>OX637664.1:1921954-2333033 GCA_951802225.1 Euspilapteryx auroguttella | reverse complement strand
CGCCCCGCGCCGCCGCAGCGGCAGCCCGCGCGGTTTGCCTATCAAGATCACTTTCAGCCGCCGCCGCCGCCGCCGCCGCCGCCCTACAGGCATCTGGCGGTATGTTGTTTTGTTATTTGTCTTTAGATAGGTGACTATTGTTGGACATGGGTTCTCTTCCACGGATTGGTAAGGAACGAAGGATGCAAATGCCTGGCCTTCTGGTTTTCACTTGTCGCCTTTTAAGAAACCTACGGAAGATTCTTTGCCGCCAAGAGTCGTTACTGCTGGACATTAGGTCTCTCCCACGGATTGGTAAGGAACAAAGGACGATCCTTTAAATTTTCCCTTGTCGCCTTTTAAGACACACACGTGTGAATCTATACCGCCAACACACGATTAAACTGACACCGACTTTGGTTTGACCAAAGAATTGCAAAACTTCAGTGGCAATGGACAGGGCACATAGCTCGAAGAGCAGTTACTGGGGCAGAAAAGTTATCTCCAGTGCTTACTGCACCGGAAGCACAAGGTAGGCAGACAGCACACAGAGTAGTCAGACCACCTGGTGTAATTTGCGGGAGTACACTGAATGAAGGTCGGTCAAAGCCGGACAGAATTGCGATGTGTGGTGGTGACCTTTTTCCAGCAGTGGATTACTGGACAATGAAATACATAGCTCTAACTAAACCTTTTATAAGTTAAGAGCTATGTTGCAATGTTTTTGGGTGTCTGTTGTCAACTCTATCTAAGAGTCTCTATCCCATAAATATCTAATTTATAAAGGCACAAATGAATCAAGCAAATCCCTTCACAGGGTCCTCAACAACAGCAGCAGCAGCAGCAGCAACAAATCAGAAGTCGTCTCCCAACTGCGAACTCCAGGGTGACGGCAGAAGACCTGCAGGCTCTACTGCCGCCTCCCGCCGCCATGGACCAGAAGACGCAGTCCAGCTTCCAGGAGTTCCAGCGGTACCAGCAGCAGTACAACGCTCGCCAACGAGCCGCGGCCGACTGGCACGAACCGTACAGAGACCTGGGGCTGCTAGACCTGCCTGACGCCTGTGACCTGGACCAGTTGTTGCCTTCGCTTCCAGCTGATCTTAACCTGGATGACTCCGCTCTGTCGGCTATAGAGGACCTGGAAGAATACCAGGGACAGACGGAAAGTCAGACCCCGGATTCCTTGCTGCAAGAGATCACTGGGGGACCTTTCCAGTCAAATCAGGTCCAGGTCAACGGACCGGTCTCCTACCACCCGGATAGTGTTCATAATGAGACTAGCTCTAATACTAATGTGCCTTCGAAAGAGTTTGATAGGGCGGAGTTTATGCCGCCCCCGCCGGTGCCCTCTACGAGTAAAGGCACCGCCAATACCATGAGTCAGAACTCCAATACGAGCTTGCAGAACTCGAGTAGCCCCCACCACTCGAGCTTTCAGAACTCGAGCAGTCCCCACCACGCGAGCAGCCCTCACCACTCGAATAGCCCACTCGGTCAAAACTCGAGTCATTCGCACATGAACTCGACAAGTCCGCACCAGTCAAACTCGAGCAGTTTGCATCCGAACACGAGTACACCTCATCCGGTTTCTAGTAATCCGAATATGAACTCTAGTGTCGCGCACACGTTGTCCCAGAACTCGTACTCGAGTAGTCCGAACTCGAGCAGCTCGTCCTCAAGTCATACTCCCTTCAAGTTGCCAGCGAGGCCGGCTGTGTCCGTGTCTACGGCCACGGTAGGGTCTCAAGCGACTGCCCAAGAAATTGAGGAGCAGAACAAGAGGTACCTCATAAAGACGCTCATGAGAGACGATGACGTCCCTCCCCTCCCGCCTCCAAAGGAACCGGAGAAGAAGGAAATCACTGTCGCGCAGTGTAACGTCGAGAGCAGGGTACCGGTCCCTGAGACGCCCGAAGTCGTACCGAAGGTAGAGGCACCCAGCGAAGATGATAAAGATACCAAACTAGCAAAGGATAAGCTGGATAAGCTAAGTGCACAGAAAGGCGGTAAGCCTAGAGTAGGTTCGAAAGAGAAACCCGCCATCTTAAAAGAAAAGATAGTTAGAGATGTCAAAACCAAAGTTGCCTTACCGCGGCCCGCCGCCGCTGAACCTCCCAAGTCGCCGGGCGAGAAGGAGTCCATCAAACTCAGGTTAAAATTAGATAAGAATGAGCCCGTCGTGCAGCCGGTGTACAAAGCGGACGTCAGTTTTATAAACCAGCAGAAAAGGGACGCCGAGAAGACGGAGGGAGAACTCAGGGTGCCCCCGCTTCATATAAGTCTGAGAGGCAGAAATTCTGCAGTTATAAAGAACTCGAAGAAGGAAAAGAAAAAGTTTCCCAACTCTGACCTGCATAAGAAGGCGAAAATCAGGAAAACATCCGAATCTGACGACAAAGCCCATCGGAGGGAGGATGAGATAAAATTGGAACCAACGGAGAATGCAAAATCTGACGAGTACCTGCACGTGAAGAGCATGAAGCTGAACAACCACTACGCGGAGACGGAGCGCGAGATAAAAACTGAGATCGCGGGCGACAGCGTCGTGTACAGAATGAAGTCTATATCTAAAAACGCCCACATAGTCACTAAGTCGCTCGACTATAAACTGCTGAACAAGGTTCAAAACCTAGACGGTATAAAAGCGAAGAAAAAGTCCAAAACCCTAACCGAAGGAGTTAAGACAGAGCGGGACGGAGAGTGGAAAAATGACCTGCTAGAAAAGGAGGGCAAGTACGCGCAAAACGAAGGCTACAGAGAGATAGAGCTCAAGTCACCAGAGTTAAACGAAAAGGATAGGTTACAGGAAACCAGTGAAGTGAAAACTGTGCAATCAAATCAGATGGACGATGTGATTGGTGCTAGTGAAAAGTGTAAAGATAGGACGCTCAGTGAGGAGGAGAGTACGGAGAACAAGCTGAAAAGGCTACCGGACGTGACATTACCTAACGGGCTGCTGCCCGGGGAGAAGAAGAGGAAAATTTCTGGTAAGTCATATTTTTATCGAAGTTCAATGTGACGAAATTAATATTAGTTCTTCAAATAGAATAATTATTGAAGTAAATTAAAAAACGTAAGTCTCAATACGAGCCGCGTGACTTAACATAAACATAGTTATTTAAAACTTTTTTTTGCGTATCTATACTTATATATGAAACTATCCTAAAAATATGATAACCCCTTAGAACCAATTTATATCAATACAGCCGATAAACGTCCGTTGCTGGACATAGGGCTTCCCCACTGATTGCCACAAGGTCAACATTGTGGAGAGAATTTGCCAATAACGCCACGCTTGGTAACCGCGTTGGCAATTGCAATATGACTTCTAGCTTTTCGATGAAGGAAGCTGCTGCCCGTCCTTCGGCTGATTTCCTTAGTCGCCTTTTACCACACTCATGGGAAAGATGGGAAACCATGGCAGATTCAACTATTGTCTGGCCAATCAGAGAATCCGACCTTGATTTGTTTTTATCTTTGTCTTTCACATTGCTTTCGAAAGGGACGATGATACTTTAAAGTAGCGTTGCATTACCGATATCAATGTCAAAGATGGACATTGTGTTAGGACCGCATTCTCTGAGCGGCTGGAAAATAAATATCAAATTATTCTCCTAAAAAGTAGATATCCCCTCAGAAGCAATTGATTAGACAAAAGTCAATAATTTTTATTCAATATAAGGATACAAGATATCCCTCATTGAAAGTCAATTAGACTTTTTAATCTTATTGGTATGATACCGTATTTGGTAAAGTATCCTACACTGCGAGAGGCGAGGTAGTTCAGGATGCCCACGAAGCGGCTCAGGCAAACAATCACAGGCAATTAATCTCAGTAATGCTACTACCAGATACAGTACCCGCCCCAGCGTCGCCGGGCGGCTCTTCCCCCCGTCGCCGCGAGAGGCCGAAAGACAAATCCTACTGCAAGTTGGTGGCCGAGCGCACGGCGAGGCCGGAGGAGGCCGCGCGCTCCCCGGCCAGCCAGGCCACGGGGGAAGACTCGGGGATCGAATCTATGGATGCACTCTCCGAGAAGTCGCCCAATCAGGTTAGTAAAGGCCTTGAGGTATTTTGTACGGAGTGCCCCAAGGCGCACGTATTGGTCTGATTTTGTTTGTAATGTAATCCCCACCCTGGTCAACTTTGGGGCAATAGATCTCTACTCCATATTTGCAACGCTTGGAAGGCGGGTTGGCGATCGCAGTGTAAGCCGTCCTTCGGCTGTTCCCTCGTCGTATTGTACGACACCCACGGCCAAAGAGCTATCATATAACAAATTCTTAACAATAAACCTTGAATCACCAGGCGTCGCAGTCCCCCCCCGCCCGCGCGGCCCCGCGAGCCGGCGGGGGCCCCTCGGACGAGTTGCTCCAACGACTCTCTCTAACGGGCCCCCCGCGGTACGAGCCCGCGCCGCCCGACCTGGACGACCTGGGGGACATCGAGGCCGAACTAGCCAAGATGCATGCTGACCACGCCCTGACCCCTGCCACCCGCCCACAGCAGCCAAGATCCCCCCGCTACGCCTACTCCGCCCAGCCATCAGCGCCGGGCGAAGACAAACCCACAGAGAACGGGGAGGTCAAACCTGAACCGGACAAGACGGAGGCCAAAATCGAGAGGCTACCCTTAAAAGCTGACTTCCCAGACAAAAGTCTACTAGAACAGCTGCTAATAGAGATCCCAACACCAGATTATGCTGGCAAAAGGCCAGAATCACCCTCCCCGTCTGCCCTTGAGAGGGTTGCGAGAAGCAGCGTCCGAACGAGGTCCAGCAGTAAGATGAACAGCCCAGCTGACGGACCGAAGACACCCAGGCTGTCACCGGGGACTGCCAAGCCAGAGACGAGATCAGACTCTCCAGCTTTGCCAAGGAATTGTTTGCGGAGTGGATCGGTTGACAAGACCAGTCCGAGGACCAATGCGGTTACAGCGATACCGGTGAAACCCGCCCCGGGGGCCAAGAGAAAACGAAGAGAATCGGAAAGCTCTTGTGCGTCTACAATCAGTTGCGAAGAAGGTCTCTCCCCAGCGGGCCGACCGAAGAAGAAACCTAAGAAGTTGGAGTGTCAGAAACCAGTGAACGCAGCGCCGGCAGACGGCAAAGTGTCGGGGAAGAAGGACTCGGACAGTGACAGTGATGAGCCGCTGATATGCAAAGTGCGGGGGAAGGGGGTAGCGGGGAAGTCGATAAAAGTGGCTCCAGGGGTGGCGGTGAAGGAGGGAGTTGGGACGAGGCGCTCCGTGCGGCACGGGGCTCCGGTCGCGCCGGCCCCCGCGCCGGCCGCCGCAGCCCCCGTCGCCGCCCCGGCCACGCCTAACAATAATACTACTCTTAGAAGGAAAACTAGGAGTGCCGGTGAGTCTTCTTTCTCATTTACTTCTTTATTTAGTTTAATCAAATTTTCTTGAAACTTGCTATTCCTGCGACTTCGTCCGCGTGAAATAGTGACTATTTCATATTTTCCAACCGTTTAAACCTTTCTTGGACTACGACATACATTTCAAAACTAAAATTTGATAAATCGGCCCAGATGTTCTCGACTTTAGCAAGACTTTGAAAGAAATGGCAAATATTTAAACAATAATTATACGTATGATAAACGTTAAATATACGACCGGAAAATAGAATGAACGATTTATAATGGGAAATAAAATTTAAAATAGAATCTTTCTATATCCACAGTGGGTGAAGGAGCGCTGCCGACGCCGGGGCTGGTGCGGCGGCGGCGCGCCTCCCGCGACGGCAAGTGACGGCGGCGCCGGGCGGAGCCCCGCCCCCCGGCCCCCGCCCTCGCCGCCCTCGCCGCCCTGGACCCCGGAGACCCCGCCCCGACGCCGCCCTCGCTTCTCTGCCCGCTCGACTGACCGCACCCACATAACAAACACATCAAGAAACTACATTTAGTACTAAAGTGCTTCTGGAATCTCCGGAAAGATTTATTTTGTCAGGCATCCGTTTTCTATACTGCGTTTTCTTTTGTGCAATAATATTTTTCTTAAAAGGGGTAGGTGATGTGCAGGATTTGATAAAAAAAACTGGATTTTACCTTTTTTTTTGGTTGTCTGTATCACAAACAGAAGTGTCAGTTACCGCGCGGTCGTCAACAGTTTTTCTTAACTTCAGTGTACACTTGCCTTTATTTATTTGAAAATGCGTTTTTTATATTTTTTATTTTAGTGAACAAACCATGTTACCATTCACTATAACATAACTCACTCGGTTTTCGTTAATTGTAAGTACATAATAATAGAGTTTTACTGCCTAGTGCAGCAGTGGTACCGCCATAAGGGAAGCCTTAGTCTAGTAGCTAATTTAAATGTATGCATTATTGTACAAAGTTAACGCACGACTTGTAGACACGTTTGTTATAAAAATAGTATTTAAAACAAGAGTTATATGAATATGCGTACCTAAGTAAAATATGACAAAGATATTTTCATACTTTTATGCACGTAATTGGTAAAATTGCGTATTTTTCCGCGCGACTAGAAGTGATGTGTTTCATTTTTTTTTTTTTATGTTTCGGCGGTGGAATTGCGTTTATTTTAATTACGGCTAATAACTCGATTCTCCGAACTTGTGACACGGATACCATAAAGCTATCCGAACATATTTACAAAGTTTTAGAGTTCGCTTGGTATTGCCCGAGCTGTAATTATTGTCGACGGAGTTTTCCGCCGAAACAACACCCACAGCGTTGATTGTGTAATTTTAGGGTAAAGTAAGAACTCACGACCAATTAAATCTGTTATTTACTATTTGATCGGTAGAGCGAATCATTAATGTTAAATGTGTGTCATAGTGATTTTTATAGTAAATGTGACTGAGCATTTCGATTCGACATCGTCTGTTTGGGCTTCCAGCATTATCAATCATTCACTTTTGATTCATTAGAAAACCTTGTCATCTTTCATTTAACTCGCAATTTGAATTTTTGTTAGTTTTGTAAAAAAAAAATTTTTGAATTTTGATACCAGTGAATTTTAAGGCTGAAAATAGAACTATTTGCAGCCAAAAAAACTATTGTTACTATTTTCTAGTAACAAATGACCATCGCTTAGACAAATCATTGACGCATTATTTATTTCTTTTAATACATTTTTATGTATATGTTATAAGTATAACTTTAAAAAATTATCTATAAATATTTGATATTTATTTTCTATAACTTTTTATAAAATACATCATTTTCTAGATTACTTTTTATCACTTTAAAATCAATCACTCATATATTATTATCATTATAAAATCACGTTTAAAAATAAAATTTATTACGCCGTTCCTAAACTGTGTGACTAGCGAGAGTGTAAATATAAATCAAAGCAATAATGATGGATGTGATCATGTGACATTCTGAGTGGATTCTTTTTTTTTTGATGTTTTTAGAACGTATTCTTTGTTAAAAAGCTCTAAACTGTATCAGGGGGTCAAGTCTTAACTTAACCAATCCATCGACTCGTAATTTATTTGCTAGCTTAAGCTTTTTTCTATGTCGTGGTACAGAATATAGCTTTGTTACAGCGGCAGTGTTAAAAGAAATCAATATAATTACGAGTCAATAGAATTGAGTTACGATACTTACCCCAAAGTTTTACGAGCTATATTACTTTAATAAATTATGTAATTTTTACATAAGCTCTGTATTGCAACTGCAAGCTGTAAGTCCCGATGTATTTCAGAAACGCGTGTTCTATTCAAATCGTTTTATAATTAAAATCCGACCCCTTTTTGATCGTTCTACATTAAATTTATTGGACAGTGATAGTGCTACAATACAAAATGTGTTAGTAAGTAGAGTGGTAGCATATTATATTAAGATGATAATAAAAACACATATATAATATATTTTAATGAAGAAAAAAAAAACAATTTGCCTGATAAAATTGTGCCCTATTGCGCGTGCCGTGTCTAATGCTGTGTGTTAACGTATAGTTTCTACGTAGAGTTAGCGAGCGTTCGGGAGGAGGGTTGTCTATGGTCTAGCTGAAGGTGGTTGTTTTTTGTTTTTTTTAATAAACTCACATGTCGGACGACGCCGATGTACAATCTCCTGTAAATTTGATGTATAGATGGGAAAATTAATATATGTTATGAGTTAAGTGTTTTTATTTTTTTTATATATGAGGAAAGTATATGAAAATTGTCGCTTGTTTTCGGTTTGCGTTGTATGTACATAGAGGGCGTTCGCGAGTAGCTATAGGTCCGAGCGAGGCAGACCGACCCGTAGGAATGCAAAGCCTTATACTGTATAATAAGAGTATGAATGTTTGTGTAAAATATAATTTTAGCGGTTGGACTCTCAAATAAGCTGTGTATATTGGGTGTATAGTTATCCTTTAGAAATTTGTTTTGTTTTTTTTTTTTTATTTTCACTAATGATAGTAATTTATACCGATTACATTATAAATATGTATCTTATATAAACTTATATATCTGCAAGAAAGAGAAATACAAATAGTTAAAAACACTATAAATATAGGTTAGAGGTTACACCACACATGAAGATAGAATATAATTTTTCGTATTGTAAACATTAATTAATATTATGTAAACCAACAACTTGTAAATAGAACAGCTGGATAGTGAAATGAAAGAATTGATACAATAAAATTAACTTTATGTTATTGTAATATTTTTTCTAGTTCGTGTTGATAGTTTATTGTGATGTCGGCAGTTGCATAGTGTAGAATTAGCCTGTAAATTTTTGTTGCTGGCAATCACGTGACTTGTGTCTATCCCAATTTTTTTTAATGTGCATTACATCATACATTTCTGTAAGTTGCTTTCACTGTCGTTCAACACATTACTTTTTTAAATCATATAATTATATTGCATAAAGTACGACGAGTCAGGTGAATTATTATCATATTATTATGAATGAAAAGAAATAAGGAATATTATTGTTCTGCTATTATTAAATTTGTAAAGTTAGTTTATTAATAAATGATAAAAAATATTCTGTTGTTTGACTTTTATAAGGGTTTTTTTTTATTAAAACGGTAGGTAGTTATATATAAATTGGATTAACAACCTAAATTTATTTAATAAAATTGTAAAATTATTTTTTTTTAATTCCCCCCGACCTTCCTCCTAACATTACTTGCATATTATTTAAAGTCATAGTAATCTTGACGATATTGCTGCAATAGCAGAAAATAGACACAGATAATGTTAGATTCGATGGACGCCATATTCAAGAAATTCAGTTTAAAAATAAATATAAACATTAAGATCTTAACCCCATCAAAAACCCCAAAAATTCACACAGCTATCAAACTTAATAACAGCACAGTAGAAGAAGATAAATCGTTTAACTATCTGGAAAGCATTATCACACACGAGTCAAGATGCACAACTGACATCCAAACTAGAATAGCAATAGCCAAAACTCAATAAGAAAAAACACATATTTAAAGCCAGGATATCTAAGAAAATCAGGAAAACATTCATAAAAACGTACTTAAGGAGCATTGCATTATACGGTTGCGAGACATGGACATTGACACAAAGGGATAGAGATAGACTGGAGGCATGCGAAATGTGTTGTTGGAGAAGAATGGAGGGAATAAGTTGGATGGACAGAGTCACCAATGAAGAAGTATTGAGAAGAGTAGAGATAAAACGAATGATTTTGAACACCATAGAGATAAGAAGGGCAAAGATGATAGGCCATCTGATACGTAACGACGCACTGATTACTAACATTATAGAAGGAAAGAGACAGCGTGGACGACCAAGGGGAAGGTACTTCGACCAAATAAAGGAGTCAGTGGAAAGTCGTATCAGGTGGTTAAGAAGCGGCGGGGAACAGGGGTGAATGGAGGAGGATCCACCGACAAGAGCACAGCTCTTAAGAGAGAAGAAGATGGTAATCTTACCATATATTCTCTTATTATCATTGAAGTAACACGGTATACCAAATTTGGGATCGATAGGATATTAGTTAATTATTTCCCCCGTCAACTAGAAAAGAGCTGATGATCGTCAAAAGGTGAACAGATTTTTAAGAAACATGGCTGACAACACTCAGGATAAAAAAATACCTATGACAAAAAAAAAACTAAATTAATATCGGTTCATCCGTTTGGGAGCTACGATGCCAGAGACAGACACGTCTAACGTTGAAGCCCTGTTTTATTGCGTCGGGCGGAGTTTAAAAATGTCCCTAGCGACCATCTGTTCTCAAATCAAATCAAATAATCAAATAAATCTTTATTCAATATAAGTAGGATAGGTACAAGATATCACTTATTGAAAGTCAATTAGACTAAGTACTTACATCTAATCTAATCGCTATTGATACCTTATTTGGTAAAGTATCCTATACTGTGAGAGGCGAGGTAGTTCAGGGTTCCCACCAATTGGCTCAGGCAAACAAATGTTTGGATTGCCTTGCGACAATAGTCGCCTGGAGAGGCCCCCAAACGAGCCCTCCTCTGTCAAATGATTCTACTCCCTTTCGCAATGATTTTACAGCGTAGAGAAGAAAGGGGTAACAAACTCTACTTTACAATTTATCTCTCTCTTTTTTTTTCTTTTGTGATATTACAATTACAATACAATTAGGTGACAATACAATGAACATAATACAGATTAATAAAAATGAAAGTAAGTGTACATGAAATAATGAAAATATCTTAAGTGCAGAGCTAGACTACTTCCATGCGTCTTTGTCGTTTACATAATCATCAATATTGTAATAAGCTTTCTTCATCAGAACTTTTTTGATACGAGTTCTTCGAACTATGTGCCGCGTTGCCCATTGTCTGCCCCGTAAATTTTGCAATTCTTTGGATTATTTAGGTAGGTACAAAAGGTGTGTTGACCCCGCAGCGGAGACGCAGACTAGGCAGACTCTTCACGTAACTGAGCAAACGCAACCTGTATTACGAGCACCCGAAATCATACACACCCATAAAACATCGATAATCCTTACAACGTTTGCCTCCTCCAGAAATCGAACCCAGGCCCCTGAAGTCACAATCGACATGATATCACTGCCAACTGAACCATGAGGGTCGTACATACAAGACCGGGCATTGTAGCATGGGGTAGGCCAATATCCAGCAGTACACGGTTTTCCGCTGAAATGGTGATAATAATTTATAAAAATGAGGGTGTATGGGTCTATTCTATGTCTGCAGCCATGGGCTGGTCCTTCAGAAGTTGGCTGAGTCTGGACTGGAAGCAAGGACTTTGCGGCGCTGGGTTAGCGAAAGACTAGACTCCATAGTAGACCCAAAAAAATACTTATGTTTTTGAAACAGACTAGCTGAGGATTATAGCTGTAAACTACGGTATGAAGTACATACGTAAACGTGCGAATGCTGGTAAAAAAAACTTGTGGAGAAAATAGCTCAAAATCTGTTTGTTTCCAAAAATATAACTATTGGCTTCAAATAATTAAACGCCTTTGCCCCCTTTTAGTAAAAAATTCATTTTTTTTGCAAATGAGAACAAAAGTAACACTACGTTTTGATTGGCTACAGATTACATCTTCTAGCAAATTATCCAATAGCAAGGAAGGAGCTACAAATGCAGCATGAAATTTTGTAGATGTAAGTGTAGAACAAAAACACTTGCTGTGTGATCGATCGCTGAGGCCACGATAATTTCGTGAAAAAACATAAAAAGTGAGTAATTTCATAAATTTTCTATATTATTTCAATAATTTCTAGCTTTTTTCATCTAATTTAAATTTGTGCTGTTGCTTTAGTTTTTTATTTTTACTTATTTTACAAAGTGTTATGTAAGAATGATAACATTATGTTGAGGTTAATTTTAGTATTTTTTTAAGTATGTTTTTGTTTTCTAAATATCTTTGGCTTTTGGATAAATAATGGCAAAACAGTGTGCACATCTACACCTATTCTAAAATTTTCAAAACACATGAACAAATTCTTTAAAGCAGCCAGCACTAATGTAATAATGACAGAAACAATTGACAGTCCTAGAATGTCATCTGTTGTTCAACTTAAACTGCTTCTGTTCTGTACTGAGTACTACTGTCTGTGTGTCTTTTCCAAGTTCCAGTACCCGACACTGGCAAAGTTGCTGTGCGTTTAAAATAGCAGGAAGGCCATAAATCAAGAAATTAATTAGTATCTAGAAAGTACATCTTTTAGGATTGTGTGCACCAATAATAATTGGCTGTTCAACAGCCGGTTAAATCTACTACTAATCTATACCAAACTGTTAACATTTAAACCGGCTGTTGAACAGCCGATTATTGTTGGTGTACCTACAACAATCTTTGTAATTTCTGTGAACTATACCATTCTTTCACTAAACTGTACATAATAGGTAGTTATCAGATTTTTATAACTACTCAACCCAAAAATAGTATTAAAAAAAAGGATACATGAAAATTCAAAATTCACTATAATTTTTTTTTTAATATATTTCAGATGGCAGACAAGGCAGTAGCTAGCATCGCCAAGCCCCAGATGCGTGGGCTCCTCAACAACGCCATCAAGAAGAACCTGATCATCTCCTTGACCCTCTCCGGAGTGGTTGCTTTTGCTTTCAAAGTTATGATCAACGATGAGCGCAAGAGGAAATATGCTGAGTTTTACAGGTATTGCTCTTCATTGACAAATTTAGGAGCTGCAGGTGCCAATTGATGGATTCCTCTAGAATTTTTTTATTAGTATTTTACAATTGCATACAAACATATTTGAGTTTTGCTCCGTCCCTCTCCCTTACCTCTGTAAAGATGAAAAAGAGACATGCCGCATCAAGAGACAGAGAGAGTCTTATGGCTGAGGTTCTCAGAGTTCACTTTTGAAATTAAGCTGGTCTGATGGACAACTTGCTTGCTACATTTCTACCATAATATTTCTAAAAATTAGACAGCTCTTTGTTTAGACCCCAATCAAGTCTACTGTGTGTAAGTGTGTTCATGGTTTTTATTGTAAATCTGGAGATTTGCAAAGTCCGGCCGGAATCCTGAGAAAAGTCGAAAAATCCGGTAATCTCCAGACAAATCCGGAGATATGGTAACTCTACTCATATGGAACATTGATATACATGTGTACCAATTTGAGTCAGGGGTCAGGGGGGTAGGTAAGACAAATTGTGTGCCCTCTGCCCCGACTGGAGGACGAAAGTTCTGAAGAGAGAGAGGGATAAATTTTAATGAATGCTATTTTTTTTTTCATTTCCAGGACATACGACGCCGAGAAGGAGTTCCAGGAAATGCGCAAAAAGGGCCTCTTCCAGTCTTGCTGAGCTAGTTCTGTAATAGTAGTGTAAAATGTCATTCTGTGAATTATTTGTAATGTAATTAAAAATATCAAATCACAGTTAAATCTTTAAATTTACTTTGGTCGGTTTTAAGTATACTGCAGGGCAAATAATTTAAACCTATAAGTGAGGAGGTGAGGGGTTGTCCTGCTGGCACCACCAAATAAATATACCTATTTTTAACCTTCTTCAAAAACGGAGGTTATCAGTTTGACCGGTATGTATGTATGTATGTTTGTCCGCGATTATCTCGCGTTTAGCTGAACCGATTTTGATGCGGTTTTCAGATAAGTATTTGCTACGTTCAGGAAAAGGTTTTAGTAATATTTTTACCAAATTCGAAAAAGAGGAAGTGTTCAGATGACGTATGCGTCAGTTTATTGAAGGCGGGTTCCTTTTTGGAAAAAAGAAATTATTAACTTTCTACCTCCGTGGTCTGTACATACTAAGCAGAATTAAAAATTATATATTTTGTAAAAGTCAAATTACTTACTAACAATGCAAAGACCGTCCCGTTGTTGCCCAACCCAAAAATAGCTCAAACAAAAAAATAATTTCGAATTATTTAATTGGGACAAGGAACGCAACTTCCAGTAGGTGTAGGTAGTATACATTAATAACTTATTTCACAGTTAGATTACACCATTACCATTTTCAATCATGAATTATTTTTACACCTCCCAAAACTCTTTAATTTATAATCTAATTCTTACTTTGGATACCACCTAACCTATGTGTATTATTTTATTAAGTATAATAATTTTGTTTTGTAAGTTTAATAATTACTTACGTAAGACAGGACCAGCCTCTGTTTTTAATACAAGACGTCAGATAAACAATACTACTAATAAAGAAAAACCAAATAGAAATACGATTTCTGCGGACCTTAATGTTTTTTGTAAAATATCCCAAGCTAGTTTAAATATTTACTTAATTTCTAAGGCAAATCGTGAAGTGAGCCACATTTACAAAATATATGTTAATGGAAACCGTTTTACTAATATCAGTAAGAAATCGTATTTTAATTTTTCGAAGGACAATTACTTAGATAAAAAAAGTATAGGTACGGTTCATTTACACATAACATGGTGAAGCCTATAAAATTAATAAATACCTAGTTATGTATATAAACGTCACATGCATGACTTACATGACTGTAACTGAGGTAAAAAAAGAAAAAGCCCTTTGCTGTCACCTGCTTACATCGCGTAAAATTTTATTGCGATTTTTTTTAAAGCGTTTAGTACAATTCATAGAACCAACAAATAATTATAATGGTTTTACAGGGCTTATACCTATATTTAAATTAATTATGCAGTAATTTTAATGGCAGCGAAAGTTAGGACTTTAAATCACGAGAAGACAACAATCAGTTCTTAAGAATTTAAATAAGCTTATTAGGTTTACTTAGTGAGAATATTAAAGATACACACGTTTTGATTAAGTTTGGTCGTTATTAGATATAATTGTAATGTAAAAAAAATCAAGCAAGTACTTAGGTAAATATCATAAAATAAAAACCTTAAAAAGATGTGCATTTTATAAAGTCAAACCGTTAAAATGCCATAGTTACACATAGTTGGTTGTGCTAAAGATTTTTCTTTTGTGCTTATTTCCTTGCATTTGAGATTGACATTTTTGTGCAATAATAATAATATTTTTTTTTAATAATTTATACTTAACATAAGTTAGTAATTAATACTATATAGGTAATAATAGGTAACTATTAATTTTAGAATTTACAACGCTTTCACAGGCGTCTATTTAAGACGACTTTTTAATTTAATAACTTAAGTTCTTCATTTGTTCGTCAGGTTTCAGTTAACTTTCAAAACGTCTTGGTCTACTAATGCACCCATTCACCCAGGTGCATTAATTGTACTAATCAGTCGACTTAATGCACCTATTGCCAGGTGCACTAAATAGACTAACTAATATGTTTTTCATTATAGTTTTAAACTAAAAAATACACTTTCGTTACGTAACATGCATATGTAGGACTGTACAGCTTGGCAACGCTGTCTTGACACGGAACCATTAATATCTTAAGTTTGAAAAACTAAAAAAATTAAGTATAACTTCTAGTAAAGAAACAGATCATGAATTTGTTAATTTTTGATTTTAACTTATTTTGGGCTTCAATTGTGTTTTATTAAGGGAGAAATTAAATAAAAAGTATTTAGTCCACATACAAAGTGGCGCCTCCATTATTTTCTAGTTATCTGTGTCAAGCTGTAGTAGGTACAGTGGCGGACACGATCGGCGTAACACTTCCGGTTTTTCTGTATTGCAAAATAGCTCTTGTTCTTTGGTAATACAGTCTAGGGCTGACGAAACCATAGAAAAATCTGTTACGGCCTCCTAGTCCGCCACTGTACAATCTCATGCGGTTTCCTTACTCTGAGGGTACAATGGCGGACACGGTCGGCGTAACACTTACGGTTTTTCTGTATTGCAAAATAGCTCTTGTTCTTTGGTAATACAGTCTAGGGCAGACGAAACCATAGACAAATCTGTTACGGCTTCCTAGTCCGCCACTGTACAATATAACGCATTTGACAAGTTTTATTAAAAACTGAAAATCGCAGTAAAAATCACTCTTACTATTATTTTCTCACATAAATTTAATTTTACTTATAATTATTTCTTATTCCTTTTTATTTCTGATGAACCAGCATCGAAATTGTTGTTAGGTATAGGTACTTACTTACTTATATTTTTAATTACAAACATGACTAGAACTAACACATCAAATTTAACGTTTGATCAACATCTAGAGAAATAGAATTATTGCTGTGATTAATTATTAGAAAAAGCCTTAAATTATTATAACTTGAACTAATAAAACTGACGAAAGTGGTGGTATATAGTCCAAGGGTAAACTCGTGGGTTTCCCATTCCGGGGGTCCAAGGTTCGCTCCTCCAGTGACGGATATTAAAATGGAGTCTTTTCAAATGGAGAATTTTAACATAAAAGTGATTAAATTAAACTGTAAAAATATTACTTTTTTACTTAAATTAATTTTGTGATCATTTAATTTAACATTGGACTTACATCTTACTTACAATTTAACACACAACTTACAATCTAAACATAGAATAATTAGGTTAGTTAGGTAGGTACGTTAAACTTACTAACCATTCTGGTAATTTAATAAGCGTAATAGATCAAAAACATTAATGTTTTATTTTTATTTTAATATAATTTATTTAAGTATGCATTAAATTTTCCGGCGAAGATGTAAGCCACAGAAAGATTGCTTTAGATTAGACATGTAGGTACTTTTGAACTGTCTTTTAGTATTGCTGATAAGGGTCAATTATTCTTATTTTGCTAAGAAAGAAAAGAGAAGACATGAAGACCAAAAAAATAATAATTACGCAATACGGTAGATAAGGATAAACAATGTCATTCGATTTTATTTAAAAACATAAATAAAAAATCTATAGAATTGACCCTTTAGGACCCTGACTGGAGGGACGGTATAGCATCGTTTTTTTCTGGTTTCAACTTTGAACCCTTTACAACCTGGGTGCATTAAGTTGATGAAGCCTTTTTAGTGCTCAGAATTCATTTGATAGCGAAGGATGCTGATGCGTGCGGAACCATCCCACAGAAGATACATTTCTCGACTCATGAATATAAGGTTCAAAGTTCTAAATAAGAAAAAACTCTTCTACCGTCCTTTCACTCAGTGCTAGCCTCATAGGTAAAGCAAGGAACACATTTTTGTGAAAACGATTATTATATTTTAATTAAGTATATGTACTTATATGAAGTAGGTATATAAATTTTCACACATGCGTGCTTAGGTAAATTTAGTAAAACCTAATAGATAATTTCTGAGTTGTATTTAGGTACTTAAATACTTTAACTTTTTCTTAAAAAATATTATCTTACAAATATTTTACTTAGGTTAACTTACTTAAGGTAATAAATATTATAATCTTGGCAACATGACGTTCGGTATTTGAATAAAAACCGGTATTGTTGTACCATCCGCGGTCACGACTACATCCACTTTCGGAACCGTTTTTGTAACATTACGTTGCCGTTCTGTGTTACCAAAACCCTCAACCGTTTTCATTACGTTACCAAAACCCTCAACCGTTTTCATTACGCTACCAAAACCCGTAACCGTTTTCGTTACGTCACGATCCTGTTCTGTGTTACCAAAAGCCTCAACAGTTTTCGTTACGTCACGATCCTGTTCTGTGTTACCAAAACCCTCAACCGTTTTCGTTACGTCACGATCCTGTTCTGTGTTACCAAAAGCCTCAACAGTTTTCCTTACATTACGATTCGGTTCTATGTGACCAAAACCATCACTATCTCTTCCATTGCAACCTTGCCCATCTGGCGAATCCCCGTTACACTCAAGCTCATTTAATTCAACAATAGCGCTGTACCGTTCTATCCCTATATATTTATGCCTCCTCTCTTTCACACTTTCTGGCTTAATAATTTGAATTTTTATTCTATTCTTGAGCGGCTTCTCGCTTCGCTTCCAGAAACAGCAGCATATCGATCAGCAATTGTTTTCTGACTCCTTCAAATCGAATACCTAGAAAAAAATATATGTTACATACCTACTCAGTTTACTTACTATCCAGTTAAAGGCAAGACAAAGTTAGGCAAGTTATTTAATTTATCTTTTCAAGTATCTATCAAAAAAATAATGAAATAAAATCGGTGTCGCCGTTCCTCCGTCCTCTATTTTTTTATAACTTCATAACGGGTGTTATAAAGTTATAAAAAAAATCGGACTGCATTTTTATATGAAAGACTAGCTCTGCTGGTGCCCGATTTTGTCTGCGTAACATAAGTAATTCTAATAGCTTAGGTATATAATTGAATCAATTAAAGCCCAAGTAACTTCTGATGTAAAACCTATATTGTAAAGTTTCCTTTCAGTTATTTTTATGTGAAAGAGTAACAAACATCCTTACTTACAAATTTAAGTATGCGTTTATGATATTAGTATGATATGGAGTAGGAGTAAGTACCTTTCCGTCATTCTCAGGCGAGCCATAGTACTCCTCGTCAGTTTCCATGCCGTTCAGCACGACCTCCGGCGCGGGCCCCTCCAGGCGCAGGCTCACCAGGTCCCTGTGGTGTTCCATCGCCAGCGCGATCAGAGCTCCTCCGTTGAGGACCTCGCACGAGGTTATTCGATCCGGTGGAGTGTATACTGCTATTAGTTTACCTGTTTATGGTTTAGAACAAATATAGGTGCTATGAGTCGCGGCAAAGAAACCGAGAGGATCACAATTTTATCTGATAAAGATCAGAAATGTTTAAAAGCACATTTAAGACAAGATTTCAATGGGTAGTTTTTAAAACATCTTGTTTTTTTTGATAAGGGTTAAAATTACACATATCATAACTTGCACTCGTGAATTAAAAGAAGTATAAATGTCAAAGTCAAAGTCAAATTCTTTATTCAATATAGGATACAAGATATCACTTATTGAAAGTCAATTAGACTACATATAATCGAATCGCTATTGATACCTTATTTGGTAAAGTATCCTATACTGTGAGAGGCGAGGTAGTTCAGGGTGCCCACCAATTGGCTCAGGTAAACTAATGTTTGCCTTGCCTTATGACAATAGTCTCCTGGAGAGGCCCCCAAACGAGCCCTCCTCTGTCAAATGATTCTACTCCCTTTCGCAATGATTTTACAGCGCAGAGAAGAAAGGGGTAACAAACTCTACTTTACAATTTATATCTCTTTTTTTTTTTTTTTGTTTTGAAATGAAAGAAAGTTTATGAGTCGCCACTTAAGATCATAGAATAATCCATAAATATCAACCCAAGCCAAAGCACTGAGCACACGCAGAGAAGCGTCCCCCCCACTAAACGCACGGCTCCCACTGAGTGAGGTCATACCAGTGAGCAGGTCCCACAGGCGCACGGCGGGGTCCAGGTCGGCGGCGGACAGCAGCACGGCGCCGCGCCGCGCCAGCGCCAGCCGCGCCGGCGCCGACAGGTGCCCGCGCAGAGTCAGCCGGCAGTTGCCTACAAGTGCGTCATTTAATTAATTATTGATCTCTTCAAGCGGCGGGGCGAAGCGTGACGGTTATTTTGCCCTATTCTTCTATCGCCAAAGTGAAAAAAAAAAAGAAAAAGTCGTCCCGCTCTGCCGTCTGCTGTAGGCCTAGAATCACTACACTGCGTGTTTCGTATGCCTGTCAAAAAAAAAAAAATTAAAATGAGGCGACGCACTCTTATGCTACCTAAGCTTACACAATACTTTAAACAGGCGTGACGAATTACATTAAATAGTTCAAGGGTTCATAGTTTTCGGTGTTATAACTTATCGCTCTAAGTACCTATATAAATTGGGATGGTCCGGTTTAAAGGGCAATTGCGCAAACCGGCGATACACACACATAGTCCTAAGTAAGAAATCAAGTCTAAACTGACCAGTAACCAGATCCCAGACCAGTATCCTGGAGTCCCGGAGACCGGACAGCACGCAGCCGTCCGCCGAGCTGATGGCCAGCGCCGTGGTGTCGCAGCCAGGCTTCCACTTCTTGAACAGTGTCCCGGACTGGAGGTCGTACACCACTATGAAGTTCGGACTTGGCTCGTCTAGCTCTCGTGCTACCACGCATACGTAGGAACCTAAGAAGAGTATACATATACGTAGGACATAACTTGATTTTTGGCCTTTATGTCCTTAGACACAAAATCAGTAGGTCTGTCTTCAAAAAAACGTTGTATTACAATGTGGGAGATGTTTTTTTTGTATACGCGAATTTATTAATACTTTATTAAAAATGAATACTTTCGCAATATTAAATAAAAAACGCGAAAAAAATTGAATTTCGCGCCATACCGAGAGTTACCACCTTAAACCTCATCGCATCGTGCGCACATAAACTGTGCATAATTTAAATGCGTTTGAGGGTAGGCAATCGTTCCACGGGTGAAGTATGTATGTGTACGTAGTATGAATGAGTACCTTCCGCTCAACTTTTTGGAGGGTAGTATGAAGTTCCATACTGACCACCGGTACATTTCTGTACGGAGTTAAGTAGGATAGGTACATTTCTGTACCGATTTAAATATAGTGACAATAACTAGTTTCATAACGGTAAGGTGACACAAAAAGCTAACTTATCGCTAAAAGCGTTTTTTATAACATAACCTGTTAAAAAGTGCCTTAGAGTAAATTTAATGTAGGGCATTATATATATGGTTATACCTACTCTCCTCCTTTTTACGTAAAATATGAAGGAAGACATTTATTTATACCTGTCAGATTACTAAAATCACATTATTCTCTAAAGGAAATGTAGCTAAGGGAAAATAATCTTTCGGTGTAACGTAATAAGGAGGTGGTTGTCCATCATTAATGATTCCCGGGATCCGGCAAGAAATTAAAAGTGAAATTGCAACAAAAACTCTACGCACAAAGAGTACAAACAAACCTTCATAGGTAATAGCAGCCTTGGACGTAATGAAGTCATGATGTGGTATCCTCAAATCGTACAGCAGTTTCCTAGACGTGAGCGACCAGACGAGCAGAGGGAAGGGCTTCTGGGTTTCATCGCCGCAGACCAGTATTCTTCCGTCGCCCGACACTAGGAGAGAGTTCAGGAATCTGTCTTCACCAGCTTTGAACGTCGTCACACAGTCGCCTTGAAACATACAGAAATCATCTTCTCATCTGCACTTCAAAAAATTCAAAGTAACAGCATATCAAATTAAGGCTGAAAATACCTAGAATTGTACTGAAAATACCTAGCATTGTACTACCTGTTTATGAAATTAGTGATCTACCGATAGTCAGCGCTGACGTCGGTTGGACTTGGCTATATCTATGTTAACGTACCTGTACGTTCTTAAATAATCATCTGCTGCTGCTAAAGCTGCGACCGCTACGAAATAGCTACGTCCGCTACGTAATCGCTACGTCCGCTACGTAATAGCTATGTCCGCTACGTAATAGCTACGTCCGCTACGTAATAGCTACGTCCGCTACGTAATAGCTAGCTACGTCAGATGAAGATCATAACTTTATTAAGGTACGACGGTCGGTTAAAGTGAGTGGCTGGTTGGTTGGCTGGCAAGTTGTTAATGGGCATTCTAACGTACCACCTTTGTAAACTTACAGTTACCTAATAAAATATTTGAGTTTGAGTAAGTATTTTGACCGTCAGCGCTAACCATCGGTTGAGCACAATTTTGATTCTAAACGAAGGAATGAAATCTCGTGTGACGACAGTGCAGATATATTTAACGTTACTATACGATAGCCTCGTACTATAATGTCAATAGCCTTGTTACAGACAAACCAACTAAGGTATACTAAGGCTGACATTCAGAGTGAGTGTGTTGGAGGCTAAATCGACCGAGTCTGCCCTCATGCAAGTCGTTCCCGATTCCGGATTTTCCTGACTCGAGCCGTCTCATACTCCGTCGTACGTACATATGCTTCATTGTCTTTAAGTCGGATTGACGTGTGTATCAAATTGGAGCGGAGAATGATTTAAAAAGGTTATTAATTAACTTAGTTCAGACACGGTGGGTTTTCATTATTTGTATTTTAAAGTCTTACTTATGTAATATGTAAGTGTCTTATTTGATTGGATTGGACGGAGTGCGAATTCGAGCTACTCGACTGCGAATGTAAGCCTAATAATCTGAGTAGACTAATCCTTTCCAAATTACATTATAAGTACGGTAGGATTAAAAAAAAAGAAAAGAAAAATAGGCTTAGCTCACCAGTCTCGATGTTCATCAAGTTGACGTACATCCGGTTCCGGGAGAGCGCGACCAGGTGCTGCGCGTCGTGCAGCCCGAAGTACGGCATCTTCTGGTTCATCACGCCCTTTAGGGCTACTAAGAACTGACCCTGAAATATTAAAACTTACATAGTTTGCATTTAAAGTGCAATGAGTGTAGTTACACAAAGGTATTTTTATTTAATATTCTAATCCAGATGCTGTTACTCAGTTGTTGTTGGTTTTTGTTAAAGTACACGAAGCCCACTTTAGGATATTAAGTGGATTTAAACGATAAAATTGTTATTATTTTCTCCGTTCCGTTGCGTTACCGTAGTGCATTTCACTCCCGTTTCAAACAACTGAAGTTTATTTGACGGCAAAACAGGAGCGAAATTCCCTGTTGACTTACGAAGCTAAGGCTATATTTTATCTTTTTCTTGCGCAGCCTTTTTAAAGTAAAAGTTTTTTTTAGTAAATTATATTCCATTCTTTAAATTGCGTAGCGGATGTGTGTTACGGGAATTATGGTGAGGATAATACACACATATAGAAGGTAAAGCATATTGTGGTGAACGTTGACGTAGGTTACCTTATCAAGGTCGTAGACTCTTAACTCCCGGCGGCACAGCACGACGGCGCGGCGCGCGGCCGCCGGCACCAGCCCGCCCGGCGCCGGCACGCCGCGCAGGGTGCGCACGCGACGGCAACTGAGTTAAATAATTAATAATGCATCAAAATCAGAGCCCCTTGGTGCGTTTATCGACCGCTACCGTCACCGTCACGGCAGCGAGAACGAGATGACGGCTCTAGTGGAGCTGCATGTCCACCGCACGACCGTCACCGGCTCGGCAGATTATTTCGGGTCGAGCGAGTTAACATGCGGCTCTAGTCCACTAGTAGGCAGACCCCGCACAAGATGATCAGACGAACTGGTGGAGATTGCGGGAGTACGAGGCAATCTCCACCAGTTCGTCTGATCATCTTGTGCGGGGTCTGCCTACTCTGCGCCTTAAACAAAAGTTAATCAATGTAAACTCACGTAGTAGTATCCCAGACGCAAATCTCCTCCCTCTCCGTGGACACAGTCGCGACGTACCTCCCACATTTCTCCAACTTAACGATCAAATCAAACGATTTACTATCAAAAACGTCACCGGACGATTCGTCTTTTACGTCGGACACCTTGTAGAAATCCTTATTGATCGCTACCAACGTTGGTATAGGAGGGTTTCTCGCTACATCTAGCCATTCCTTACAAATATCTGATTTCAGTTCTAGCCCTTCTCTCAGTCTTTTCTCTAGACTTATCCTCAAAAGACCATAGAACTGCCTATGATCGTAGTCTAGTGCGTAAGAATGTGTCTCTAGGAAGTCTTTTAGTACTTCTATGTGTTCTGGGAGTGGGTCCAGATGTATGAGAGCGATGTCTTCGAGGAAATACCCGCAGTCGGTCGCGGCAATTTTGTCGTGTATCCAAGTGTGGTCGGTGAAGTACGGTCGGAGGGAAAAGGCGACTTGGTCTTCCTTGTTTAGGTGGTAATGCTGGTAAGGCAGCTCGTCCAGCTTCCTTGTGTTGTAGCTGGGGATTTTCAATTTTTTTTTTTATGCAATATAAGTACTTAGTATGTTTTAATTTAATTTGACTTCTTGTAGTTTAGGAGACTAACAATAAGAGATTACGTCTTGTGTGGGTCCTATATTGAATAATTGCTCCTTAAATTTATTTATTGATTTGAAATAAGGAATTGGAAGAGAATTTGTATTTGATGAGGATTATATCCATGATGGCTAACTTTTTCGTGGTAGATTCGTCAAGTTAGGTATATGAATTATAGCTGTTCCGCTTTATTTGCATCAAAATGAAGCCCATCTGCGTAATCACAATCAACTTTATTCAGTATTATTTATTTCTAAACACACATTAAAATAAAGTAACTAAAAGTGCAATAAATGTAAAAGTGTAAACTCACAACTCCTCTGAGAATTTGTTTTCCTGCGATATCAGTCGGCCCGCCATCTTTGGATCGTTCTCGTCGTACCAGACTCCCTGCAAAACAAATCTTACTTGAACAAGTATCATACAATAAGATAACGAATTTACAAACTGTTTTTCTTTCATACGCGCGGCAAGGGCCAGCGTGTCATCCCAAACCAAACACCATAGATCCAAACACCTAAAACAATGCAACATAAGTAAATCCACGAACTTATCCGATCCGCTATTATTGTTGCGTAGATTCCAGGAGTCGTGTTCAAAATAGATCGGCCAACACTGCGTCCTATATCTATACCAATATTATAAAGAGGAAAGATTTGTTTGTTTGTTTGTTTGTAACGAATAGGCTCTGGAAATACTGAACCGATTTGAAAAATTCTTTCACTGGTAGGAAGCTACATTAACCCCGAGTGTCATAGGCTATATGAGATTTTCAAAAAAATTTTATTTATTTATTTATTTATTTACACACATACACTTATCTATTATTACAGGCTTACCCTAATGCAATAGAAAGTAACTTAGGTAGGAACTTTGAATCTTAACAATTTATATTATATAATTAACACTTAAAATGTACCCTTATATAAAGTGAGATCAACTTACAAACTTACGTCATGCTAAATATTTAATTAGTTAAATTATTATTATCTACAAATTTTAATAGTCAATGGTTTAGGTTAGGAAAAACTGGTGGACTTTGTTATTGCATTCGTGAACTCGTTCAGTGTGCAACCAAAAATGTCAATAGAGCTGGACAAAGCGTTCAGCGAGCGCAGCGCGCGCGTGAGCGGCGCGTCCCGCAGCAGGTTGGTGCGCGCGGCGGGCGCGGCGAGCAGCGCGGGCCGCCGCCGCCGCGACACATAGTTCGGGGGCGCGCTCAGCTGCAGCTGCGAGAGAATCTCTGGGTCATGCAACTTGCCGCGCAGTACCTTAAATATATATATTAAAATTGCACTGTCCCGCCTCGACTGTAGTGTGCTGTAGCCCACCATGCTATTGACAAACAACGTGGGATACAGCAACGGAAAACCAGGATACACTCCATATATTTTTTTGTACAACAACCTTGTATACCTGTTCTGCACCTTTTCCACCATAGCAATATACTTGGCCTCGCAAGGTGACCAAACGGCTGAGCAGTACTCCAGATGACTCCTAACAATGGCTTCATACAAGGCACGCAAAGCGTACATATTCGTAAAATCCTTTGCCTGTCGCAGCACCAGCCCCAGATTCCGGTATGCCTTTTTACAAACCTCCTCAACATGTTTCCGAAAGCGAAGGTCCTGGGTAAAATGTACTCCCAGGTCCCTAATCTCGGTAACACGCTGCAACGGCTCGCCCTGCATCTGGTACTGGTGAAGCAGCGGATTACGCGCTCGGCTAAATGACATTACAGCGCATTTAGAAATATTAAAGTATAGCTTATTATCGTGACTCCATTTCGTCACCTCATCAATACTCCTCTGTAGTTTAGCCGTATCAGATTGGTCCTTCACTTCGCACACTAGTTTTAAGTCATCCGCGAATAATAGACATGCCGAGTCGGCGACCGTCTCCTGTAAGTCATTTATCATTAGGATAAACTGTAACGGGCCCAGGTTGCTGCCTTGGCTTACTCCTGATAGGGTGAAGTAGGGTTCTGACTGGCAGCCCCCACAATCTACGTATTGGCGTCTATTCCTAAGGTAGTCTGCAAAAAATGCTAGTGTATGTGGCGTGCAGCCTAGGTTACTCAGTTTTTTCAGCAACACATCATTGTCGACAGTGTCAAACGCCTTCCTGAAGTCCAGGTAAGCCACATCCACCTGTGATCCTGCATCCACTGCAGGAAGTACCTTAGCCATAAGATTAAGTAGGTTACCAGTCGTCCCCCTACCCTGCCGGAATCCGTGCTGGGCATCCGACAGCTGAGGCTCTACCTGTTTATGAATGCTGTTGTGTATAGCCATCTCGAAAACCTTGGCAGGTGTGCACAATACAGCCACTGGTCTGTAGTGGCAAGGTTCTGGGCCACCACTACCTTTAGGTACTGGTACGACTCTTGTGATTTTCCAGCGATCAGGGAATTTATTATCCTTAATACACAAGTTAAATATGTAAAGTAAAGGTCTCACTAGAGCTTTGCGACAGTCTCTAAAGACAAACGGCGGAATGCCGTCCGGTCCGACGGAGCGTTTGGGCTTGAGGCGGGAGAGCGCGCGGTACACCTCGCCCGGCGCTAGCGGCGCGAGGTGCACGCGCGCGGCCCCGCCGGGCCCGCTCGCTTCCGCCGCCGCCACGTTCATCACCGCCGGTTCCTTGCTGTACACCGACTGAAAGAAGTCCGCAAACTCCTTACTACTTTCCTGATCTGATAAGGCCCGCCCATTTTTTGATAATTTTTGATTGGTAGAGTTTCCTTTTTTAGACCGAATATAGTTCCAGAATGCTTTAGGGTCTTCAGTAAGGTGGCTCTGTACTCGGTCACAGTACAGATCGTGAGCGCGCTCTATCTCTTGCTTAACACTAGCTCTACAACTGGAAAACGCGTCATAATCCACCTCTGATTTACTTTGTTTGTAACGTTTGTGTAATATGTATTTTTTATTAATGTGTTTAATCAGTTCTGGTGTATACCACACAGGGTAAGAACGCTGGTTTTTATTATGTTTTTGTTTTTTTAGTGGTATGCAATCATCAAAAATACTATTGATTTTACGATAAAAATAATCTAAAACAGCATCGAGGCCACCTAAATGGAAAAGGTCATCCCAATCAGCGTTTAATAAACTATGGTACAGTAAGTTAAAGTCGGCTTTTCTAAAGTTCCATTGTCTAGCTGTTACTTGGTGTGTTTCGCCGCTTGTATTTACTACGGGCTCATGCGCGGGCGTGTGCTCAGGCGTGTGCGCAGGCGCCGACAAGGGTAAGGCAACAGCAATCGGAGGGTGGTACGCGTCGACCGGCGTCAGCGCCTCGCCCGCCGAGCGCACCAACACGGCGCCGTCGTCGCGCCCGCTCAACACCAAGTCCAACTGCCTTCCGTCACAATTAGGAATTTCATTGTTCTGAACGAGTCCACAGAATGCAACAAAATATTCAAAGTAGCTCCTTACGTTAGAATTGCACGAGTATAAATTAAAGTCGCCTAATATCACAATATTGTTCTTATATCTAATACAAATATTTTCTAAAATATCAAACATAATCATGTATTCGTCTTCTGTAGTTTTTGGTGGAATATATACTACACAACAAACACACAAAAATCTATCCCTCAAATAAACAGCTGAACAAAGTAATTCGAATATATGGTTATCTATATTTACATTAAGAATTGGCACTCGCCGCAAATTAAAACGCGGCTTACATATTAATAATACGCCACCTTGTTTGCGCCCATCCATTCGATCGCATCTTAAAATCTGATGTCCCGGTAGCGAAATTTCCCCATCCTGTACAGACGGATTGCAGCTCGTCTCCGTAATAGCAAAAACGTCTGACTCTGAGGACTCAAGTAACGCTAAGAACTTTGAAGTCTTAGTCCGCAAACCTCTTACATTTTGATAAAATATGTTGAAGTTGCTATTGCGCACCCGCCGTTTATGAGGCAATAAATATTTTCAAATTAGGGATCCTTACTCAAACATGTAACCCAAGGTGCAATATTTTTTCCGTTGTTTACATATTTTGACAGGTGGTTTGTTGTTGTTGTTTGTTTTTTATTCGGCCATTCTGGGCAGCCAAAAGAACATAGTCTATAGAGCCAAGTCTTTTGGAGCATCTTATATTCTATGGCGTAACGAAGTAAGCCGGGAAAGCTCGTATACCCTTATAAATGTAACATGAGTAAACACAGATCCATTATAATACTGCACGAGCACTCTTGTTTCTTGATTGGAAGGCGACCTTTTTTGACTCTGTCTGTCCCAGTGACCATTCAGTGACGATGTTGCGACATGTCGCTGTTGTTGCGTTTTGCAACGACTTTGTAATGCCATTTTGATTGACTAATAGTTCCAGTTTTTGGCCACTGGGTCAGAGGGTCAGATATCTCATGATAGATCAGAGAGGATCAGTAGCCAAACAGATCCACTAACCTCATAGTACTGCACGAGTGTCTCCCTCGTCTCCCGCTCGGCGTCGGCCAGGTAGCGGTCGCGCGCCACCCCCGCCAGCGCCGCGTCCCGCCAGCGCGCCGCGCCGCGCGCGTCCCAGCGCAGCCAGGGGTGCAGTAGTGCGGCCAGTTGCGGCCAGAATAGCGATGCTGGCGCCCACGGCACTGAAGGAAATATTTATTGCCAAATTAGAAAGCGCTATAGTGCGGCGTCAGAACGTCATGGCGAAGTTTCAGAGCGCCGGTCCTAGCGCCGGCGTTGGCGTGTGACAGCGTAATACCGTCCTAGCATATTAAAAATAGACGCTATAGCGCTGCGTCTGGCTAGCGCTCCGACGTGGCACTATAGCGCCTTCTGTTCGACAAAGCATATCAGCATCATCTCAGACTTAAAATATCTACTGCCAGACACTGACCTGACCACAAGTCTTGTAACTTTAAAAACAATCACTACACAACGTTAAACCTAGATTCTAATCATTTATCATTATTCTATAAATTTATCTAAGTATCTACTAGCCCCACGTTGGGCGCCAATGAGAAATTGAATCCAAAAACCAAAGTAAGGTACTAACGTTATCGTGTCAATTTAGACGTCAAATAAAATAATTGACTTTAAATAAATCACTTACTCACTCATTTTTTTATGTTTAGACACAAATTGGCGCCCAACGTGGATCTCGAGTTCTTGAACTTAAGATTTATGTATATAATAGCCGATAGCTATACCAAAAGTATGCCATATTTCATTCAGAAAGGGAATGTGTACAGAACTTGTGAAAGCAAGCAATTGCAAGAATATTATCACAAATTCTCAGCAACAGTTGACAGAGCTTGTAGGTACTTGATTTGACGTGTGACCCAAGACATTGCCCTATGAGATTCTGCTTTACGGTTCACCCATATTAAGACAACAGCTTACGGTAAGTCTCCTCGCTCCGGAAGAGCTCGTCGTGAGCGAGCAGGTCCAGGATCTCGGTGTCGTCGAGCCCGCGCCGCGCCGCCGTCAGCAGGGCCAGACATTTCTTCACCTGGGTGACGGTACACGATACAATCAACATAACATAATCTCACGCCTTTTATTCCCCGAAGGGTTAGGCAGAGGCACCAGCTCAAGAGCCGGACCCTCATTTAGCCGTTTATGCTTTATTACTAACCTGAGAAGGGGCCAGCTTGTCGCTGCGATTATAACGACCACTGCTGCGGCCGGGACCAACGGCTACAATCGGTACGATACAATCAATTGATTGGTTTTAGGAAGGGATAATCTTTAAAAAATAAATTCCGTTCGTTTGTCTTGCTAAAATTCCAGAATGGCTCGGCGGATTTAGGTAATTTTGGTTTAGAAATGTTTGTCGTTGCCGTTTTCAATGGTGAGAATATAACAAAAAAAGTCACTATACCACGCAGACGAAGTCGCGAGCACAGCTAGTAATAGAAATAATATAAATGTTAAAGTAACTTTTCCTGTCTGTGATCTACGCAATCACGTCTAAACTGCTGAACCGATTGACATTCAAATTGATGGGTAAGTAGGTTGCTTAGATAGAACCACGAGAGAAAATCCCATTGGAACGGAAAATTAGGATATTGCGGTTTCCCTAGATACCTAGTTTGGGGCTCGGCGTATGATGCTTTCATAATAAAAGACCATAAATGCCCTAAGCGCAGGGTTAATGTATCGTTTTATCTCCGTCGTTTCATACCTTATCTTCCCCGAGCGCCTTTTCCGTGGTAATGAGGATCTGCAGCAGCTGACCCTCCAGGTCCTCGCAGATCACCAGCTCCGAGTCCGTCTCTATTCCCGAATCTGTGAACGTTTCTGCCGACAACGATATCTGCCAGGCGAGGATCTGAAAATTTTAATGCCACTTTTATATAATGATAAATCAATACATAGTATAAAATAAAGTCGCTTCCCGTTTCTGTCCCCTTGTATGCCTAAATCTTTAAAACTACGGAACGGATTTTGAAGCGGTTTTTTTTAATAGAGTGATGCAAGAGAAAGGTTTATAAGTATACATACATACACAACATACTAATAGGTTGGGTGGTACGAAGTTCGCCGGGTCGACTAGTATATAATATATAACTAGTAGACCCGGCGAACTTCGTACCGCCCAACCTAGTTCTATCTTGTGCATGTGTACTACTTTTAAACCTTTCTCTTTAATCACTCTATCCATTAAAAAATACCGCATCAAAATCCGTTGCATAGTTTTAAAGATTGAAGCATACATAGGGACAGACGCGGGAAACGACTTTATTTTATACTATGTATTGATGATGATATTGATGATATTGATGATTGATAATATTGATTATATACCATCCCGTCGTTTTCTAGAACGTCGAACATCGATATTATTATAAGGATGTATTTTCCAAGGCACTGGGAGAATAGGAGATATAGATTTTTCCACTTTGCACAACATACATTATGGGTGTCTGTATTCGCTTCAAGGTACAACAGAACCTCCATTCTGTTAATCGCGTCTCTAGCGCGAAATTGACAAAATTTCCTCCAGACTTCTCCTTACTTCCCTTTTAGTGGTCAAGCAGTCGACGTGACAATTCTACCAATAAGCAGTCGTGATAATTTTCATATTCATCAAAATCAAAATCAAAAAATGATTTATTCAATATAGGATACAAGATATTACAAAATATAGGATACAAGATTAATCTGTGATACTTACCATATTTAGTAATAGTTCAGGGTGCCCACCAATTGGCTCAGGCAAACAAATGTTTGCCTTGCCTTACGACAATGGTCGCCTGGAGACGCCCCCTCATTTATTGAATGCTCGTTTTACGCGAGTTAAACCATTATCTCTATTTTATTTAAAATAAGGTTTCTGATATATAATTAGGTGGCATTTCGATTCTGATACACTTAAAACGCTAACGCTTTAATTTAAAGTTTTATCAAAAACCTAACTTTTCTACAGTCACCGACTAGGAGGCCGTAACAGATTTGTCTATGGTTTCGTCAGCCCTAGACTGTATTACCAAAGAACAAGAGCTATTTTGCAATACAGAAAAACTGGAAGTGTTACGCCGATCGTGTCCGCCACTGTACCTATTTAATATTGTAATGACCCCAAGTAACATCAAATTTTAACATAAATTTATATCCTTTTACCTTAGCATAAAGCGGTATAGTACACCGTTGGACAGCCCTCTCAGCTTCGACGGGCGGCGGCGCGGCCCCCGTCTTGCAGTAGCCGGCGGCACACGCAGCCAACACCGCCTTCGCCTCCGCCGCGCCCACTGCTGGTGCGCGGACAACCTTCGGACCTTCGTCCGAGGATAGGACCGCCATGATCGCTGAACTTGAGGGCTCGTCCGTTTCTGTTTAATGGTTTAGTTTATGTGTAAGATTAATGGAACATACTAATATATACTTATATACTAGCGCCACTTCGATAAATAATTAATATCTTTGTTGTGTAACTTTCAGGAGAATGGTTCGTTTGTTGCCTAAAGTGGCCACTTGTATAGTTTCACAAACGAATATTTCTAAAATCATCATCCTGAAAGCTACAAAACTGAGCCTAAAAAAATCTAATCAAGATTATCCAGGGCGTCATTGACGCGTATTTTTGATTTCATCCATGGTTTATAAGATATTAATTATTTATCGGAAGTGGCGCTAGTATAGCACTGTGTACCGAAATAGATTATTAAATAAAAACAAATTAAGATTTTTAAGTCTGCAGAGAGGAGGAAGTCTTCCGTGGTATTGTGGTTTTATCTAACGGAATTCATGACAATCATAATCAGGAAAGACGTAAGTACAGTGCTGGTCATAGGCCTAGCACTTTATTGCATACAAAGTAAAATACAAAAGTACATTAATAAATTCAGGGTACAAACAAATTGAATTTGCATGCAATGGGCAGCCTTATCGCTAAGAGCGATTTCTTCCTTCCTCAACCCACATTTTTTTTTTGTTTTGATTGTGACCTCCTTAGAAGCTTAGCACTTGCTCCTTCTGTACTCCTGTGTTGCGGCAGCTCGCTTTAGAGAGACGAAACGACCGCATAAATCAATGTGGACACAGGTCTTTACCTTCAGTGACAGTGACAATCATCTTGACATTATGCGGCAGCCGGGAGGGCAGCCAGCGGGCGCCGCGCAGCGCGTCCGCGCCCACCACCACGAGCAGCACGGGCCTTCCCCGACCCAGGGCTGCTAGGAGCCGAGGAAGCGCGCTCGAGAGAGACGACACGTCCTGAGAAATGAGTGACAAGGCACTAGAAATCTTTGCGAAAAGGAGTAGAATCATTTGACAGAGGTGAGCTCGTATAGGAGCGTCCTGGCGACTCCATTTCGCTGGTGGGTCTGATCGGCTAAAGTCTAGCTTGCAATTGGAGTACGCTAGACCTGGTATTGGGGACCGAGGCCAGGTCCGCTGTAAGTTAGATTAGATACTCTAATATTGGATAAGTAGGTAACAAAAAACCTACTTACATTGCGACCTCTGTAAACGGTGCCCGTGTGCAGGACGCTGCACTGGTCCACTATAGATTTGAGGAGCAGGTGTGAGCTGCTGGACTGTGACGTCAGGCCTACAAATCTGCCGGGTAAAAGAGGTTTAATTTGAATATGAGGAAATACATAAAAATATAACAAAACTCACTTACCTAGGTACTATATAAAACTCAATGAGATCATAAAATTAGGATTTAGCGGTTTGAGGCGAAATTGTGCTAGCGAAGGCCGAGGCCGCCCACTACTAATCAGTAAAAACTGCTCAATGACAGAAGAATCTGACCGAACAATAACAGCGACGTCCTGGAGCCAGCTCGGCGCCATGGAGGCAGCGCGAGCCACCAGCGTCGCCTTGCCGCAGCCCGCGCCGCCGATCAGCGCCAGTGGCACTGCACTGTCGCCTGTCACGTAACTAGAAGAACATTCGAGAAACTATTAGGTATGACTCATGATGTTTCTAACAAGGCTTAAATAAAAAAAGGGTGTGGGTGTATTTTGGCACACAAGACTTCAGAACCCAAAGCAAATTGGGTCATAATCTAAGAAAATTCAATAAACCTATTAAAGAGATACCAACGTGTCTTATTAATTACTATATTAGGAACAATGTGTGTTGCCAGTGACGACTTACGGATCCAAGAAGTGATCGCTTCAGTTCAAAATCTCATTTAGGACCAATGGAAAAGGCTAAGCTCAGAATTTCCCTGCGGGATCGAATTCACAAATTATGAGATCTCAGAAGACCCAAATAAAGTTTAATAAGGAATGCACTACTTCGCGAAAGCAGAGTAAGTAAACTCAGAAATAATAGTGTGTGGACTCACGTTTTGACCTCGTTGAGTGTGATCTCCCGGTTGGAGGTGCACTGCGCCACGCTCTGACAGAATGAGAGGTGCTCGTCCAGTTCTTCGAAAAGGCTGTAAAAATTACGTAAGTTAGCGGCCGACTGATCAGCGTAAGCTGTGGTCGAATGAGTGATTAGCGTAAGTTAGCAGCATGCGCTGTGGCGTACGCTCTTTGATCGCTTAGGCTTGAGTCAAAGTAAAACGCAAGATGAACTGGAAAGAACACTGGTGAAGTCATGTATTTACGTTGGTAATATAGAAAGCTGGAGCCTGTTGAATCTAAATTACAGGTTTCCACTTCAGCTTTAAAAAAATAAATAAAAAAGCATGCGAAATAAAAACTTTTTATAAAAAAATTAAACCGCCGAAAAAACTGAAAAGCATTAAATAATAGGGAAACATTTTCTATTAGGCCTTAATTTACTCACTTCGTAAAGTAATTTTGGATTACCAAGAAATTTTAAGTCGGCGCCACACCACACAAGCAAATTCATTATCTATGTAAGCGCGATGCGCAGCGGCATACGTTTTTCGGTTATTTCTTTGAATTTCAGGTAATTTAGTGATCTTTATTCGTTGATTCTGTGGCACCGACTCAAAATTTCTTGGTAATCCAAAATTACTTTAAGAAGTGAGTAAATTAAGGCCTAATAGAAAATGTTTCCCTATTATTTAATGCTTTTCAGTTTTTTCGGCGGTTTAATTTTTTTATAAAAAGTTTTTATTTTTTGCTTTTCAGTTTTTTGGGCTAATTTTTTTGACCCTAGCTAATCACCCTTCACAGGGTGGTCGCACCCCACAAGGTGGCCACACAACCTGGTGATGGTTGAGGGACTAACAGGATGAGGTTCGATCACGACCGGTCGGTGAGGCGATCTGTGAGGGAGGCCTATGTCCAGCAGTGGACGTCTTTCGGCTGATTTTATTTCATTTCCAAAGATATTGTAGGTAGGTATCAAAAGTTATAATGTAACACGGAAATGCAACCTGTGAGTGGATAAATCGACCCGCCGACCAAAAAGTCACCCCTATTTTCCCACCCTTAGGGTGGGAATTTTATTTCCAAATTTTTATGGGACCAACTTCAAGGTATACCCTGTCGATTAAAAAAAGAATTATTAAAATCGGTCTACACAGTAAAAAGTTATGCGTGATAAAAAAATAAAAAAAAATATACGCGACGAATTGAGAACCTTCCTCCTTTTTGTTTTTTCGTCGGTTAAAAAAATTATGTAGTTTTTTTAATCATTTGACATATGTAGCGAAAGAATTAATTTGTATTTTATTCCACCATATGAGCCTCACCTGGGCGGCACCCCCTGGCGCGGCGGGCCGGCATCCCCTGCAACTAGCAAGTCTAGTACAGATGACAGCCGTTCCCCGAGCGCGTCCCTCACCCGCGCTGTGTACTCCTCGTCACTGGCCCCCGGGGCCGCAGTCGTTCCTGGTCGACCCCGGATTGACGCGCGAATTATGTTCCGCTCGCTTAGGTGTTGCTGGGGAAGTTATAAAGTAAGTTGTGAGTTTTCTTTATGATTTGTCTTCTTTTGTAAAAACTTGTATTAAGTAAGTTATGAAGGTGAATTTTAGTTATTCACGGTCAGTCATTATTGAGTGTCTTCGTTCCTACGGATTTTGCGTAGACTATGGAATTGGTACATCAGTATTTAGTGACAGTTTCATTTATTAATTTAAATGTACATTGTAAATGTAAATGTACAATGTACATTGTAAATGTACAATGTACATTGTCATGTATATCATGTTGCAGGTTGAAGACCACGTTGGGCGCCAATTTTTGTCTAATCATAAAAATATATTGATGATTTTTTCGTGTTCAAATTGGAAAGTTACTTAAACGTCGTTCGTATAATCGTTCCACGGGTTAACCCGTTTCTATTGCCTACCCTCACGCATTTAAATTATGCACAGTTTATGTGCGCACGACGCGATGAGGTTTAATATCAATTTTATATTTGAATCAGATCTGTCTGTTCTGGGCACAGAAAGAATAGGAAAGTTTTTGCACACCGCGACTAGGCGCGGCAACAAGTCAGCCAGTTACCTTCAGATGCTGGTGCAGGTTGGAGAGGCGGCGCAGCAGCTCGCGGTGGTGCGGCAGGTCGGCGGCGTCGGCCGGCTCGGGCGCGGCGGCGGCGCGCGCCACCCACACGCAGCGCCGCGCCGCCTCCGCTGACATCACTACTGTATGCTGCACCTCCTGAAATAGATTAAAAGATTGCCATAATAATGCAATCAATGAAGATAGCATAATAACTATGTATTTTCTTTAGACTTCGTTAAACAGAAGACGCTATAGCGTCGTGTTAAGAGTTCTAGCCTCAGTAACGGACGCGTCTTTTGTCGAATGGATACAACCTACAAATTATACTAAACTGGTTAATTTCAAATTTTAACGAGATATTCATAAACGCAACGTTTCTGGCTGGACACAGTTTTGATTGATTTCAATTGACAAAATCGTGCGCAATTGCGCAGCATGACGTATGGTTTACGTGGATAATAGAGCTTTGGATTTCAAAATATATTTTTTTAGTAAAGAAAAAATATTTCGAGCGCTATGATTAGCCTTACGGAGTGGCAGCACACCACCATACAGTCTTTCTCGATTTATTGACAGAGGACTTAGCTTAGCTGCCCTCTCCCGACTAGGCGGGAACGTTTCAACTACGTTAGACCTACATGTAAAAAACAATTTCTAAGATCTATGGTGTAAAAAACAATTTCTAAGGTCTCCCTTAAAATTGCATTGAAAAGAAAATGTCAAGAATATAGTATTCGAATGTTAGTTTGTTATAATATCTAAAACAGTAATTTAAGGTTCTTCTTCTTTACTCGTTAGGAGTTTCCCCGCCTTAAAAAAAAAAAAAAAGGTTCTTCTTCTTACCTGCTCAACAACGGTGGTAAGGTAAGCGTCGCAGGCTTCTTGAGGTAGCGTCCTGACGAGAACATTCAAAGTTTTAGCCATCTCGCGTCGCCATCGCGCCGGCGCACCGCGCACCAGCCGGTAGCACGGCGGCGTCGCGCTCTCGTCTAATGTGTACCTGAAAAGACAATATTAAAGGATGATTTTTTAACACGAGAGAGCAGTCTTCCCTGTTCTGTGATTTTTGAGCTGTAGTTCTCAGAGTAGTTCAGGTGAATCCCAGAAATCCATGGGTTTTTTTATTTCATATTGAATCGCCATATCATTCAGGCGCGACGGGTCTTGAGCCACCTTCATCAAGTACACTCCCGCATCCTTTGTCGTTTGAGGAATTTTTGGCTTCCGCGACCATCTGTTCTAAGAGCTATGCGCCCTATGCTATGTCGGTGACTTTAGTTCTTCTGCGGATCTCTTCATTTCTGATTGGGTCATGTAGGGAAACTTCAAGCATACCCCTTTCTTTCCATTGTCCATTGAGCGACTTTAGGCTTTATTAGGTAAGCCCATTGTTAGCCAAATCATTTAGGTAAGTACTTATTTGTCGAATGTAGGTACATCAAAATAAGTGCCTAATATAGGATGTGGTAAATTGTAAGTTTTAAGATTATCGAATTAACTATTGAAGTTAGAATCAAGGCATATATAATATAATATAATTCAGTGGCAGAACCTACCATTTGTTCAGCAAAGCCTTATCGCTATCATCGGTGGCCGCTTCGAGCGCTGCCTTGAAGTCTGCGCACTCCAGGGTGTGCGGCAGCAGCGGAGTGCCCAGACCCGAGTTGAGGAACAGAACTGGCACTACTGCACCCAGATCTGATTGACCTGGAGAAGTTGTAAGGAGTTTAATCTTACTGAGCATGTGAATGAATGAATAACCTCTTTATTGTACAACTAGTCGACCCGGCGAACTTCGTAACGCTTAACCTATTATATTTTGTGCATGTTTTATACTTATAAAACTTCCTCTTGAATCACTCTATCTATTAAAAAAACGCATCAAAATCCGTTGCATAATTTGAAAGATTTAAGCATATATAGGGAAAGACGCGGGAAGCGACTTTTTTATACTATGTATTGATTAAACGCTGTGGCGTTCAACAGCTCATAAAACTAGCCTGTCATAAGTTATCTCAGCACAGAAGAGTCCAATTTTGGACATAGGCTTGCCCTGCAGATTACAAGGACAAATATTTTGAGAAGTATTTAGCACACACACTAGGCAGGCGGGTTGGCATCCTCAGTTTAGTCTGGCTATTTAAAGTTTTTCAACGAAGGACGCTATGACCCATCCTTTCGTGCCCTCTTTTACAATACCCATGAAAGAAGATGGTGTGGTTGTATTATATGCCGTCATACAGGGCTAATTAGGTGCCAGCACACTTATATACCGCATCGTTGCCGCCTTGGCATCTGCGCTATAAACGTGGACGTGGGTGCCTTTTTCTATTGATTTTGAAAGTAACTCGTAATATTAAACTACTTACGAGCCAACTCAGCAATACAAAGAACAGGGAACCGATGATCCCTCTGCTGCTCCAGGGGCGACCTCCAGTGCAGGTCGGCCACGTGGATCCTCCAGCCTAGTCTCCTGGCTCGCACTCTGAGCACGGCCGCTGCCCCGCACTGTAATGCCCCTTTCTCTGCGCAGCAATCTGCATTAGGAAGAAAGGTCTAATTTAATGGATACTAGACAGATGGCAATCAATCTACCTACACATTATTACAATTTTTTTAAATAACTAACCCTTCCACTCAACAGGTAACCGTTAACCGCTCAAACTTTTACGACACACACAAGCTACATTAAAAGTATTAATTTGTAGTAGTGTTTAGTGTCTTATACGTGTAACATATCGCTAGAAAGTCAAATTACAGGTGCCGTTTTGAAAGCACATCAGCATTTGGAAGAGACAATCGATTGTACGGCGATTTCCGAACCCACTGTTAACAGTTGCGGTCATGTTACCTTGTTAGTCAGCAGCATGCCCGCAGCTCGTCTCCAAGCTGGCGATGTTGGATGGCACCGGAGGACCTATCAGCTTCCTAGGCGAATCTAGTTCTGATCAAGTGACGTCATTAAACTTTTTTATTCACCAATTATGTTCAATTTTGATTGTTTTAGCCTTGCTTGCGAGACACCTAGTAGGATCTTAGTAAGCGAACGTTCTAGAAAAGTCGCTCGCGGACGCACTACCTGCTTGGCGCCTAGCTACCTTTGTCCATACGCACAGCAAGCCACACACAACTAGGCGCTAAGCAAGCGTTCGTGGCCTTAATGTTACCTTGTGAGTCAGCAGCACAGACATAAATGATCATAGCGCGACGCCTCCTGGCCCGCTGCGCCGGCAGCTTGCCGAGCAGGGCTGCCCGCAGCTCGTCCGGCAAGCTGGCGATGTTGGCCGGGACAGGAGGACCTTCCAGCTCTTTTGGCGACGCGCATGCCACCGGTGATGATAGAGATATTGAATCTGTAAAAAGTATATAAGTACTTTATATTGTGTGAAGAGGAACTTGAAAATTTGAACTGTGGACCCACGTTTGGCCGAGTTTATGTTTATTTCAAGACACAGGACATAAATACACTAATATTATAAAGGGGAAAGATTTTTTTATTTTGTTTGAATTGAATTGGCTCGAAAACAACAGGACAGATTTGACAAATTATTACACTATTAGAATCGCCGTTGCGCCCGCAAATTCTTTAATTCGCGGGCGCAACGAAGTTCGCCTATTCAGCTAGTGTCCTCTTCCATTATTGTTTATTTCTCGATATGACAGCGAAAACACAGGGCTCTTGAAGTGTGATACTGAACACCGAATTTCCGACATCAGAAGTGGGATCACAAAAGTTAAACCGTAAAAATCTGTATAGAAAAAAACTTAGAGAAACCTAATGAAAAATACTTGATTTTCGAAATGATAAACTTACCAGAAACACTAGCGCCCGCCGGCCGCGGAACTTTAGCTTTCTTGTCCCTCTGCGAGGATGCTGGCTCGAGTAGGGCTCCGCTGCGGTCGACTGGGGGCTCCGGTATGGACGCATCGATGGATGGCTTCGTCACACGGTAGGACGGCGACCTGCGGGTGCAGCAGAGAGATCTACGCTATGTTATTGTGGCTGTATAGGGCCTGACTGAAAGGATTTCGGTTAACTTAAGCCTTTTTCGAATTAGGTACTAAGTAGGTAATCAGTTTTGTTTGTACCAACACATGGATGATCCCTTGTTTCGGGTACAGAGCCTCAAGTTGTGCCGCTGCCCATCTTGATCGAGTGATCGATCGAGTATAGGTAGTTTTTAATTGCGAAAAGTTGAGGCTTCAGTAACCGATATGCCTTTCAGTCTAGGCGTTTCTTAATATTAAAACAACACAAACATGCTCAAGGGTCCACAAGGACGTCGCAAAGTATTTTTAGGGATGATGATGATTGAGATGATTTCTTCCTATAGCCCCTCATCAGGGGCAAGGGACTCGAAGTAATTTTCTCCATTTTAAACGGTCCTGGGCTGCCTCCCCCAGGTCCCGCCATTTAAGACCAGTTGTTGCGATCTCCTTCTTCACCGATCTCCTCCAGGTGATGCGAGGGCGACCTGGCCTTCTGCTACCGGATGGCGTGCCATGTCAGAGCCTGTTTGGAGATGTGATCGTCGGTTCTCCTTAACACGTGACCAATCCAACGCCATTTCCTCATTAAAATTTCCTGCTCTATCAGTTTCTGGCTGGTCAATTCCCACAGTCGCACATTTGAAATAGTTTGTGGCCAATGAGGTGGCCAACGTATCTTTAAAATACGCCGTAAGCATTTGTTCACAAAGATCTAAAGGCTCTTGGTGATTACTTTTTTGACCAGCCAGGTTTCGCATCCGTATAGGTGTACGGATTTAACGTTGGAGTTGAACACTCAGATTTTAGTTCGACGAGTAATGACCGACGAGGTCCACACAGGGTTGAGCTGGGCATAGGCGGCCCGAGCCTTGTTAATTCTGGAAGTAACGTCCGCCTCCGCTCCTCCCAACGGGTCAACCACACTCCCAAGATATGTGAATGATCGCTTTTTAGGGATAAAGAATACATACGCATTGTGTTTTTAAATGGAATATTCCCATTCCCAGTACGTATACTTATTTGTTTTTGTTTGCAATAGATAAGCAATGAGCGTATTTCGTAAGTAATTTTTTGGTAATTTTATTTACTAGTTTGTTTCTGTAATTTTTGTAAGTACAAAAGTTTTATATAACTATGTACCTAATTATTGTCTTAATTCAGATTACGAATGAGAAAATGAAGTCTTTCGGAACTTTTATTTATTCTTTGATGATATTATAGTATTCGTAAATTGTAGAGCCCTCCCTTAGGATTTCAACTAAATGCAAAAACGCACAAAGTGTTGGATGGTAAACTTTACAGACCTACATAAAGTAACTCTCCCGGCAATACCTCTGATGGTTATGGTATGGTGTCTTAGTGCAACCAATGAGTTAGTAATGTCTATCTGTCTGTCTGTTTCGCTTTCCTGAAAAAACTACTGAACCGATTTGAATGAAATTTGGTATATTGATAGTTAGCCTGAGAAAGGACATAGGTGACTTTTTATTTCGAAATTCCCGCGGAAAATTGGGAATATGATGTTTCAAGAGAAAATGCGCTGGCGAAGCCGCGGGGCGCCCACTAGTCAGGAATAATTATGAACGAATAAACACCATAATATGAATTATGAACATCCGAAGGACGGGCATCAGTGCACTGATAGTGCAGCGTCTTTCGTAGAAAAGTTGAAGATCACAGACCTAAAAACAAAGAAAAATAAAAAACAAAACACAATAAAAAATCGATTTTCAAAAACAAACAACCACACCTCGGGGGGTGTGGCGCTCGATACGGGCTTCTCCGGGGGTGAAGCGGCAAGCGCGGGGGAGGGATTGACGGGATTGACGTCACGAGGCGGAGGTGTGTCGTCACGCGATGACGTCATGCGACCTAGATACCGCGTGCGCGCGTACTATTGAGGTTATAATGTACGTCATAGTTTGAATTCACGCTGGTTGGAGTTGGAGGTTAGATAAATTTAATACAATATTATAGTGGGCATGATTGGTGTGTGGGCTCATGAAATAATAATTAAGTAAGTAAATGAAAGAAATTCTAACTTTGTTTGTTGGTCTACATGAGGTCTACATCTAGGTGCATTACCAACTTATTTAGAAGGGTTCCCTTATGTGTTCATTTTAAAACTGCATCTAACTTTATTTATAAGAACACCACAACTGAAGTATATAAATGTCGAAAATTTCCGTAATTTAATCGAAATCCGTATTCAAAATTTCCTGCGTTTCATATTAATAAGTCATAATAGGTATTCTAAACGACCTTTTCCTAAGCGACTGGCTTACTGGCTTCACATAATAATATATCATCAGTAGAATATGACTCAAGGAAGAATTATGTAATTTTTCCGCAATTATTACAGTACCTACATGTATGTTATTTAATTTAAATGCATTTACTTACACACACGTATCGTATATGTTGGTAATGTATTCAATTCAAGAACAATTTTCTATCGGCAACGGTTTTGCAACAATGTTGCGTTGCGGCTGCGGCTACGCCGGACACAAAGAAGTGACGCTCGCATGACGTCACTGCGCCGGTGCACGCTAGTAGACCATGATATATTAGATACTATTTATTAGGTAATCAGTTATAGATAAACGGGTAGGTAGCATTTCGGTAAAGTACTTGCACGGAATCCACATCGCGGTGGGTTGCAGTTTAGGTCAGTACGAATTGATTTGGTTCAGTAAAATTTTGTCCTATGTCGCTGCGTTTTCGCGTTACAGCGGATTGAACTTGTCAAAAAAAAAAACTATGCTAAATCATTTGCACGTGTCTGCCTTTGGGGTTCATGGTTACAATCATCTTGAAAACAAAGAAAATCGAAGAGGCAGACACTTAGGGCTCTGCGTTTTCATGTGACGCAGGGGCAAAAATGTAAAAAAAAAACTCTACTAAATCATTTGCACGTGTCTGCCTCTGGGGCTCCTGATTACAGTCATCCTGTTAACACGTAAAATCGAAGAGGCAGACATCTAGGGCTCTGACTTTTGTAGTTATAGTTTTTTTTTTTTTTTTATGATTTAAAAAAAAAACCACAGACGTTGGCAGACGTGTATTTGCTCGCAGATTTTTAGTTGTACGACTGTTTGAAATTCACGGAATCAAGGCAATGCGGGTATTCACATGGAAAAGGTTGTCCTGGGGCGTTATTTTTGTCACTTTTTACAGAGCAGTAAGATTAATATTGTCAATCGACACGGTATGCTTCAAAGTTGGGGATCATTCCAGAAATTCATACTAATACATCCCCTTGTTTTTTTTTTCAGAAAAATCCACCGGTTAGAAATAACCGGAATGATCCGAAATTGGTTCCATGAAAATTACGAAATAAAATTCTGACATGATACTTAATAATAAAATTACAAGAATGGGTGGAGAGCAATTCGCGGTGTGGTGAAAAAGAGGTCCATTTGAAATTTTTGAAAAGTTGGCAGACTATAAGTCCTTCTAATTTTTTTTACTTCTTAATATACACGTCTGCCAAGCGTGCAAATCATATAATATATTTTTTAAACAAAAAAAAAATTCAAAAATTAATAACTACGAAAGTCAGCGCCCTAGATGTCTGCCTCTTCGATTTTACGTGTTGACAGGATGGTTGTTATCATCAGCCCCAGAGGCAGACACGTGCAAATGATTTAGTAGAGTTTTTTTTTTACATTTTTGAGACCTTGTCAATTGAAAACGCAGGGCTACCATGGTGGCAGACGCTGTCTTTGATGTTTGTTAGGGTTTTATTATCGCTATTAATAGCGTCTGCCAAGCGTGCAAATATTTTTTTTTTTAAATCATAAAAAAAAAATCAAAAATTAATATCTACAAAAGTCAGCGCCCTAGATGTCTGCCTCTTCGATTTTACGTGTTGACAGGATGGTTGTTATCATCAGCCCCAGAGGCAGACACGTGCAAATGATTTAGTAGAGTTTTTTTTTTACATTTTTGAAACCTTGTCAAATGTAAACGCAGGGCTACCATATTGGCAGACGCGGTCCTTAATGTTTGTTAGGGTATTATTATCGCTATTAATAGCGTCTGCCAAGGGTGCTTACTATTTAGAAATTTTGCTCGCCACCTCCCTAATTATTAGATCATTCCAGCTGTCTACTTCGATTCTGCCCCTATATTACCACCACATTTGCTTTTTTTCGTCTTTTTCGCGTTTTCTTTGTATTGACACTTTGCTGTAGAGACAGAAAAGTATTATTACTTACTAGAGGCCGCCCCGCGGTTTTTCCCGCGTAGATTTCTAGTAAACACAAAAATCCCGTTTATTCCGTTCCCGTGGGAATTTCGGGAAATCCCTTCTTAGTGCTCACCTACACTGCCCAAGGAACCCACGTGCCAATTTTCAGCTTTCAACGCCCAGTAGTTTCGGCTCTGCGTTGTCTGTCAGTCAGTCAGTCAGTCAGTAACGGAAGAGTTTTATATATATTGATTACAAATTTGGCTGAAATAGTACCCTTGTGATGGATTTAGTATTGTATTGTATGTATTAACTTATATTTTCAATGAGGCAATCTAGCTTTAAGGTAATTTTCCAGGGTCACGGACTAGGAGGCCGTAACAGATTTGTCTATGGTTTCGTCAGCCCTAGACTGTATTACCAAAGAACAAGAGCTATTTTTCAATACAGAAAAACCGGAAGTGTTACGCCGATCGTGTCCGCCACTGTACATGTGCCAAGATACCCATGTGAGACGTAAAAGCGACTAAAGAAACATTCGAAAGATGGGCAGCAGCGTCCTTCGTTGAACAAGTTGAAGACACCTAATGAAAAATAATATAAATATATTAAAAAATAGCAGTCCCGGTGAACTTCATATCGCGCCTTGCAATTTTATATGGAAAAATGAAATAGTTGCTGTTACTAAATCCCCTACCATTTTTTCTCTCCTTTTAAAAATTCTCTGGACTTACGAACATTTCAAAACCAAAATCAGCTAAACCGGCCCGGTCGTTCACGAGTTTTTACGTGACGTAACGAACCACGATTTTCTTTTTTATATTTGGAAGATACCTAATAATAATAATATGCTTATACTGCAATCTGCGATCGCCAACCCGCCCGGCATTTTAAGAATGTTTATCAATAGTTTGCATGATATGTAGTACTAGTCCCAAGTTGTAATTTTATTTTAAAGCGATTTTAGAATTGAATAAGTAATTTTTAATTTTATTTTTTTCATTCTCGGAATAGCAGCTTAAAACAGGTTTACGAAAAGTTGTTTTCGGCGTTTTCTGTTTTAATGGAAGCATTTAAAACATGTGACAGCCAGCCCGGAAGTATCCCGGGGATGCATGACTGGACTCTGGATGCATCGCTGGCACCAGATCAAAATGCCACTCTCACTCACTGTCTTCTGTTCGCCATCATCTGGTAGGTACCTCCGAACTCGCGATGATTCACGAGTGTAGGCTGACATTCACAGTCAGTGATTTGGAGTTTCCTCGGCCGAGTTTGCACTCGGACAAGTCGTTCTAGAGTACAGATTGTCCTGGCCCGAGCTATCTTACACTCCGTCGAGCATATGATTCACTGGCATGAAGTCGAATCTTGACTGTGTATATCAATTTGGAGCGAAGAATGTTTTAAAGTAACATTTTCACACTTTGGAGTGAAAGTTCGAGCTGTGACTGTGATTGTCAGCATTAGTATGCACCTAGACCTAGAGAGCATCTTCCTTGTTCTGTGTATGCACCTCAGAGTAAGGAAACCGCCGCTACGCGTATGCACCTTATAGACTACTCAACTATTTCTTTGTGTCATTCATTTATTAAATCAATTACGACGCAGGTTGTTTTAGGATCGTTTCCATGCTGCTTTATGGCAAGCAGATTAGAAATCCACAGGAGCACATAACCCACCTCCTCCCAGGGTCCCATCAACTTCATGTTGTGGGGACCTAAATGCGCTAGCATTGCACCGGCGACTGGTACTACCGGTGCAACATTCGGCTCCCACAGCGAATCGGCTCACTCGCAGGCCACAGGAGCACAGTCTAAACTGTACAGAGACAGCCGTCACGCCCGCCAGCTAGAGTCCTGCGCGTGACTGGGGTCGCCACTGGATACGCACTAGACTAATTTACCCGCCATGCAAACCAAATTGTATTGACTGACATATTGATAATTTCATATTTTGCCCGCTCGCAGACTAAGCTGGCACGCCCTTTACTCCGCACCCTCCTGCGGCATGATGCCGATCAAACCCATTTAGGTATGTTACTATAACGTAGCGTTCTTCTATGTCTATGATCAGACCCAACAACTTACCCAACTCCCTGCAACTTTCATCAGATCGTCCGACCTAAAGTAGTTCGTATATGTTGGTAATGTAGTTCCCTAGCCTAGTTAAATCAACAGTCATCTTTGGCAAGGTGGCCAAGCCCCGTTGATTTGCGTGATTGATTAGAGTTGAATGCACTAGGGCCGTACGTGCGTCATTCGTCTCGTCGGTCGTCTACCTATAATACTTACTACATTACAAACATAGGTGACTCATTATCATCGATTGTAGAGCTTGCTTGCTTGCTATGGCTAGTCGGAATGTAGGGAAGAGATTGTGTGAAATAACTTTGAGTTTTGAACATCATAATTTCAGCCGAAAGTAGTCCACCGCTGGACAAAGGCCTCCCATCAACCTAAGCTCACTTACAGCTTAAATAGCGCCACACGCAAAAAAGTGCCTCTTAAATGAAGCAATTTAATTTATCGCTACACTGAGAAATTAACTCTGTGCCCTGTCTGTCTTGTATGTTACGCTTTCACTCTAAAACTGTTGTACCGATTGGGATGAAAATTGTTTGGTAAAGTAGATTAAAACAACGAGGAATAGGGATATATTTTTTATACGGGTTCGATTCCCGGGCGGGGCGAATATTGATATGATGAATATCGATGTTTGTTTCCGGTCTGGGTGTGATGTTTGTCTCTGTGTGTGTTTCGGGCACCCTAGATACAGGTCCTAGTTAGGGGCTCTGAGTGTGATGTGTTATTATTATTATTATACCGAAAATCCCTCTCAAACAGGAAAATGGGATTGTAGGGGGTATATCAGAAATGATATCCGCAAATTCCTGAGTAGTAAATCAACTAACAATTCACGTTTATAATGAAAAAGCGCGTGCGAAGCTGCGGGAGAAAGCTAGTAATGCAATAATAACGTAGTATACATGCAGCACATGCTGAGCTAGTGCTATTTTAGCAGCTGCAGCGGCGAATTCAAATAATTTGCTCATTATTAAGTGATTTTGTATTTCGTTGTAAGTATTTATTTTATATTTCATTTATTGCAAAGCTTTTCTTTTTTTCTATAGAATGTAAGTAAACGCTAGTTGATGCCGAAAAATAAATGAGATTTCTTTCTTTCATCTTTCTAGTAAGTACCTACTTTGACATAATCTTTCCCAAGGTTTTGGTAAATTCTAAAAGGGTATTCTTGAACAAATTGGAAAAATAATGAATAGCTTGTCGGCTTTTTGAGATGGTGCTCAGTCAAGGAGCTTGCCCACTATCGAGTCGATGGCACTTTGGTGAAATGAAAAGCAACTTTTCCTTTTCCTTATAAAACTCACAAAGTTAATTGAAATTGCCTTTTATAGGACAAAATGCTATTAATACAAATAAATTTATCGATTCGATCTTATTTTATTCCAAGACTTTTAATTTCTTATTATTCTAAGGTAGGTTATTTAGTACGACTGATAAAAAACGAAAGCGTGGACGGTCGAGAAGACATCGATTGCTATACCTATCCGAATGGATTCAGATGCCAAAGGAAAGGAACACGTGGATACAAAAGGGTCTTAGCCCAGCAGTAGGCCACGCCACGATAGACTAAGTATAAAAAAAACACTATGAAGTTATCTTTGGTCCAAAATCTTTTCTCGCGTCTTTGCTGGTCGATTTCGGACAACAATAAAAACAGGCCGCGTGAGCTGGTTCTGGCAAAGCGCCAAATTCCCTATAGTATGAATACTCTTCTCTGTTTTGTTTACAAGCGATAAGTGCCCCGAAATAGATGGTAACATGCTAGGAAAATTGGAAAAATATCGCCGGTAAACACCAAACTCACAAACCTAGTAAGAAGAACTAGTGTCTAATAATGGCTCCTATTTTGGGCAGCAAAAATCGTAATAATCACGCCATATAATTTGAATCTATTTTTAATATCTTGTCCATTTATTTAGTTAGTTTTGTAAAACGGATAGATTACCTTATAAGCACCTAGGCACAATTATCTACAAAAAAAACAACTAAGAACTTACTTTCCTACTTCATAAAAGCTAAATATATTTTTCAATTTGAAAAAGGCACCTACTTAGATTTACCTAAGTAGGTAGTGTAATTTATGATTTTGTATATATTTATAAGTGGGGTTAAGTAAATAAATGTTCATTTCCTTTCCTTATTTAGCTTCTCATAAAGAATAAGCAAGCCATATAAAATGAAGCTTTAGATAAAATTGAAAATAATGACTTCCGCAACATTCACTTAAGGCTTGGTGGTTCAAAAATTTGTGTTTTTGAGATTTTTTTAAACAATCTGAGACATACAAAATTGATGTCTTCATTCTGAAAAAAATATATGTGTTAGTTAAGGATCTAATCTAGTCATCATACTAAAGGGAAATAGGATCTAATTAATTTTAGTTGATAGAAAAAAATCTCAAAGTTACCCCTTTTTGTTCCGTTTTTTCCATTTTATTTTTAAACCGCTGATTGTTTTTATTTGATTTTTGGAATGAAAATTGCTGACCTTAAATTTTAGACATACTACTATAGTAAGAATTTTTAAGTTTAACGAAAAGACAAAAAACCAGCAAAAACTAAAAAAAAACATCGTTTTCGCGCGGTCCGATGCCATGCCGCGCCGCTCCCTACCCCGTCAGTACCCTTGTGGCCACGGCCGAGGCCGGTTCTGTGTCAAATTTTTGTTTTCGCGCTCTCGTATTTCGTTTTATTTTTATTCAAATGTAAACAAAATTTGACAACAGATGTCAAAACAATGAACCATAACATCTGATTAGGATCTGTATGGAGCTGAAAGAAACCAATTTTGATACCGATATTACATTTATAAAACCGTCGCATTACAAACTTACCTTTTTTATTCCCACAAATAAAACTTAAATCATAGGTTACTTATTATATAGTTATATCATATCTTTGTTAGTTCTGTGGCGCCGATAACACAATATTAATATTACATTAGCACAATATTACGTGGTATACTTACTCAAATTACTTTAAGAAGGCAGTAATTTATGTCTTAATAGAAAATGTTTCCTTTTTATTTAACGCTTTTCGGTTTTTTCGGCTGTTTAATTTTTTGATGAAAAGATTTTATTTTTTGCTTTTCAGTTTAATTTTAAGGAATTCCCCCCCCCCTCACTTCAAGGTTCACCTTCACCTCAAATCACCCTCCAAACGCTGGTCTCACACCCCTGAAGGTGGTCAGACGACCTGGTAAAGGTTGCGGCCTATGTCCAGCAGTGGACGCTATCGTGTGAGATCGGCTGCTTAAAATCAAAACCTAGTAACTCGTTTTAACAAAAATATTCAGGAGAGCCAAAAAACGGGTCGACCACTTTAATTCGTTGCCCCGAAGAAACCAGACGCAATAGCGATTTCGGTGTTTGACCAAAAGTTTGACTATATTGTTGACTATAGTCACACTTAAATCGATCCCACTATTTTTTTTTTTTAATTTACCCAAATATGACAATGAAAACAATTTCAAAACATAGTATTTCACACTTAGTTAATTAACTAAGTGTGAAATACTATGTTTTGAAATACAATCTCTGAGTTAATTCTCTACTTTTTAAAGCAATTTATATTTTTAGTTGTACGTTTCGAATGAAAAATGTTATTTTTTGAAGTGCATTCATTTAAAAGTTATACAAATGATTTATTTGTGGCAGAATTAAGTTTTGTTTACTATTTGGTTACGACTCGTGGTTAATTCAGCCAAATTTGTATACTGTTTTTGTAACTTACTAAATTCCATCAAAATTTGATTGATTTTATAATCGGCGCCAAATTCAAAACATAGTAAGTCAGCTTTCAAATTCATAACCTAGTAAGTCGGTTGAGTTGCTAGGTTTTTTTATTTGTAATCCGACATGCGCTATGTTAAGAATATGTACTTCATGGAAATTTCAATAACTTTTCCAAATTGGGTAGACTTAAATTAAATTTTATTTTTAAAATTACGTAAGAAACTGGGTGTTTTAAGGTTCATATCAAATCTATACCGCCTAGTAAGTCGAAAAATGACAAAAATGGTTTTTTTGCAAAAACACCAGTTACTAGGTTTTGAATTTGGGCAGCCGAGATGATGATGATGATTATTATTATATTAGTCGGCGAGGCGCTTCTCCAGAAGTCCCCCAGAGTCCTCCAGAAGAAGGCAGGTAGTCGCCACTTACAATGGAACTGGTGGGGCGAGTGTTGAAAATTTTGCGGTTTTTGTAATCCAATCGTCGTAGGTCGCCAATTTAGAGAACTCCTATGTCCGCCCGCCTGCAGTAGAAATAACTCCAGAGGTTGAAGAAGGGATGATATATTTACACATGGTTAGGTACACTATTTACAAGAAAATGAATGCATGTTAATGTGTACAGCGGCTGAGATGTACTGCCTAGCGCACGCAGGGCGTTGCGCGAGGCGTCGTGCGGGGCGTGCTGCGCCCAAATCAAATGTATAGCAATAGTATGAGACCGTTTACGGAGACGCGCATAGGCCTATGTTCGATATCGTATAAGGAAACGCGTCGGCTCCCGCGGCGGCGCCCGCGGCGGCGGCGACCGTGGTGGCGCCTGCGTCGGAACCCACACGACATCCCGCACTACACGCCGCGTCTTCGTAAAGGAGGCCTTAGGGTGTGATTTTAGTTCCAAATAAAAAAAGTTATCAACTCAAACTATATCGTTATTTGTTTTAAATTAAAACAACCAGTGGTGTTTTATTTATATTGAGAAAACACTACAAAAAGGGTTTACTTTGATATTTATTTCTACAGAGTGAAATTCATTACATCTTGTTACTTTTTAATAACTTGTCTAAACTAAATCCTACATCTATATTTTTCAGAATTAAGAAATCTGTTTTATATTTCTCAGATGGTTTAAAAAAAACTCGTTATTACAAATACCTTACCTAAACGCAAATTCTTGTGCGCTGAAACGAAAATCGGAAAGAAAAATTGTGCGGTAGGTATAAACATCTCGATTTAACTTCGGCTTGTATGAAAAGTAATAAAATTTAAAACTGCCGCGACATTTCGCATTTCGACGCGCGCATGTCACAGCTGCGAGGGTGGGGGACCCTCATACCTAATTAGGTAAGAAGCTTCAAAGTACAGGCCGTTAACGGAAAATAAAATAAATTGTCCGTAAGAACTTTATAGAATCCTCCCTGACCTTTCCGCGGCTTTCGGAAATAGCCTTTTACCTCACTTCCGTCGTGAAGATGAACCTTCTCGAGTTCTGGTGCACTTACATATAATTATGTAACGGAGCATTATCATGAAAGTGCAAGTCTTTCTTGGCTTGCACGCGATTGTTACTTACCACGGTTCTTAGAGAGAAAGATATTCAAAATTTTAAATGAATGAGTTATGCAGTAAAATTATAGCCTATCTTTTTTTAAGGGGCGAAACGGTGCGATACTAGCGCCTCTTCTATAAATAATTGATATCTACTAAACCATGGCCGAAATCAAAAATATGCTTAGAATTTTTTAGGCTCTGTTGTGTAGCATTTAGGATAATGATCTTAGAAGTATTTTTTTACGAAACTAAAGTGGCCACTTTTGGAAACAAACGGTTTTTTTCTTAGATTTGGAACCTGAAAGCTACTTACAAAACAGGGCCTTAAAAATTCTAAGCAAGATTATCTAGGGAGTCAAAGACGTGATCTCGGCCATGGTTTAGAAGATATTAATTATTTATCGGGAGTGGCGCTAATTTCGCACCGTGTAAGCCCCCTGAAAAGTGCCCTTTCATGGCCAAATCTTTAAAACTAGGTACCGAACGAACTAGAACTTACATACATACATAACGTTACGCCTGTATCCCATCGGAGGGGTAGGCAGAGACAATTGATTTCCACTTGCTACGATCCTGACACACTTCTTTCGCTTCTTCTACAGTCATAAGCCTTTTCATACACGCACGTCGGTTTCGTAAACTCTTCACGCGGCCTTTCCTCAGAACGTCACCAATTTGGTCGGTGAACGTTTTCCGTGGCCTACCTCTTCCAACCGTGCCTTCCGCATCCGCTCTATATATTTCTTTTGTTAATCTCCTGTCATCCATCCGCTCTAAGTGACCAAACTAGAACTTATTTTTCAGAATAAAAATTAAATTAAGGAACTAAATCAGTTGACCGATTGACGTTTAGAATATGAACGGTAAAATCTAGTAAGTACCTAAATAATATTTGAATTGATAAAATTAACAATCAAGTGGATCCCGATTAGGACCAAAGTTGCATTACTCTTTCACTGTGGTTGCGTAGCGTGGAATTACTTTATTCACTCGTTGCTAGAGATGGTAGGTAAGTAAATTTATCCTATTGATGGTTATTAAAATCAACATTAAAATGATTCCATCTCGCTGCCGTTGTCATAAGAAGTGAATTGGCCACAATAAAGTGTGATTGATGGCTGGCTAGACATTGTCCCACTGCGGGCCTGACGCGTCACCACACCACTCAGCGTCATCACGACTCAATTGCTGATTTGGTAATAAATTAACTCATTGCATGAATTGGGTGGATCGTTCTGCGTTAGGATTTTCGGAGTTTAAAAGTGAAGTAAGTAAATGAAATAGTATTGCATGCAATAGGCGACCTTGTCGCTGAAATGCGATTTCTTCGAGACAAACCCCATACGGCGATTGACAAAATCTAAAGATGGATATGGATATAATATCAGTCTCGGAATCGAAATGAAAATAGACCACAGTGTCTATCATAATGGAGGATGTCCAAAAAAATAAAGTGTTACCGCATCTTGGACTGACAACGCTAGAAGCCTTTGCCCGCCGATCTACCTTATCTCTGGCCGATCCCAGCGCCATCATGCGGCAAGGATGGACAACAGATAATTGATCAATACGGGGTTTATTTATTACTAATTAATGTTTTACATCTAATCAGAAATACTTTATTAGGTTTATTAGGTAACATAAATTATGTTTTAATTAATAACTTATAGTAAATTATCTAGATGTTTGTTTAGCAATGTGTTTCCTAAAGTTGGTTTGTAAAAGTACTTTGTTGAGACAAGGCGGGAACAAGGGATGTCATGTGAATGTGGAATCAAAAAACAAGAGACGGGAGCAATGAAAAAAATATGTAACAAGTGAGGAGAATAAAATGTAAATTGTAAGGAAAGTGAAGTATTTAATTTATAGCTGTAATATTTCAGAAGTGGGATGAATTCAACGTTATTACCCACAATAACAACATGGACTGGGCGAAAACAAAAGAGACCGAGAAAGTTCTGGCTCTAGCAGAGCTCTGAAGGCGAAAACAAAACTTTACTCAAATAATCAAAACAGCACGGCCACAATGAATACGCACCAAGTCTCGGCACCAAGAACGTAAACTTACGACAATAGAGATGGCTAATATACCTACAAAATAAGCTTCCGAAAATTAGAGAACACATAGGTACTTACCGATTGTTCGAAATACAAATTCTTTCTTCTAACTGCAGTAAAGTATGATGATTATTATGACTACAATCGCACTTGGTATAACAAATTGCACCAAGCACTACCAACTACCAAGGAATGTTGACAATAAGGATACCAAAAGTTAAAGTTTAGTCAAGAACTTTCATTGTTATTAAAGCAAAATCATAAAACCTACATAATTAATACAAAAATCAAGAAGCAACATTTATGTTGATGTCGACCTGGAGGAGAGGTCAGGTTGATGTCCCAAGTTCAACCCAGAAATGTCCAAGTTGAACCATCAAAGCAACATCTGATATGACTAAGTGAGGGTGAAACATGAACATAAGGGGTCAAAGTGGAGAAGTTTGTGCTGCAGCAGCAGGTCCAACATTTATGTCAATGTTGATACGATGTACAAGGGCTCAACCAACATTTGCTACGAGTGAATGCAGTTGACCTTACATGATGCATAATAATATTGTTTGGAGTTTGCCGGGCCAACATTCAAAAAGGTCAGTAGTATCTAACATAATTTACATGTAAACCCTGGATACCTCAGTACTTAATAGCTTCAAGTGATCTAGTTCTCCATTCAGAAAATCAATCTTATTGAATTTTTTTAAATATCAGCATTATGATAAAGATAGAGATAACAATGCTTTATTGCCAATTAAAGAATAGTGTCCTACATAAAAAAAAAAAGATGCAAATACTTGATTATGAGAGATATAGGGTAATGGAGAGCCTGATTGCTAAAAGTGATTTCTTTTAGGCAAAACATTTGCATAGCATCAGCATAAATTGGAATTCAGTCAGAATGTAAACATTACTTTCTATTTTGTACTGTGTGTAAACAAATCATATGATATTATTGCTTTGTGCTTCCCTTTAAAGCATGGATTGAAATTAATAATAAGTATTAATAGTGTATAAAAAAAAATTGCCTTCAATGGTGGTGTTGAAAAGTTTGTATACTGTATGGATGTTTGTCAATCTTTCACATGAAAACTACTGGATGAATCCTTATGAAACTTATCAAAAATATACAATTTATAAGGATTGCTACTTAAAATACTAATCCTCCGCAGACGAGGTCGCAGGTGCCAGCTAGTATTATAATATATTATTTCAATTAAAAAAAAAATATTTGAAAATTAAAAATAAATTACTATTAATAACATTATTTAAATTTAATCAATTTCTATCTTTATACAATATATTCTTGAATTATAAGTAGCCTACAAAAACACTGAATGATAATTTCAGTTACTTTATCTAATTAAAAAGCGCCATCTATTGGAGAGTTGAACGCTGCTGCTATCTTAGAGTATACACTACTATACTACAATGGTTTTGATACTACTATTCGACAAGAGGTGGCAGCACTGTCTGATGGAAATCGGTTGGACACAGAAGTTTTTGCTGCATCTGGCCACGGCAGCACTTAGTATTAAAATGGATAATAATTATGAATAAAATTCAAGAGGAAGTCAGACGCTTGCCTACACCAGCCCCTGCGTCAATTGCAAGTAAGTCGAAAATCACGTCAGCGATTATGGTGGAACGGCGGCAGCATTTTTATGCTCCCATCACCAAACTTCTACGTCGAATGGGCTGCGAGAGACGTTATTACCAACTTACTCTGGAGACTAGTTGGAGTGGCCTTCAAGGAGTCTACAAAGATGTGTGAGTTCAGTCCACAAGAAAACTTGTGGCGATTACAGAGCTACAGAGACTACGGTGTCCAGCTAAGGAAGCAGTAGGAGCGCTACCTAACAGGACAACAGCGACTTCTCCTGATATAATATTGGCATTTTTTAGAGCTGCGTATTGACAACACAGACAGCATTATTTAAAAGAATAGTGCAGGGAGATTAAAAAAAAACTGTACCATATGTCTAGCAACTACATATACTAAAGAGATACTTAGTTTTATTTTCTGTTAAAGTACAGAATTTCATCGCCGCTGTTCAGGCTCTAGGAAAGACCACGTACCTGCAAGGAACAACAATTGCAGCGATTACCCTGGGTAAGCTACAACGATTTTGGTGTCGGGGAGCGAGAGAGGGAAACGAGAGCGGGTGAGCCGCACTTCCTGAGGGAGGCAGGGAGTGCCTATACTGTATATAGACTATTTATTTTACTGTGGCAGGGATGAGCCAAAGAACAACAAGACGCGTGCACCTTTTGCCTTGCAAAAATAGAAGAACTCGAGCAGAGTGTTAAGCCATTCAAGAAGGCCTTACGGAAGGATCGGTAGAGACACGTCAAGTGCCACGCGATCTACTTCAAGCGTCTGGAAAAACGACATCCACGAGACACCTGTCCAGTTGCTACGTGGGACCAGGGACGGCTGCGGAGAGGCGCATCATAGGCTGTTGCACTGCACTACTCTACGCCGATAGCGTAAACATCCAAGAGTTCTAGTAAACTTCGCTGGACGTAGTGAGTTTGTGGCGCTCCTCGACGAGACGGCTACACGGTGTCGCTAATGAGCAGCGCGCACGCCGCGCGACCGGCCTGCGGGGCCTACTGGAGACCATACGCGTTAACAGCGCTCAGGACAATCAAGCTTTAGTCTAACTCAGTTGTATTTGTTTTGTGATATATTAGGCGCGGACAATGTATTGCAGAAAATGTATATACGAAGCATTGAAATTTTAAAATTCAGGATAGTACCGATTCAAATTATTCTTTATAAAAAAAAAAAATCTAGTCTCACCTTCAAAAAAAAAAAAAGAATTTAATAATTAAAAAAAATAAATATATAATGATGTGTTTGATGCTGAACTTAATGGCCTGTGTGGCGGCATCTGTGTGAGCCATTGCCTGTGTGGCGGCATCTGTGTGAGCCATAGCCTGTGTGGCGGCATCTGTGTGAGCCATAGCCTGTGTGGCGGCATCTGTGTGAGCCATAGCCTGTGTGGCGGCATCTGTGTGAGCCATTGCCTGTGTGGCGGCATCTGTGTGAGCCATTGCCTGTGTGGCGGCATCTGTGTGAGCCATTGCCTGTGTGGCGGCATCTGTGTGAGCCATAGCCTGTGTGGCGGCATCTGTGTGAGCCATTGCCTGTGTGGCGGCATCTGTGTGAGCCATTGCCTGTGTGGCGGCATCTGTGTGAGCCATGGCCTGTGTGGCGGCATCTGTGTGAGCCATTGCCTGTGTGGCGGCATCTGTGTGAGCCATTGCCTGTGCGGCGGCATCTGTGTGAGCCATTGCCTGTGTGGCGGCATCTGTGTGAGCCATAGCCTGTGTGGCGGCATCTGTGTGAGCCATAGCCTGTGTGGCGGCATCTGTGTGAGCCATGGCCTGTGTAGCAGCATCAACGCATCATAAACTAAAATAATAATAATAAACAAACTAACCAAAAAAATAATAATAATAATAATAATAAAAAAACTGTGTGCTTCCATTGCTATCTTCCTTTAGTTTTAAGTTCGCCTTATATAAAAGAACCTAAGTGCTCGAATTTTTGTCAGGTACAACTACCGTCGCCGTGGGACACGGCCAATGCAGGATGGCCGAGTGTTACCGCATCTTGGACTGACAACGCTAGAAGCCTTTGCCCGCCGATCTACCTTATCTCTGGCCGATCCCAGCGCCATCATGCGGCAAGGATGGACAACAGATAATTGATCAATACGGGGTTTATTTATTACTAATTAATGTTTTACATCTAATCAGAAATACTTTATTAGGTTTATTAGGTAACATAAATTATGTTTTAATTAATAACTTATAGTAAATTATCTAGATGTTTGTTTAGCAATGTGTTTCCTAAAGTTGGTTTGTAAAAGTACTTTGTTGAGACAAGGCGGGAACAAGGGATGTCATGTGAATGTGGAATCAAAAAACAAGAGACGGGAGCAATGAAAAAAATATGTAACAAGTGAGGAGAATAAAATGTAAATTGTAAGGAAAGTGAAGTATTTAATTTATAGCTGTAATAAAAGAGTATTTTTAAATATAATATTAAATAAATACAAGATACAAGATCATTTATTTGCACACTAGCTTTAATAAATAATACTGTGTTAGCGTATTAAAGCGGCGAAGTTCGCGGTGTGCGCGATCAAACAGCAAAGTTTCGCCTCAAAGTTACAGAAAGCTAGTAGTGTATGTATTATATTACTTTGTTATTTCTTCAAGGCGCTTGCTGCGAGTGCTATACGGCCTTTTTAGATTTTAGATTAGGTACAGTGGCAGTTTAGGTCGCCGTAACACTTTCGGTTTTCCTGTATTGCAAAATAGCTCTTGTTCTTTGGTAATAGTCTAGGGCGCACGAGACCATAGACGGCCCCGTGGTAGAGACACGTAGAGGGAGAGTACCAAATAGTATCATCAATAAAACAAAGTATAAAACAAAGTCGCTTCCCGCGTCTGTCCCTATGTATGCTTAAATCTTTAAAACTATGCTTCGGATTTTGATGCGGTTTTTTTAGTAGATAGAGGGATTCAAGAAGAAGGTTTAAAAGAATAATACATGCACAAAATATTTAAAAGTTAGGCGGTACGAAGTTCGCCGGGTCGACTAGTAACAATTTAATTAAGTACCTAGTTTTAGTTTACAAAGTGACCGTCTCATCGTCGTGAGTTCATTATGCTTAAGGAACTAAACTAAAAGTTCTTAAGTAAATTGTTTTCTTCTCGCAGCATCTTGCCTTATGTGCGCTGAGCCTTATCATAATTAATTAGATTTTTAAGCAAGGAGGACTTCAGTAAGACAAAGACAAAGACACTCTTTATTTACGCACGCATAACACTTATATATGACTTATATTTAACAAATTTACTGTTATAACAATCAAGTCTTCATCACTTGCGCTCTACTAATACAAACTACCTAAATACATAGAAAATTTTAAGGTAAAGTACCTAGGTACTTAGCTAAATGAAACTCTTATTAATCTTTCATCGGTCGCGCTAAGATCAGAATTTCATCAATGTGTTTTCATTTTGACACACACACCAGCCACCTGCACCGCAAACCTTGATGGATCAGGATATGGCCGTGGAAGATGAAAGGAATGAAAATATTTTAACGATCAGCTAATGAAAGTATAGGTAGGTACTTATATTTATTATCAAGCAAGCAAACAAATCAAAAGCGAATTTAAACAAAAACAAAGCAAAGCTACTTAAAGGGATTCAGCGAAAATATAATTAAATATTTATGCTCACAAAACCAACAAGCAGTTATATTTTATTAAGCAATTAAAATTCAATTAGCGAATTTAGGCTCCATGCATTAAAAATATTATTCCAAACGTGCATTGAATAAAGGCCACACGTCGGGTGTGATGTGAAACCTAATTAGATTAATTAGTCCCTTTTAACCAATTCATTTTATCTTTCGAGAGTAGAATACAATTTAAATTCGATGAGAGCTAGCGTGACAGTGCCCACGCCGTCACGTCAAAGCCATGCTAAACAGAGCGGAATATTGATTAACTTGGACGACATCCTCAAGCCAGCCGAATCATCTGCGTACGTAGACGAACGGTCCACACAATACCATAGTCAACACAATACACAATATTGCAATGTTGTCTTCGGTCAGCCTATTAAATAACAAGGAGCGTACCGAGTACGAGCGTACCAGTGTGACCTTCACGGTGCGTTAAGCGAGGCATTCGTGCAGCATGCTGGCTAAACTGACTTGCTAGTTCTAGTTACTCACTCTTCTGAGTGCTGAGATAAGTTATCCTTGTCCTTGTGGGCCTGGCCCGAGCTGCAAGAGTTCCCCATATCGGCCCGCGAGCCGTATCAGCTCCGCATCACCGCATGCGTCCACCACTCACTTGACACGCAACACTCACGCACTCGCGACTAATTGCAAGCCGAAAATACTCATAATAGCAGAGCGTAGCTCATCGCGATCTCGCTACTCCAGCCCGAGTGCCCATCTAAATATACACACGTGCCTCCGCCGTGGGATGCCAGCGGCGAATAATCGATGCGCGCCCTCGGAGCCGCCCCTGCCGCGCGCCGCCGCCGCCCGCCCGCGCCGCGCCGCCCTCTCGCTCCCGCCTGTGACAAATTTAATTTATCCGTGCTTTTCACGATCTAACATCTAACCGCATCTCGACCCGATGAGCTTCCCTTTCAGCACCTTTCAGCAAAGAGGTTGAACGGTTGACAAACAAAAAAAAAATGGACACTGACCAACCGAACTGGCAGCCCGTTTTGTCCGGTTAAATTCAAAAATGGAACTTCCTGAAATAAAAAAAATATTCATGCTTCAGATTGCGCGCTTGTTCTGACGACAGCGACAAGTGGTGCAGGGTGTTTGTGTTCGAAAAAATACTTTGTTTTCTTATTTTCAGCAATTTTATTGCATTTTTGGACAGTTTTCAGTACATTCACAAAGATAGGCACCATGCCTAGGTGTTTCCTCTACTCCGTACGCCAGCAGCAATACAATTTCATACATGAATACGACGATATACCGTCTGAAAGTAAGTAACTTTTTATAAGTAGTTCTTACAAAGTATAACTTACATCGTTAAAAAAGTATAGTATTTTTTAAAGTACTTAGTTATAGCAAGTATTGTAGTGTCCGCAGTCCACCCCCTGACAAAGTCGTAAATAACGCCACCATTTACATAAATACAACCGCATCTTCAATTACAACGTATTGTACATACATATTTAAAGTTACTTGGGTATCTATGTTAGGCAGGATAAAACATTTCAGAGCAGAGTTCATGGACCGGTTATTATTTTGTTACCTGTCTTAGAGATGGGCTGTGTATGTCTCTACCACATTAAATAACTATAACGAATAAGAAATACATCTATTTGACTGCTTCGTAGCTAAGTTGGCAGTGATGTGAACTAAGAAGCGTGTGCACCTGGGTTCGATTCCCGGCGGAATATCGATGTTTGTTTCCGATCTGGGTGTAATGTTCGTCTCTGTATATGTTTCGGGCACCCTAGATACAGGTTCTTCCTTATTAGGGGCTCTGAGCGTGATGCGTTATTATTATATTATTTATTTATCAATTCTATGCCATTGCCATTTTCTTGTAATGTTTGGGACACTTGAAAAACGCAAGGAAAGAATGATACTCGATTTATAAAGTTTCTCTACCAGTAGTCCAGTAACGAAAAGTGAACTAATCTTTTAAATACTTACCAATTTATTTCACAGATGAATGTAGACAGATCCGCATCTGCAAGCCTGTAAACTACAAACGGCAGAAGAACCTGCTGAAAAACAATGAAACAATCTATAACGACAAAGTACCCATCTCGACGCGATTTTACCTCCAACTTCTAAAAAAGAGTCAGTTTCTAAAACACTTTATAGACACTGAAAGCTACGAATATGCATCCGAAAGCGAAAAACCTGCAATGGAAAACAAAACAAGAAAAATAATAAAAGAAGTCGAGAAAAACACTTACAATCTGCGATCGCACAAAAATAAGGCTGAACGTACTGTTGCCCAACGCTTCCGCAGAAGAAAAAGGAATCAAATTAAAACGGAAAAGCTCAAAGAAAACAAACTTGAGCCAATTATTGAAAAGGCCAAAGAGAACAAAAACGGCAAGTGCAAGAAGCGGGAAGTTTTGGCGCCTATTTTAGAAGTTTTAAAAAACAAAGGCTCCGAGTGCACGATAGATAGAATCGCTGAAAGGCTAAAGCAGTTGAAGCGCATTAGTCTTCAAGAGAAGTTGGATGCTGAGCTGCTTTCCTGTAAAGAGAGCTTCGAGGTTGCTGATGAGGAGGATGTTGTAGAAGGGAGGATAGGAGGTCATATTATAGACCGGAGTAGTGGAAACTTTTTGTTTAAAAAGCATAGTATTCGGACCACGAAGCGATTGCGTCCGTCGTCTACCTTGTGGGCGGTCTGCCCACTCTGTCTTTTGATGCGCGGTGGCTTTCAATATATTCTTTAAAAAGATATCAAAGCCGTTGGCCCCGGCCGCAGGTAGATGGTGGTAATAACCGCGGCGACAAGCTGGCTCCTTGTCACGTTGGTAATAAAACAAACTCTGCTAAACGTGGGTCCGGCTCTTGAGCTGGTGCCTCTGCCTAATCCTTAGGGGAATAAAAGGCGTAAGATTATGTTTATGTGTATATGATTATCTAGCTAGTGGAGACGGCATCTTAGCCCCGACCTTTTTTTTTCAGTCCCACTGACACTGCCTTCCTCGACCCGCCCTAACCACGAATGCCCTATCTGTCGCAAAGTGTTCGACCGTCCCTGGGTACTGAAAGGACACCTGAGGCTGCACACTGGGGAACGACCCTTTGGCTGCCCTCATCCTGAATGTGGAAGAAGTTTTGCCGATAGGTAGGTATTATTTTGTGGTGTTTTATGATACTAATGAAAGTATGTGGTAGGTTTTAGTGTGCGGCCCACGGCTTTGCCCACGCATTTTCCGTTTAAAATTCGAAATCGCATTTTTATTGCTTCCGTTGGATTTTCGGGATAAAAAATATCTAATATCTGTCTCGTGGTTGTAAGATACCATCCTACAAATTTTCATCCTAATAGATCTAGCACTTAAGGCGTGAAAGCGTAACACAGATTGACAGAGTTACTTTCGCATTTAGTTTAGTAGGGATGTGTCCTATGCAGTGGAAGTAGTATACTTACCTACTATTGATAACGAAAAAGCCATAAACTATAATAATAATAATAATAATAACACATCACACTCAGAGCCCCCTAACTAGGAAGAACCTGTATCTAGGGTGCCCGAAACACACACAGAGACAAACATCACACCCAGACCGGAAAGAAACATCGATATTCATCATATCAATATTCGCCCCGCCCGGGAATCGAACCCGGGTGCACACGCTTCTCAGTCCACATCACTGCCAACTGAGCTACGGAGCAGCAAACTATTAGCTTGTAAGTAGTAAAACAATAACATCACTTCATATAAATAATTAAAAAAACAAAGTAGCTTCCAGCTGCCTGTCTGTATGTATAATATGTATTCTCAGATCTTTAAAACTACGCAATGCATTTTGATAGTATTTTTTTTAAATAGATAGAGAAATTCAAGAGGAAAATTTATATGCATAATACATATAAATGCACTGCCTGCCGAACGCAGTTCGCCGCTTCGGCTAGTTTCACTAATAAAACTAGAATAACCTAGACAAAAACCCCCTAGGTCCAACTTGCGCGCCCACCAGCGCACGCGCGGGCACCACCACTGGCAGTGGCGCTGCCTCGCCTGCGGGAAGGCTTTCAGCCAGCGACGGTACTTGGAGCGGCACCGGGGCGACGCTTGTGACAAGTACAGGTATAGCCCTCACACACAAAGTAGACTTGCGCTTAACATGTTCGGAAAGTGACCGAACATGGAACGGTTCCTTGTCTGTGCGAACAGGTGTGTCCCTGTACTCCGCGCAAGCTTTCTTCACAAACATGAGGTTTCGTTGCTTCTCGCTGATGACGTAGGCATCAAGTGATCGAAACAGAGTGCGTAGTCATGTACCATGGGTAGGTGTAGGGAAAGCCCTCACGCATACATAATACATAGGTACCTTGCCTTTTAGAGAACTGTTGTTGTGTAGAGAGGCTACTGCAATACAGCTGAGCCTTGGAGCCTTATCTTACCAGCTAGGGCTGTGCATTTGAATATAAACGTCCAATACATAGTATAAAATAAAGTCACTTTACGCACCTGTCCCTATGTATTCTTAAATCTTTAAAACTACGCAACTTCTTTAATAGATAGAGTGATTCAAGAGGAAGGTTTATAAGTATTAAACATGCACAAAATAGTTATAGGTTAAGTGGTATGAAGTTCGTCGGGTCGACTAGTGTACTTATAGTGTTTTATCTTATTCATTCATTCATGATCCAGTAAACTTCCGTAACCCAGATCGTCTGCCCACTTTATTTATGGGTGGCATGTGTCTACTCTGCGTCTTCCGCTGTGTGGTCGCCACTTGATAATTTTTCGGCTCAACATTTTGCTAGCCGTACGTATACCCCAACGACCATTTGTTTTTCGAGCTACGTATGTGGCCTGCCCCTGCCCGTTGCCACTCTTTTGGTTAAGTCTCTGAATTTGGTTCATTTGCGGATCTCATAATTTCTGATTTTCTGATAAGTTTTGTTTTAATTTAGGAACCACATTCACAACTCGCAAAAGAACTCTACAAAACGTCTTGAAAAACGGATCCCCCTCTACGGGAACATTTGCCACAACGGTACGAGTGAGAAGTACAGCACTGTTGAGATTAGTGACGATTCGGACGTGCCCATGGACCTTTCTATGAAGAATAAAGATAATTGTAAGATTTAAATGAAAACTGTCTAATTCCCGGAACACACGGGAGGCTAGTTTTTCGAGCGAGGTTAGCAAGATAATGTTAATAAGCTAGGAAGATAGTACTTCTGGATTTACTGGTATTAGCTTAGAAATTAATATATTTTTCTACGAAAAGGCAGAAGTACTATCTTGCTAACTATACCTCCTAACACTTGCTATGTAGCTGCCTCCCGTGTGCCGGGCACAGGTAGACGTTTGCTGTAAGCTGAAGCAACATTTTTTATTTCCATCTCCTTGTTTTAAGTTTTATATTTGCGCGATTAAATAAACATTAATATTGTTAAAAAAAAGTGTTTTGTTTTTATTCCAAAATAAAACAAGATTTTACATTTAAATTAAATATCGTTATTACAAGAAACTAAATAAATAGACTTTTGTACAGCTTATTAGCAAAGTTAGATCTAAAGGAATATTCTAATAATAAAACACGATAAACTATATAACTTAAAAATGTTTTAGCACCCACTTCACATCGAAAGCGCAAGCTCTCACTCAGACAAATCCGGCACACACTATTTCATTGAACAATACTTAATTCAATCATCCTGAACATCGCGTTATCACGAAACATCAATACATACTATAAAATGAAGTCGCTTTCCGCGTTTGTCCCTATGTATGTGTAAATCTTTAAAACTACGCAACGGATTTTGATGCGTTTTTTTTAATAGATAGAGTGATTCAGATTGCACAACATAGTAATAGTTAAGGCGGTACGAAGTTCGCCGGGTCGACTAGTAAATAATAAAACTTTACTTCTTTATAAAATTTTGGTCTAAAATTATTTACTACCTACTTACAAAAGTTTTGGTATCGGAGCAGGAATATATAACTTAAAATATTTGTCTATTTTATATTATAGTACTTAGTAGTATATCAGTTTTGTTATTTAATTTGTTTTAGGTAAAGCAAGAATGTAGATATCACAAACACTAGCACACAGAGAAGTTCACAAATCTATAAAAAAAAGGTGTAAACACTGTTCAACCTTGTTTTACAGAATTAAACCAGTGTACTTTTAAAAAAAAAAAACAGTGTACTTTTACGTTTAGTTTAGAGACCGACCGTAGGTTCGGTTTCAGTTTCGCTCAGAAAATACAGTTTCGGCCACAGTTTCGCTTTCGGCTAAAACGGCCGAAGCTCCGAAACCGACATCCGTTCGTCGCTTCGCTAATCTCGGATTAATTTGGCAATACGCACGCGGAGCTCGCTCGCACGAGCTGCCCTGCGCGCCCCCAAAAAATAAAGATTTAACGAGTCCACGTGAGTTTCGGTTTCGGCCGAAACTGAGGCCAGGACCGAAGGTTCGTATTCGGTTTCGGCCGAAAACGATGTTTCGGTCGATCTCTACTTTAGTCATTAAATAAATTAAATAGCGCCAACTTAGTTATAACTAATCAATCGGAATACAAGATCTATAAGAATACCGTACCTATAAGAATTATTATTATGCAAAATGCATACATCATGCAATTATTGACTTAAAATTTAGGAAAGGAATCTCTTAAATCCGACTAGATATTCATCTAAAGGCATAAAGATTTATAGTGCGACACAAAAATCTACAAATTAAAAAAGGGCAACACTGTACGGAAATTTGTCGGATTTTCGAAATTTTCCATACAGTGTTGCCACTTTCTAATTTCTAGATTTTTGTGTTGCAATTTAAATAAAAATTTGCGGTGACCATATTTATATATATATGCCGTTAACAATAAGCAAACAATGTAAACTTCATAAATTATTAAAATACAAAACAAACAACCAGTAAACAACCCATGTCGATTTTATCGATTTTGTTTTGCAGAGGTATATATAATTATTATGAATATTTAGAAACTTCAGTATAATTTTAAATCTAAAAAAATGCTACGTTTCATTTTTATTACCTACTTCACATTCAACCATCGTGTATTCAACAATCAACATTTTTTTTCTATTATAAAGTTATAACTGACAAATATTTAAGTATTTAAAACGTGGTTGTTGGACCTTGGGATGGTAAAGTGAGGAAGCCTATCTCTAAAATAAGCTTTTATGAATCCGAAAAACGTGTATATCAAATACTCATAAATTTGCATGGCTTTCTCACCGTTTAAGTCTTGTTCATCTGACAGTTTCCAGTTTGGCGATCGCAGTTTGGCTGTTTAAAATTTTCAACGAAGGACGCTGCTGCCCGTCCCTCGGAAATTTCCTAAACAAGTAAAGTATAAAGCTAATCTTCGACGGGCTCGCGGAGTCCCTCGCTGTGGCGCGTCTTGCCTGCCAGCTCTAGTATGGCGCGAGCTTCGTTGTTCCCGTCCAGAACACTTGCATCCCTTTCATCCTGGTGGCAAGTCGACACAATTTTTATTTAGAACATTAAATTTCCGTGAATAGATTAAAGATAGTCTAAAGACTACGATCAACGTAAACGAGGCTTTAATTCAATATACTCGTGGGTGGGATACAAGTATACCAGGAGTTTTTGGAGGGAAGTAAAAAGAAAATGTCGGGCTTTTGTTTCTCAATTTTCTTTAATTCGTTTTCCGTAGCTATTACTGTGCTAGTGTGGTGAAATTAGTGTAACAATGTGCCCTTTATGGAGAACTAGTCTGTCTAGTGAAGTTAGAAATAAAGAAAGACGCTCCCGAATAATTCTCATCGATGTCCCGCGAAAACTTCCGTGTGAACATTGAAATGTGAGACCACCCTCGCATTTCAATATGTTAGATAAAGAATTTACGGAAAACCAAGAAACATTACTACTGAAGTCGTATTAAGAGAAATAACTACTATTTCAAAGACTTTACAGAAGAAAGAAGTGGTTACAAACTCTACTTTCACGATTTCTACTTTCGTTTTTTTTTTTTTTTCATATCAATATCTGAGCAAAATACACAAACAAAGATACAACAATCAATATAACCATAATATTTCCTTCACAAACTTCTTCCTTGATTCTTCAGTTCCTATACCCGTCGCTAACTTGCGGCTTGCCGATCATTTGAAGGAACTGTCGCTCGGACTTGTGGGTGTCTAGAACGCTCAGGTGGCTGCCCACTGACGTCGTCTGTGGGGGAGTGTGGGGGAGGGGATATATAGTAGAGGGAATGGTCGAGCAGCAGTGAGGAAACGCTGGAGGGACGGGGATTATGGTGTCGGAACTAGGGGCAACGGTGGAGGCTGTTTCCACACCATGAGCAACAGTGAGCTCTTACATTCTGATGATGATAATGATGACTTTTATCATTTGCCTATTTGAGTTCTCCATTGGGTATGATAATCGCCTATTTTGACAGATGTTCAAATACACAATTTTAAGTTTAAGGTGGTAACTCTCGGTTTGGCGCGAAATTCAATTTTTTTCGCGTTTTTTATTTATTCTGGCGAAATATTCATTTTCTTCCAAAAACGTTGTATAAGAATGTGGTAGGTTTCTTATATACACCAATTCATTTAAACTTTATTAAAAGTGAATACTTTCGCCAGAATACCGAGAGTTACCGCCTTAACAAATTTCATTAAATTTTCATACCGATTGAAGTACGTCAGTAAGTTTTCCGTTTTTTTAATTAGTACCAAAAGGATAGCTATTTATCTCTATAGATATCGATAAACCAGTGTAAGTGTACTTACCGAGTCCCTAACAGTGAGGGGCTTATCCCCGACCCCCCAGACTTCTAACGAGCGGATCCTAAAGTGCTGCTCCTTGCTGAGCCGCTTGAACCCTCGGAAGGTGCTGCAGGACTCCGCCGAGGATCCCTCCCCGAAAGGATCCGCCTGGATCCAGATGCCCTCGAACTCAAACTGACCGCCCATCATCTGGGGATCAAAGTTGCTATTTAGATTAGATAATAGATTAATATATCACACATTTTATATGACTAGAGGCTGCCCCGCGGTTTCACCCGCACAGATTTCTCACAAATACCAAAATCCCGTTTTTTCACGTTTCCATGGGAATTTCGGGAAATCCTTTCTTAGTGCTTACCTATACACCATAAGAAAACTACATGCAAAATTTCACCCCGCTACGCCCAGTGGTTTCGGCTCTGCGTTGTCTGTCAGTCAGTCAGTAACGGAAAAGTTTTATATATATTGATTGATAGACACAAAGAGAAATATACTGGGTGTTCCTGACAAGACTGTATATATCAAAGGAGCGAAGTAGTTCACCAGTCAATGTACCGAACAGCAGATTTTTGTTTTGAGATTTTGACCCATGTTACTGGAGAAAGTAGATAGGTACTTATAGAGAGCTCAATACCCCCTTTCATTTATAACCACCTAAATACAAACACCCTGTATACAAAAAACAAAGTAACTAAAATGTTAAAAAGTGTTTTTCATCACTCGCTTTATAAACTACTAGCAGCCACGGCGAACTTCTAACCGCCTTGCGTTCTGAATTTTTGTGAATATTCTATAGCCTATTTACACCCGGGCACAGTGTAGCTTCCAAACAGTGAAAGAATTTTTCATATCAGGTCAGTACTTCCGGAGCCTATTCAATGCAAACGAACACAATCAATTCCTTCCTTTTTAAAATTGGTATTAATAGAAAACTCACCAAACCATTAGGCATAGTCTTCGTATGATGGTTCAGGTACTGGTAATGGTTATTGAACGTGGTCGCATGGTAGACCCTCATCTTCGGCGCCAGAGCGAAGAGGAAAGACTCTTCGTTCCCAGAGAAGGATGGGCTGATCAGCCACTCCGAGGAGGCGAACCCTCCGAAGATGTGGCCTGACCTGTCTTCGATTATGATAACTGATGGCCCCTGATCTATTATACGACCTGGAATGAATTGTATTTGTTACTTGCTGTCCCTGCAAAGTTTGTTTCTAAAGCCGGTGAAGTGGTTAGATGCAATACCAAATCGAATGAATGACTTAAATAAACGGTTCAGAACGAATTAATGGTTCACTCTTGAACAAAGGTCCACTCTTGAACAAATTTTCACTCTTGAACAAATGTTAAATAAAGTTAAATAATAAAATAAACAAACCAGCCATGGTAGAAAATGACTCTCCGTGAATGTGCGACGAGAACAGAAACCTCCACTTGTGCTGATGCTTCCTCGGCAAATGCCGGTTTATCCACACTATGTGCGACAGGTCTATGAACGCCGGGTAGTCCGGCATCGATTCTATACCTGGGAATAAGTTCAAACATATAGTCAAAAAAAAGAGAAAATTAAATTGTAAAGTAGAGTTTGTTACCCCATTCTTCTCTACGCTGTAAAATCATTGCGAAAGGGAGTAGAATGCGTGGGGCGTCTCCAGGCGACTATTGTCGTAAGGCAAGGCAAACATTTGTTTGCCTGAGCCAATTGGTGGGCACCCTGAACTACCTCGCCTCTTACAGTAAAGTATACTTTACCAAATAAGGTATCAATAGCGATTAGATTAGATGTAGTCTAATTTGCCTTTAAATAACTTATATCTTGTATACCATATTAAATAAAGTTTTTTTATTATTTTTGAATGGTCCTTCGATCCGGATTTTTTCTCTTTTAATTAAACTCAAAATCAAGAACTTAAGTGGCGATGGGCAGAGCACATAGCTCACAGAATAGTGGTCACTGGGGCCGAAAATTTCTCGAATGACATATAATGTGAAAAGTAGGCAGACCCCCAACAAGGTGGTCAGACGACCTGGTGAAGGCTGCGGGAGTACACTGGATGAGGGTCACTCAAGACCGGTTCTTGTAATGCCTTGATACTTGAACAAGCACGGGTTGTAACAGCAACCGAAACAAAATAACTTTACACCAATGTTGTATTTGTACTTTTCATTCAATCCTATGAGGAAATTTATTAATGCATTAAAAAAGCAGATACCTAGGTATTTGGGGGAGGCCTAATTCCAGCAGTGGACGTCTTTCAGCTGTGATTACGATAATGGTACGTACCTTCTGGATGCGGCAGTAGCGAAGGTACAAGCTCGTGGGAGGGACTGTCGTCATTTCTCTTGTTAACGCCGTATAAGGTGACAAATACTAATTCTGCCAGGTGCCTCATTAGGGTGTCTGTTGATATCCTGCAAACATATATATATATATACGGGATTTTTCTGACGAAGCAGTTATAGTCATCAATAACAATACATAATATAATTTCCGCGTGTCCCTATGTATGTTAAAATCTTTAAAACTACGGAACGGAATTTGATGAGTATTTTTTAATAGATACAGTGATTCAAGAGGAAGGTTTATAATTATAAAACATGAACAATATACATAGTAATAGGTTAGGCGGTACGAAGTTTGCCGGGTTAACTAGTAAATAATATAATAATAACACATCACACTCAGAGCCGCTAACTAGGAAGAACCTGTATCTAGGGTGCCCGAAACATATACAGAGACTAACATTACACCCAGACCGGCGGTACGAAGTTCGCCGGGTTAACTAGTAAATAATATAATAATAACACATCACACTCAGAGCCGCTAACTAGGAAGAACCTGTATCTAGGGTGCCCGAAACATATACAGAGACTAACATTACACCCAGACCGGCGGTACGAAGTTCGCCGGGTTAACTAGTAAATAATATAATAATAACACATCACACTCAGAGCCGCTAACTAGGAAGAACCTGTATCTAGGGTGCCTGAAACATATACAGAGACGAACATCACACCCAGACCAGAAACAAACATCGATATTCATCATAACAATGGTCGCCCCGCCCGGGAATCGAACCCAGGTGCACACGCTTACTCAGTCCACAACACTGTCAACTGAGCTACGGAGCAGTCGATCAAGGTGTGATTCAGCTAAGAATACCTTAAACTAACCCAAAGCCTCGTGGGGGTCATTGATTGTCCTAACGGCTTCGCTGATTTTGCTTATTTTTGTTTTTAAATGTTTGTCGTAGTTAAGGGAAGGTTTAAATTAAACAGTATGAAAATTTGGAATAACTGCGAGGAAGATAAAAACAACAGTTTCATTCAAAATTGTGAGACGGTACGAATTTCTTCGGGTCAGCTAGTTAGAAAGATAATAGAAAGAAAATGTTTATTTCCAAACACACCATTAATTCAAATAACAATAAACAAAAGATAACAATAAAAAGCACTTAAGTATATACAGGGTTATTTGTAAGTAGACCCAGACCCAGGTCAAAAGCCACTCTTTTGTTTTTCAGTGATATTTTTCAAGAAATTCAGGTGGGATTTTTTTCAACTACTTAATTATCAACAAAAAAAATTAACAAATTCTGAAATGGCCAAATCAGAATGGTAAAACGACCTGGCCATATCTGTACGTTTATGTAGTTTATGTACGTACCACCTATAAAACTGCGATGAGGTGACGCTGACGGGCGGGGCGTCCGGGTCGTCCCCCACCGCCGCCGCCGCCGCCGCGCCCAGCGCCTGCACGTGCGTCGCCTGCACACACATACTAGAGATGGGCGATTGTTGAAAAAATCAACAATCGAATTATTCGAATGTTCCAATATAGAGAATTCGAACGAATTTTCGTCATTCGAATGATTTTTTTTCATTCGAATGAAATTTCGGCATTCGAATGGGTTTTTCCGAACGATAATTCGAATGAATGTTCGGTATGGAAATGTATAGTACATTTTTATTACATTTTCAAGGATACACGAATGTATTACTACTATTTTCATGTTACTGGTATGTACTTAATGTACAATTTGCTCCTTTTTCGCAAAAAAAATGTAAAGATAATTCTGATTTTTGCATACTTATATCCTATTTGATTTAAAAAGGGTGACAGGAATAAATATGTCATGCACATGCATAAAATACCTACATAATAATGGCATTCCTAACCAATTCAAATAAAACTAATCATTCGAATTAAATATGGATTCGAATGATTATTTTGCATTCGAATATTTCGAATTGACACTTTTCACAATCGAATAATTCGATTGTTCGGTATTCGAATGTTTCATTCGAATGAATCACTCGCATTCGCCCATCTCTAACACATACACGCACACATTACACTCTCTACACTCTACTTAGCCACATTATAATAAAGAGTACTGCGTACAGGTCGGACACTCCCAGCCTCCCTCAGCAAGTGCGGCCCGCGCGCTCGGTGACCTCTCCGTTACCGCTCAGTACAAGTAGCTCGTCTCATCTCACTCACACAAGCATGCATGTACAGTGGCGGACACGATCGGCGTAACACTTCCGGTTTTTCTGTATTGCAAAATAGCTCTTGTTCTTTGGTAATACAGTCTAGGGCTGACGAAACCATAGACAAATCTGTTACGGCCTCCTAGTCCGTGACTGTACAACGAGTTTTAGCGCAACTCGTTTATTTCATACATTTTAGCGGGAGTGTCCTCGGTGTTCTACTGGCTTACACTAAACACACTAGCGCCCAAAATACTTGAAACTTAAAAGCTATGTTAAACTAGTACTTTTCCATAAAATTAACTCCTATTCCCACTTGACTGTTGGCGAATCCTGACTTTAATCAGATGTTCCAGTTGCAATTAACACTTGTCGTATGATAATTTAAATGTAAATTTTACACTCATAAGTTTTAATTCAAAACCAGGCTCTTACAGTAGCGATAAAAGTAACAGGACTACAGGGTTCCCTTCCCACACGAGGGCGAGGCGCAAGCGGAAAAGAAGATACAATACACAAAAATTCTTCGACATAATAATTACCTTGCTGCGGAATCCCTTATCCATCCAGGCGATGGCTCGCGCAGAGTTGCTACTCTTCAGCATTTTAATGTAGGTCGACGCTATGCTCTCACAGTACTGTGGGTAGCAAACATCATAAAAAAAATAAATTAGTTAGTAAATTACATAAAAAATTAAATTTGGTAGGTAACAATTACATAAATTGATAAATAAATATAAAATTTAAAGTAAAAACCGTTTAAAACAAGCTTTTTTAAAGCTAGATGAAAAAATAAGCTTTTAATAGCTTGTCCGCCATCTTGGGCGTACCTCACATAGTTAACGTCTTAAAGTTAACCATGCATTTTCTGTCATCCGAACTAAACGTGTATACAACATTTCAGCACTGCTTCAAAATTTAGTTGCAAACAAACAAACTTATCAAATAAAATGTAAGTTTTCTAAATAAAATAAAAAGACTATTCATAAAGCAAAATGCGAAGTGACTGTCCACCACACGTGCACCCTTATAAGGTTATCAAGATGCATAACAATAATATTTGAAACTTACTTCTTTTAGTAGTTGGAATGGCAGCTCCACATCTTCTGAATACTCCTTCCCTAGACAGTTGAAGAGCGTCTCGATTCTTTCATCCACAGAACCTGTTAATAAAACTAAAAATTATACAGTACTCCAAAATTGATAATGCGCATAGAAATCTTCGTCTCCGTTTGACTACGATCGTATTCCCGAGCGTCGGAAGACGATATGTATATGTCGCAGGCATATTGGAGGATTCTGCATTATACATAATGCGTCGTCTGTTTACAAACGCTTGCGGCTATGTAAAATGCCGAAGGCAAATTTTATAAATATTTTCAATCACCGTTTACAATATGCCGTGGCAAATTGAAGCATTTAGTTCTGTTTCTCGCCACAGGCGTCGCTGCTGATCAAAACAAGAAAAATTATTATTAGCCGTATGTACTATAATATCTATTAAAAAAAACCGTTAGAAACAAAAGCTCGTTAAAAATAAATTTAAAAGTTTTATACTACATTCTGTAAGGTATCCAGAAAATATCACCTTAAAATAATTTACATACAACAAACCAGAGAAGTAGACCTCCAGTAACGCTACTTAAAATGTACTGTATCTTTATGAATAAGACGGTTAGTGTTTAATTTATAATCTCACCTCTAACATTATAGACATAGAGTTCAGCGAACCGATTGAAGTCACAGGTGGGCGACTTTTGAGGCCCGGAGCCGAACAGGAAGTTCGACAGGAACTGAGCCAGCCGCGGGTCCATGAGAGGGCCCCAGTGCTTCTGCGGAGTTTAAATTAATAATAATAGATTAGGTATTGCCGTTTATTGAAAAACGTGTGATGTGTGAACTAAAGATATACGCTTCTGAATGATGACCCGGTAAAACTTGGTGATCGCCATTAAAACCACCTTCGCATTCTTAGGTAAAACTGTAGCTTTTAGCTGTATGGAATATGTTCCTTTGCCTGCCCAGATTTCATCCTAACCCATCTCCTGCCATGAGTGTGGTAAAGGCGATTAAACAAACATCCGAAGCCATACTACTATCGCCAACCTCCTGCCAAGTCCGGTGATTATGGCAACTTGACCCTAAAAATGATTGTCCTTGTGAAGGTCTGAGGGTAGGCCTAAGTCCAACAGACTATGTCTCTTAGTTGAGATAAATCATCAAATCCTTTTTTTTTAATGATCGTGAATAATTTTGACTGTTAAATAAAAAATACAAATATTTTTTTTAATGATCGTGATTATTTTTGACTGTAAAATCTCTTTCATTTTTGTTAACCTACTTATAATTTTCACTGAAATGATTCCCACTTATTCCCTCTCACTGCCTGACTCACTCACTCTCACTTCCTCTGACTGCATTTCAAGTCAGATTTTTGCAGTATTTTGACTAATAATCCTACTCCTATCTACATTGTCTATTTATTGCAACAATTTACTTTAATGATGCCTACTACATAATTAAATGATTGTATTTATTAATCAATTTTAATTTACTCTATTTTACTACCTACTACCAATATTATAATTTGAGAAATATTACCTTTTCAAGTAAAACACTTGAGTTACATATTAATTAAGATTTTGTTTTCATAGATAACACATGTATTGCTTCAGTATATCACATAATTATATAAACTTGCAAATTCAAAAGAAAAATACCATATGTGTTATCAATAAAACAAACCACAGAATATTAAATTCAAAACAGTACATAAACATCAAGTGTATGGTATTAAAATTTGGTGCCAATAATAAAATACAAAAATTTAGGGCCAATCACATTCCAAAACCAATAAAAAAATAGGACTTACTTAATTTATTAAGAGCTCAATAAGCAGCTTTATTATCTTTCTTAAAATAAAAAACATTGTTGGTAATTTGTGTAAATTCAACTAAATCATTAATTACTCCTTCAACAAAATCTTCTCTAATGAGACATTTTCATTTATTATACTAACAAACTTTTTTTTTAATCTATAATGAAACTGCTTACTAGTTTATTTTCTTTCATTTTGATTATAATACAAAAATTTATTGCTAAACATACATTGATTAGATTTTTATTACTTATAATTTAGATTCAAACTCCTGAAGGTTTGAACATTATATATAATACTGCTTCTGTTGTTAGCTGTTCAATTCAACAACAAATATCTTGTCCAATCAAAATGAAACAAAATAATTCAAAACTAAAAAGTATAAATTGGACAAAACTAAAATGAAATACAAACTTCAAACAACACTGCGTCTAATAGGCCACTCACGATGAGCTCCTCGTCACGGATCTTGTCCGAGTTGCGGCTGCACGTCCTGAATGTTGACGCTACATACTTCTGCTCATCCCTTGTCAATAATGTGCATTTTGCAGCTAGCTTCTTACTAGTATTGCCCATTTTCTGAAACCATTATTTTGAACATAATCCTGTGTTATTTGTAGTTCAATAATAAAATCTTTAATAAATAGGTCCTTAATAATTTTTTAATTATAGAGATGTTGTTGTCAGACTACAGGGCCTAAAACAAGAACACCACTGGACATAAAAAATATGTTTTACAAATTACCTAAATCTCAACAGCTGGTGTGGGTTACTACATTGACTTAACCTTGCATCAGACATCTGCGCTACGCTCCAATAGGAGTAATGAGTGTACAAACAATCCATCACGTGCGGCATGACGTGTTTTGGAAGCCAAAAATGGAAAACATACGAGAAAACATCAGGAAACTTACCTTGAATTCCCAGTATCTGTAAAGTACTAAAAATGTATAGAAAACATAATAATAAAACCTTTCTAAATTAAGAACACCACATCCACATTCCTCTCAAGATAGTAAACTTTAATTTTGATATTTTGTTCCTCAGAAATAAAAAATCAGATTTGTATGTACTTATTAAAAAAAATCAATATTTTTTTTGCTATGATAAAAACAAAGTTCTTTCAATCAGTGTCAGTTCAGTGTCAATGTCAATGTCGAAAAAGTTTAACTTTTTTTAAAACACTATACGAGGGAATAAAGTGTATAAAGCCAACTAAGAAAATTAAATGTGATCAATATCAATTTATCAATACATGCTATAAAATAACGTCGCTTTCCGCGTCTGTCCCTATGTATGCTTAAATCTTTAAAACTACGCAACGGATTTTGATGCGGTTCTTGCTAATAGATAGAGTGATTCAAAAAGTAGGTTTTTAAATATAATACATACGAAAAATAGTAATACGTTAGGCGGTACGAAGTTCGCCGGGTCGACTAGTATATTATAAAACTGGTCAAATCCTTCTCTCTGGTCAAATCAAGACCTCAACCAAAAGACTTCAACACTTCCACTGATGGACATAATAAAGAGTAAAATTTTCTATGGACATAATTAGAGAGTAAAATTTTTCTATGGACATAATCGTCACCCACTCCCCCACAACTCCCACCAGAGAGAAGGTAAATCTGTCTCCCACAATGCCCCCACATGAACACAAAATTTTAAATACATTTTGCTCCAAAAAGGGACATTTATTAATCCTTTTCTCCTAAGTCCCAGCAAGAATCTAGGAATTTTAACCATCTTAATCATGAATTTCTAAAACTACAGGCTGCCGGCCAATTTAGTATAGGTAGATACTCATAAAATCAAAATATCAAAGATCCAAGCGTCCACACAGTGGAAGCTATATTTACGGCTGTGTACATTAATACAGCTTTGGTCAAGCTATCATTCTGAATGCGCATTACAATGTTCTTGTGCAGCAATATGAGCATATGCAACTGGGGAGGGACGCTGAGGGCTGTGGCGAAGGCTTTGAACCTGGGAAATAAGAAGCCAGGTATCAAAGAACTTAGCATACAAAAACCAAATACGCTGGCAGAGAGTATCAGGCTCGAGGTAAAGTTTTCAGGGTAAGCGTATCTTCCGATCAAGTAGCTCCAGTGTGCTAGACAGCCTAGCCGGATAAACCACATTAGCTTCAGAACTATCATCCCTGCAGTAGCTATCGCCAGCGTGATGATGATTGGTATCATTTTGGGGGGAATCAACGCCATAATTTTCTTTTCTAGTTGCTTCTTTGGGTCGGTGGGTCGTTTTATTGGTTGTATGTACCTAATAACTTTGTGACTTCACATTTTTAGGCCCTGTTTGGGCGGTAAATGGTATTTAATTTTTATACATTTTTTCACAGAAATCAGCAGGAAAGGAAATAAAAACCAGAAAAACAATAAACACCTCTAAAAACAGTTTCAAAACCAACCCAAACCAACCTTAAACCTCAGAGGAAAGAAACCGCCGCCACAGAAAGAAACTGCAAAAACAACTCTGAAGACTATAGACAAAGTAGAACTATTCAGCTGAAGACTACCAAATCTTTGTCAGTGTGGACAGTATATAAAAAAATATTGCGCAATGAGAGGTTTTCAACTTCACAGCTCAGAAGAAAAAAACAAGTTTTATTAAGCTGCTATCAGATGGCGCTCAGCCAGGAGCAATAGGTCAAGCTGAAATGAATGATTCAATAGCTCAAAATGAAACATAAAAATTAAAATTTAACTGAGGCAGTTACGGAGTAGGTGAAATTAATATTTATACTTAGCAGAAAATGATCCAATCCAAAGATTCAGTCAATATTCGATCTCCCATTTCTCTTAAATTGCTTTAGACACCGCCATCTACCGGCGTATTATGAAACTTTTTTTTTCTTTTCTGTCACTTTGAAAACCCCTCATAAAATGTATATTAATGTTATTTTATTAATGTTATTCGTCTGGTATCCCTATTTTTTTTTTTCGAATCTGTGTTGGTCTGTGATTCGCCCATCTCTATTCTGTCTGTGGCGTGACTTGGAAAAATAGTGGAGTGGATTGAAAGAAGCTTGCATTTTTTGAGAATTTGCTAAATTAAACCGATATTTCGCACAATATCTACATGATATTGGCATAACCACGTCAAGATGACCATTACCACGAAAATGGACGTGGATCCCGCAAAGGGCGAAGGCTTCCGGCCTTACTACATCACGAAAATTGAAGAGCTGCAACTCATTGTGGCCGATAAGTCTCAAAACCTGCGGCGTCTGCAGGCTCAGCGAAACGAGCTGAACGCCAAGGTACGCATGCTTCGTGAAGAGCTTCAACTGCTCCAAGAGCAGGGCTCCTACGTCGGCGAAGTCGTGAAACCCATGGACAAAAAGAAAGTTCTAGTAAAGGTGCACCCAGAAGGCAAGTTTGTCGTTGATTTAGACAAAAATGTGGACATTAACGATGTGACTGCAAACTGCCGAGTCGCCCTCCGCAACGAGAGCTACACGCTCCACAAAATCCTCCCTAACAAAGTTGACCCCCTAGTTTCTCTCATGATGGTTGAGAAAGTCCCTGATTCCACATATGAAATGGTTGGTGGTTTAGACAAACAAATCAAGGAGATAAAAGAGGTGATTGAACTGCCTGTGAAGCATCCAGAGCTGTTTGATGCTCTTGGTATTGCCCAACCTAAAGGTGTGCTCCTGTATGGACCTCCAGGAACAGGAAAGACGTTGCTAGCCCGTGCGGTTGCCCACCACACAGAGTGTACCTTCATTCGAGTCTCAGGTTCAGAACTTGTTCAGAAGTTCATTGGTGAAGGAAGTCGCATGGTGAGAGAACTGTTCGTCATGGCTAGAGAACATGCTCCTTCTATCATCTTTATGGATGAGATTGATTCAATTGGTTCCTCCCGTATTGAATCTGGCAGCGGGGGTGACTCTGAAGTTCAAAGAACAATGTTGGAGCTTCTAAACCAGCTTGATGGTTTTGAAGCAACAAAGAACATCAAAGTTATTATGGCTACCAACCGTATTGACATCCTGGACCCTGCCCTGCTGCGTCCTGGACGTATTGACAGGAAGATTGAGTTCCCACCTCCAAATGAAGAGGCCCGTCTTGATATTCTCAAGATTCACTCCCGTAAAATGAACCTTACCAGAGGAATCAACCTGCGGAAGATTGCTGAGCTGATGCCAGGTGCATCAGGTGCAGAGGTGAAGGGAGTGTGTACTGAGGCTGGCATGTATGCCCTCCGTGAGCGAAGAGTCCACGTCACCCAGGAAGATTTTGAAATGGCTGTTGCTAAGGTCATGCAAAAAGATTCCGAGAAGAATATGTCCATCAAGAAACTTTGGAAGTAGTTTATTTCTTTCTCTATATCAGTTATTTTATTTTATTTGTGTGTATGATCTATTGATAGAAAATAATAAAATGTCTTTCAAACAAAATTAGTATTTTTATACCTCCCTGCTGACTATATAATAGAGTATAGTAATTAGCACAAGCCAAGTGCATCAGAAACTCTGAATCATGTTGGTATATATACCTTGTATAATAGAATTTTTCAAAGGTGCATACGTGCATACCTTAACCATGACCCAACCATCCATCAACTAAAGAAATACGTAAAGAAAGATGTGGAGCAGCTTACGTTTCTTTAGTACTAACATCTGAAACTGCATTTCATGGAACGTAATTGTAGTGTTGCCAACCTAAGGTTAAAACAACATAAACTTGAGGAAATTGTTAATTTTAAAGAACATTACAGTCGATTGATTATACTGGCCGTTGACGTATGACGTAGTATATAAATAAATAAGTAATAGGTATCTTCTTTATGATAAAATTCGGCTTTACCTTGAGTGCGCCTCGCCCTTGTTGTTGTTTAATCTACGTCTTTTTTCCTTCCCTGTTTGTAAAGAGAGGAAGTAAAAGTAAGGTAGTTACTTTTCCTACCACTAGCAACACCGGACTGCATAAATGTCATTCACATGTGATACACAAACCTAACCTCACTTTCTATTAATATTTAAATTTTTTCTTATATTTCCCTGTTATGTTGTTTCAATAATCATGATAGGAAATAAGGAACTCGAGGTCCATCCAGGCTTCATAAAAACCATCAATGATGGAGAAGAAGTCGAGGACTTTTCAGAAGAATCAGATGTTGATGTAGAGGTAAGAATTCTTTATCTTATTTTCTAATGAATTTCTAATCATCATCAGCCTGACAGACCACTGACCCACTCCTGGACATAGGCCTCTTCTCTCTCGCGTTACGCTCGTACTGCCCGCTGTGCGAGTGCCAGTCAGAATAGCCTGCCGGTGACTTATATGTTGATTAATTTCAGTTTTTGTTTTCATAAGTTCTAATCTCAAACGTTCTTTTCAGTACCAACCATCAAAGCAGAAGGTTAAGCAAAAGGCTGACTTCAATCCAAAGTTTCAGTTTGTGTCTTCCGTTGAGGAATATAACAAGGTTAGCGGCTTGATTATATTTGCAAAATAATCAAAGCTTTACTTTTGAATCACCACAATTCTCTACATTTAGATTTTTTTTTAAAACTTGTAAAACTTTACTTTTAAATTTAATGTCAACTCCTGTGTTTTCCCCTTCCATACTTGCAAATTTTAGGAAGTCCTGCATACACAACACACACTCCAACAGTTTAATTAATCGCTGGAATCAAGGAAGTACAGCTTTTAACTATAAAATTTAAAGTTATAAATCTTGGCTAGTATAAATTTACTTATTAGACATTGAAGACCATTTCTGTGCTTTCTAAGCACCACAACTGTACATGCCCTAAGACAAGCAGCATTTTTTTCCCAGCTCTATTATTAGAAATAAATATATATAAAACTCTTGTTACTGACTGACTGACATTGCAGACCCAAAACTACCGGGCATAGCGTGCTCAAATTTTGCATGTGGGTTCCTTTGAGAGTGTAGGGGAGCACTAAGGAAACTTTTCTCGAAAATCCCATGGGAACAGGAAAAAACTGGATTTTTGTGTTTATGAGAAATCTGAGCATATGAAACCGCGGGGTAGCTTCTAGTTTAAAAATAAGTAACAAAATTTTAGTAGCACTGAACAATAAATGATCAGTAATTTTTTTTATTAACAGAACACTTGGGATGACCTACAAAAGTATGTCAGAAGGAATGTCAAAAGAACCTTGGATGAGAGGATTGAGAGGCACCGAGCCCAGGTGAAGGTCCACGGCAATGCTGTGGATGTGGACACAGACTCTGATGTTGAAAGCAAAGGTATGGACACTGGATAAAGACAAGATCGTACCGATCGCGTAACATACTTTGTATAACGTAAAAAACGCATCCAAATCCGTTGAGTAGTTTTAAAGATTTAAGCATACATAGGGATAGATGTGTAAAGCGACTTAATTTTATACAATGTATTGAAATGCTTTCGGAACACCAATTATTTTTTTTTAACAATATAATATGATAAAGCTAATATTATTGAATATCTTGTTGTTTTCTTTCTAGACAATGATGTAGATGACATTGTGATATCTGATGATGAGCTGAAGAGAGATGAGATTAAAACTAAGCAGAAAAAACTGACAAAGAAAGAGAAGCTGAAACAGGTAATATTCAATACAAGCTAAGTATAATTATTTTGCATAATACCTATTTATTAGCTGAAGACATCGACTCAATTAGTGGCGTAACAAGGTAACCAAAGGCCCTGGGGCAAAAAAATCACTAGCCTAAGTTTTTCGAGACTTTTGGGAATTCCATTTTTAAAGTAGCTTTCCTGGAATATGGTTTATTTTAAGTGTCTACATTAGTCAGTTGATAGTAAGTCGAGGTCTGCTTGGGGGTCTGGGGCACTGCCCCAGGTCGTCCTTAGGTAGTTAGTTACGCCACTGCTTCCACTGCACATAGAATGCCCACTAAAATGGGCGAAATGAAAAATAACGACTGGACCAATTACACTAATTCTTTTTTTTTTGTGTAATAACAATTTATTGGCAGGCAATTGTTCCTATGAAATTAATAATAATAAAATTGCAGGGAAAATATGGAATTAAACTTTCCTAATGTAATCTTAAGATTAAGAGCCAGTTTACAGCGATGCTAGCGCCATTCTCGAAAAAAGGATAAGTAAAAGTAAAAAGTATCTTCTAAACTAATACTAGATAATCTTGCTTAGTATTTTTTGAGTACAATTAAGTAGTCCTAAGTGAAAAGAACAAAATAATACACAGATTGTTGCCAAAAGTGGCCACTTTTAGCAAAAGCTACACAACAGTGCCCTAAAAATACTAGGCCAAATTATCTTGTGTCATACTAGGCCAAATTAATGATTTTCGCCTTAGTTTAGAAGATAAAAATTTTTTCGCGAATGGCGCTAGCATTGCTGTAAACTGGCACATAAAGCGTGTGACAGAGCAAAGCTAATCTTTGTAAAAAAAAAACTAAACATTTACATTAAATCCACAGTTAAAAGAAGAAGAAATAGAAGACGGAACACGCATAGAGTACGACTCAGACTTCTTTGAAGATCCACCAGAGTATGATGAGCAAGCATCTTTCTACAGTATGAACTTATCAAGACCACTGCTCAAAGCTATAGGTGCCTTGAACTACGTGCACCCGACGCCCATACAGGCTGCTACGATACCCATGGCTTTGCTAGGTAAGTCTATATAAAAAATTGTTTTATTTTTGCGTGTCTATGGTATTTCATGTGGTCATACATAGCGAGCGTCTTATAGTATAAAAACGCCATCTGTTATAAAAAAAAGGTTATCTCAAAAAATTCTTATTCAAGGTACTTACATTTTGCTGTCCTAGCTTTTTATAAACCCATGAACTTTTATTATTATTGTTGAGAAACATGAACCTTTCGAGATATCAATCATCGAGATATAAGTCAAATCCAAAAAAATATAATGTTCTCCAAATTCTATGTTATCTTTTCTACCCAATTCGTCACCTTCCTCCTTACACCCAATTCTTAAGAGGACCGTATACCCCGAACGCGTCCATACAAAAAGAAAACGTATTTCCACTAATAATTATTTTCCAGCCGCCATAAAGTTTTAGTATGTTACTAACACTATAAAAAACTAGGTTTGTACGTTTTCCTTATTTCAAAATTCGCTATAGATTCAGACTTATAGGCCTCTGAAATACAGAGATTTTGTGATAAAAAATTGGTCGCATAAAGTTGTTTGTTTTATGAAACCAATGCATGTTTAAAAAAAAGGAAAACCAAGAACTTTGAATGCTGAAGCGATAGACATTACCATCATTGCGATTTTCTAAGATTAGGCAGTGAAAGAAATTTTTCCCCCGAAACGCATATTTCATAAAAAAAGCTCTCTCTCTGTCGCATGGTTGCGGTTAGGGGGCGACAGCATGAGTTTTTCTTAATATTTTTGCGTTGCTATACTGCCCTCTTAAAACCAGGCAAGGACATATGCGCCTGCGCAGCGACGGGAACAGGCAAGACAGCAGCGTACATGCTGCCTACCCTGGAGAGGCTGCTGTACCGCGCTGCCGGCGGAGACAGGGTAACGAGGGTCCTGGTGCTGGTGCCCACCAGGGAGCTGGGCGCGCAGGTATGCGACTATCAAAATCACTCCCTGTTTCAAAGTTACCCCATTGTACAGTAAGTGAACTTATGTTCTCTAGTCCAAAAGTGACTCTTTATTGCCTTAATTGGCAACATTAAAAAAATGCGGTTAGAAATGTTTACGTTGCTTATTGATTGATACAAGAATAAGTTATTCAAGGTTATTAAGATTTTGAAAAGAGAATTTTAAAACAAGCTGATGAAGTAAAAATAATCAAGTAGGTACAGTGGCGGTCTAGGAGGGTGTAACAGATTTGTCTATGGTGTCGTGCGCCCTAGACTGTATACTGTATTTATTACCAAAGAGCAAGAGCTATTTGGGAATACAGAAAACCCGGAACAGTTACGCCGACCTAGACCGCCACTGTACAGTCTTGAATTGTAAATAACTAAATAGCCCTTGTTCATTGGTTTACATTCTAGTGCGCATGAGACCATAGTCAAAAGTGTTACGCTGGATGAGACCGCCATTATTTATTCGTATCCGCATTTTCATGTTTATAACAGAATTTTTTATCGTAGGATGGAACGTGAGTGCAAAGCTATTACGCTTCGGGTGCTGTTACAACCCTAGATTGATCAAGTTTCACGTTTAAATGTACAATTTTATTTCGAGGTTCACGCCGTGACGCGGCAGCTGACGCAGTTCACGAGCGTCACCGTCGGTCTGTCCGTCGGAGGTTTAGACGTCAAATATCAGGTCAGTACTAGTCAGTACTTAGTATTTTGTTCAGCGAACCTTTGATTAGGGCACGGAAGGTCGTGGGTTTAATTTCGATCCCCGCGGAAAACACCACATATTGATTTCTCACAAAAATGACGTTGTGGTTGTTTTCGGTTGGATAGGACATTGCAGGCTTGAATCACCTGATTGTTCGAAAAGTAAGATGTTTCGGAAGGCACGTTAAGCCGTTGGTCCCGGCCGCAGTAGTGGTCGTTATAGCCGCGGCGACAAGCTGGCCCCGCCTCACGTTGGTAATAAAGCATAGACTCGGCTAAACGTGGGTCCGGCCTCTGCCTAACCCTTCAGGTAACAAAAGGCGTAAGAATATGTTATGTATGAGTTCAGTTGCCTACTATCTTGTCATACACGATCACATTTTTACATTTGCCATGGCTTAGAAGATAATTTTTTTTCGCCATGGGCCCTACTTTATAGTCGTCACAAAATAAGATGCCCGTTAAAAAGAGCCGAAAATCTAACATGTTACATTAAAGGCGGTAACTCACGGTATGGCGCGAAATTCAAAAATTTTCACGTTTTTTAATTATTTTGGCGAATGTATTCATTTTAAATAAAGTTTAAATGAATTCGCGTACGTAAAAACCTATTTCCCACATTATGATATATCGTTTTTGAAAGACAGAGTTACCGATTTTGTGTATATTCAAGGAACTTGCTTTTTGGCCTTTTACCCCTTAGACACAAAATCTGTAGGTCTGTCTTCCAAAAACGTTGTATTGCAATGTGAGAGATGGTTTTTTACATACGCGAATTAATTTAAACTTTATTAAAAATGTATACTTTCGCCAGAATGATTAAAAAACACGAAAAAATTTGAATTTCGCGCCATAGCGAGAGTCACCACCTCAGGTCAAGATTACATTTTAGGCTCTTTCTCAACGGGCATCTTATTTTGTGACGACTGTAATGTTGTTTTTTTAAACTCTTCAACAGGAGAGCGTTCTCCGTCACAACCCAGACGTGGTGATCGCGACGCCGGGCCGTCTGATCGACCACGTGCGCAACACGCCCAGCTTCCATCTCACGTCCGTCGAGGTTCTAGTTCTGGACGAGGCTGACAGGTGAGCTTCATCACACAGGTACAGCGCAATAAAAGTACTATATACAGTATGGGCACTGCCTGCCTCCCTCAGCAAGTGCGGCCCGCGCTCGGTCACGCTCGGTTACCGCTTAGTACAAGCCACAGAACAAGGAAGATGCTCTCTCTGTACAAGCAATGCGACTCATCTATGTACATGTACATAAGCGGATAAACCTCATTAAGTAATTAAGTACATGTAATTTGAAAAAAAAAACTTGAATAAAGAACTTAAAAAAAAAAAAAAACTGAGTGAGAGATGAGCAAGCAATGCGACTCATCTCTGAATGAGAGATGAGTCGCACGCATGCGCACGTGCACGTGCACGAGTTTCGGCCTTGCGCGAAGTAACGCGTTTTTTCACAGAAGTGTCCGAGGAGTGACAGGAAGGAACAGAGACTGAAGCTTCATACGACGGCCCAGAAACGCTAGACTATGATGCGATACTTAAATCTAGAAATTAAAAAGGGGCAACACTGTAAGTAAATTTGTTGTATTTTCGAATATTTCCATACAGTTTTGCCACTTTTTAGTTTCTATATTTCGGTATACCGCCCACAGCCAGTGGAGAACGTCACGAGTTTGAGACCTCCTTGGAAGCTTAGGCTGAGATTCACAGTCTGTGTTTTTGTGTCTACTCGTACGTTTTTGCTGCCTCTAGCCGTCTCATACTCCGTCAAGCGTATGCTTCACTGTCTTGAAGTCGGAACCCGACACAGTACATCTATTTGGAGCAGAGAATGATTTAAAGTTAGTTTAGTTGTGTACTAAGCAGAATCGCCTACTTTTAGAAATTTTTCTTATGTACCCATTTGAATAAGGATCCTAGTGGGTTGCCTGGAAGAAATCGCATTTAGCGATAAGGCCGCCCATTGCATGCAAATTCAATCTTGTAATTAATAATGTACTCTTGTATGCAATAAAGTGTTATTCTATTCTATTCTAAAGTTACTTTTTGGCTCTTGGGAGGTGGCGTGTTTCCTCAAGAGGCGATATCGGTCGTGCGATAGGGGCTCGACAGCCAATAGAAATCGCTCGTACATCCACGAAGCCTGCCTGATTGGCTGTCGAACCCATATCGCACGACCGATATCGACTCTTGAGGAAACACGCTAAGAGTTTATTTTTATTTATTGAGAAACAAACAGTCATACATAATAAGATTACAGTAATAAGAATTACACAGGAAGACCTTGAGTTCCCTTAGTTATAAATATATCAAATACGAGCTTTCCCGGCTTACTTCGTTACGCCATAGAATATTAGATACTACAAAAGGCTTGGCTCTATAGACTATGTTCTTTTGCCTGCCCAGAATGGGCTTGTTAAAAAACAAACAACAACAACAAACCACCTGTCAAAATATGTAAACAACGGAAAAAATATTGCACCTTGGGTTACATTATTCGAGTTTAGGTAAGGATCCCTAATTTTTTTGGAAATCTAATATAGCCTATGACACTCGGGGTTAATGTAGCTTCCTACCAGTGAAAGAATTTTTCAAATCGGTTCAGTATTTCCAGAGCCTATGCGTTACAAACAAACAAACAAACAAACAAACAAATCTTTCCTCTTTATAATATTGGTATAGATATTCAAAGCTCGGAAGCGTGATAATGCAAAAGATACAAATGCAAGTTTACGTTTAAGTTCCAAACATAAATACTAAGTATAAAGAATAATATATAATCTATATATATAAAATTCAAAGGTGACTGACTGACTGACTGACATAGTGATCTATCAACGCACAGCCCGAACCACTCGACGGATTGAGCTGAAATTTGGCATGCAGGTAGATGTTATGACGTAGGCACCCGCTAAGAAAGGATTTCCCGAAATTCCCTCAGGAACGGGAATTACGGGACTTTTTAGTTTGTATGAAAAATTGACATTATTTAGTGTATCAACGTGAAATTTGGTGTACAGGTTCCTCCGTGAATGAAAGAGTGTTGAAAGAAAGGAATTTACAAAATTCCCACGGGAACGGGAATTACGGGACTTTTTTAGTGAGAATGAAAAATCGACATCCTTGAGTGTATCGACATGAAATTTGGTGTACATGTTCCTCAGTAAATGTAGGAATGTTGAAAGAAAGTAATTTACAAAATTCCCACGGGAACGGGAATAACGGGACTTTTTTGTGAGAATGAAAAATCGACTTCCTTAAGTGTATCGACGTGAAATTTGTGTAGGTTTTTTAATGGATGAAAGGGTGTTGAAAGAAAGGAATTTACTAAATTCCCATGGGAACGGGGATTACCGGTCGAATTATTTAGTATGAAAAATCGATTTCCTTGAGTATGTCAACGTGAAATTTGGTCTACAAGTGTCTCTGTAGATTTAGGGGTGTTGGAAGATAGAAATATACTAAATTCCCACGGGAACGTAAAACGGGACTCTTTAGTTAGTATTAAAACAATGTATATATATATATTTCTTTATTTCGACGTAAAAATAGGAAGACGAGTTTTTCAGTTGGTGTAATTAGATTCAGAGTAATATTAAGAAAAGATAAACCAAAATTCACATGGTAGGAACATTCCCAAAAACATAGAGCCTAAAAATCTTCAACTTTTTTTTACTCGAGTAGGTATATATTAGGTATATCTACCGAGCTATTATTTTACCCAACCAGCTAATAGAAATGTTAGAAGTTTCAGTGTCTGAATGGTGGAGTGTAGAAATGAATTTATGGAGTTGCCACGGGAACTGTAATAAAGATAGATATTTTTAAGGGGTGCGATCAGAAATTATGTCACCAAAATCCTGAGTCGTAAATCAACCAGTAATATAGATTTTAATGAAAAATCGCGTGGGAAGCTGCGGGCAAAAGCTAGTTATTATATAAGAGTGATCTGAGACACATATAAAAATTTATAGTTTTAATGAAAATAACATTTGTGAACAAGTGAACAAAGATAAGTTCGAGCTGCAATTCGACTGTGAATGTCCGCCTTAGCCTCTGTTCCTTTCTCACTCCTGTGGTGGTAATATTCTACGCCGCCACCACTTGGCACTAATCATTTAGTTAATCAAATCCTTTCGTCTCCCCAAACAGAATGCTGGACGAGTACTTCGCTGAGCAAATGAAGGAGATAATAAAGCAGTGCTCGCCGAAGCGGCAGACGATGCTGTTCTCAGCCACCATGAGCGACGAGGTGAAGGACTTGGCCGCCGTCTCGCTGAGCAAGCCGGTCAGACTGTTTGTCGACAGTAATAAGGATGTCGCCTTCAACCTTAGACAGGAGTTTGTTAGGTGAGTGCGAGGTTTTTTTTAAATTTATTTTTATTATTTACTTTTTATTCCATTCGCTGGAAAAGTCGACTTTTTTGTTCGTGTTCTCTAGTCCAAAAGTGACTCTTTATTGAGTTTCCGGTCTGCAACCGCGAGTTATGAATTTCCATACATTTGTTATTTACCTGGTCAATTATGAAATGCATTTTGAAGTTAGCAGCAGCAGTTTTTTTTTATTTTTGTTTCAAAGAAAAAAAAAAAAACTACTATTTCGACCCGGCGCACTTGGTACCGCTCTGCTTTCTGAGTTGTTGAGAATATCCTGTAGCCTATGTCACCGGGGGATAGTGTAGCTATCCAACACTGATTTTTTTTTTTGTAATCGGTTCAGTACTTTCAAATACACTCACAACCAATTCCATTTTAAAAGCTTTTATTTAACTTGCAATGTATGAAATATGTTTGGGTTAAATCTTGTAACTAATTTTTGAAGCGGATTTTAATAAAATATCCTCCTAGACCGCGACTGTACCCTAATAAATCCCACCTTGATCCAGGATACGCAAGGAGCGCGAGGCGGACCGGGAGGCGGTGCTGGCCGCGCTCGTGTGCCGCACGTTCCGCGACCGCGCCGTGGTCTTCGTGCAGACCAAGAAGCAGGCGCACCGCCTGCACGTCGCCCTGGGGCTGCTGGGCGTCAAGGTCTGTTCCACCGTATCATTTACTAGAGCTCTCTTCAATCAGGATTATGTAAAACTAGCTTCCCACGGAGGAGGACCAGATCTCTTTACGCAACCAGAGATGGTAATTGTCCGTGGTAGCATATAGATACGGGTCAAAGCCAGTTCAAGCAATCATGGTGATTCTGGCAGAATCATCAGCGTTACATCAATGCTATTGCATTGCTTGCTACGTAAACTGAGTCGGAGCCATTTTTCGCCCTCAACACTTACAATAAATTTGTAAATTTTATTTCGTGATTTGTTCTTTGTGTTTCTTTTTCCTAGTTGTTACATAATATCGTATGTTTTGTGTGCGCAAATAAAGATCTGTCTATGTCTATGTCAATCAATCATCCAGTAAAGCTACCTTCAATCAGGATTAGTAGCTTCCCAAGGTTTCCTCAAGGAAGCGGACCAAACCGCTCGACCAGCTATGGAAGGGTCTGGTCCTTAGCACAGGCTTGAGTCGGTAACTTCGACTGCGTGTGCTGCCGCCTCTGATCGTACGTCGGCTGTGCGTTATGATCCGTAGGATTGCGGATCGTTTGATTGGTCCAACTATAAAGATATTACTATTTTAAACCTTCCCTGGGCTACGACAAACATTTAAAAACCTAGCTCAAATAAATCGTCCCAGCCGAGCGGAGCGGAGTGCTTAAGAAAGAGAACACCTTTTTAATCTTGGCTCATACTCTTTCATACACCGAATAATAAATTCATAAATGATTGAAATGAAGTGGCTTTAAAACGAGCTAGCTGATTAGATCAGCAGAATTAAGTAGGTGCAGTGGCGGACTAGGAGGCCGTAACAGATTTGTCTATGGTTGCGTCAGCCCTAGACTGTACTGCCAAAAAACAAGAGCTATTTTGTAATACAGAATAAACCGGAAGTGTTACGGCGACCTAGACCGCCACTGTACATAGGTTCTGCCTTTTTTATATGAGAGTTTTCTCGTCAAATGTAATAAAAAGCAGAACATACAACTGAGGGGTAAAGTTATTCTGCTTCGGGTGAGGTTGTTTAAGTTTCAAGCCATTATTGCCAAGTTTCAAGCCATAAAAATTCAATCAGGTAGCAGAACTCCACGGTGCTCTAAACCAGCCTCAAAGACTGGATTCGCTGAAGAGGTTCAAGGAGGAGCAGGTGGACGTGCTGGTGGCGACGGACGTGGCGGCGCGCGGGCTCGACATCCCAGGGGTTAAGACCGTGCTCAACTTCACACTGCCCGCTACGCTGGAGCACTACATACATAGGGTTAGTTTTAGATTATACTCCCAAGTAGAGTAATGTAAAAAAAAAAAAAGAGAAATAAATTGTAAAGTAGAGTTTGTTACCCCTTTCTTCTCTACGCTGTAAAATCATTGCGAAAGGGAGTAGAATCATTTGACAGAGGAGGGCTCGTTTGAGGGCGTCTCCAGGCGACTATTGTCGTAAGGCAAGGCAAACATTTGTTTGCCTGAGCCAATTGGTGGGCACCCTGAACTACCTCGCCTCTCACAGTATAGGATACTTTACCAAATAAGGTATCAATAGCGATTAGATTAGATGTAGTCTAATTGACTTTCAATAAGTGATATCTTGTATCCTATATTGAATAAAGAATTTGACTTTGACTTTGTAATGTTCGTCTCTGTGTGTGTTTCATACAGGTTCTTCCTAGTTAGAGGCTCTAAGTGTGATGTGTTTTTTTTTTAATAATCGACCCCTATTGCTCTAAGAAAGTTGTTAGGTATGGTAAGCTGAACGCTACTTTAATTTATTACCGACTTATCAGAATTAGTAAGATGTTAGGTCATCTTTTTATTTAAATAACGAGCTTTCCCGGCTTACTTCGTTACGCCATAGAATATAACATACTACAAAAGACTTGGCTCTATAGACTATGTGCTTTTGACATCCCAGAATGGCCGAATAAAAAACAAACAACAACAACAAACCACCTGTCAAAATATGTAAACAACGGAAAAAATATTGCACCTTGGGTTATATTATTTGAGTTTAGGTAAGGATCCCTAATTTTTTGAAAATCTAATATAGCCCATGACACTCGGGGTTAATGTAGCTTCCTACCAGTGAAAGAATTTTTCAAATCGGTTCAGTCAGTATTTCCGGAGCCTATTCGTTACGAACAAACAAACAAATCTTTCCTCTTTATAATATTGTTTAAATAATTATGTGTTTTAAAGTTTAACTGTAACAACCACCTTATTTTCTTTACTTTTAAGTATCTGTGGGTTGCTATACTTGCTAGGAAGAAATCACTCGATAAGGCAGCTCGTTTTTTAGCCTATTTAAAAAAATCCTGTATGTGTATTATTTTTTACTTGTTTATACCCTGAAACGTGAAAAACGCAGAGTAGGCAGACCCCCCACTAAGTGATCAGACCTGGAGAAAGCTGCCGGAGTACATTAAATGAGGATCGCCTAAGACCGGTCTTTGTGGCGATTTTTGGGAGAAGCCTGTGTCCACTGTCCGAGCAGTGGACGTCTTTAGGCCGAAATGATAATGACTTTTTTATACTTTTGACAATAAATTGTTTATAAAAAATCTTTTAGGTGGGCAGAACAGCCCGTGCGGGCAGGGCAGGCATCTCAGTCTCTCTAGCGGGAGAGAACGAGAGGCAGCTAGTGAAGGCTATAGTGAAGAGAGCGCGCCGGCCCGTGCAGTCCCGGACCGTGCCCACAGACATAGTCAACAAGTACCGAGAGCGGCTGGCCAGGCTCGAGCCCGAGATCGGTGAGTGTACTGGGTGAACTAAGGTCACCTTATAATGGTGATCTAAGGTAGCTTTATACGGGGGGACAAGTGACTTAACTAAATATAGAATGATTATTCGATGATAAATGATTATTACAGTATTTGAAATCTATTACTGCTTTTCCTAGGGCATTTACTGTTGTGGTCCTCAAAAAAGCAGCTATGGTTTTGAAATGCTGTCATTGACATAGATTTTTTTCAGTGTTATTTTTATCATAGCAACTGGCCAGACTTGAGCCTGGGATCGGTGAGTGTACTGGGTGAACCGGGGTCTCTTTATACTGGTTAGGTATTTTTACTTGTATTATTTAGGCCTCTTAACAAGAACAGTTTAGGTAGCTACATAAGGAACGGGCCTATTCCATCCCTTGGATAGTCACAAACTTCAAAGAGACGATGTAGGAGTAACGCCTCAGCATACCTTAAGTTCCTTTTCTTGTCAAGCGTGTTTTCGCCTGCGTGCATTACAGGAAAATGCCCCTAAAGGTCGTAGCCAACTTAGACGACTCTGCTCCAACACCCAACACGTTCCTAAACTAAAACGACTGCTTGCAATCCACGCGATGACATCTAGCAGGCTACCAGCAATTCACGCGGCGACAGCTAATAGACGGCCAGACGTGCGGATTGTTGGTAGATACTGACTGATTGAGCCGCGATGTGACTGCTAGCAGTGAGCTCATCTATAACATGCGGCCAGCGAGGCGTCAACTACCGAGCAGTCTGACGGGGCGGTAAGCTCGCTAACAGCGAGCTGTCTGCTAATTTATGATATCAATGCAAAATAGATATAAAGAGACATGTTTTAAGCCCATATTTTATTACCATAATTATTTTGCCGGGTGGGAGCAGAGTCGTGTAAGTGGGCTACAACCTTTATAGTGCTAAGTAGCGCGAATTCAGCTTATAATTACATTAATGTTCCAGCAAGTATCCTGGACGAGGAGTACGCGGAGAAGCAGCTGAACAAGATGGAGCGGCAGACCGCGCGGCTGGAGGGGACCCTCGCCCAGGGGGAGGGGCCCGAGGTGAGGGGGATATGGGAAACGTGCTATGAACTTATACCTAGCTAGCTGTCTGTCTGTCTGAAACGCGAAAAAATTTGAATTTCGCGCCATACCGAGAGTTACCGCCTTAAAGTGAATTTGTTTGCCCATAGATCAAGGTAGAGCGGCAACACTCGTGGTTCCAGACTTCTAAACAGAAGAAGGAAGAAAAAGAGAGGCTGGCGCTGTCGCAGCACCAGGGGAAAGGTTTGTTCATTATCAGAATAATTACTTACTGCCATGGCACAGAATAATAAAGAGTACTACGTACAGTACGGGCACTCCCTGCCTCCCTCAGCAAGTGCGGCGCCCGCGGTCGTTTACCTCTCACTCAGTTAACTTCGTACTAGAAAATAAAGGGGGGCGCCACTTTGTATGTAAACTTGTGGAGTTATAAATCTTTTTTTTTATTTTTTATAAAACACCATTTAAGTAAAAAGTTAGTCAAAATCAGAAATTAACAAATTCATGGTCTGTTTCTTTATAAGAAGTATTTTTTTAGGTTTTCCAAATTTAAGAAATAAAAATGGTTTCGTTTTTACTCAAAAAGGATTTATTCAATATAGGATACAAGATACAAGATATCACTTATTGAAAGTCAATTAGACTATATTTAATCTAATTGGTATTGATACTTTATTTTGTAAAGTATCCTATACTGCGAGAGGCGAGGTAGTTCAGGGTGCCCACAGCAAGCGCCTCAGCCAAACAAATGTTTGCCTTACCTTATGATAAGGTTTCAAGACACCGTTGCCAAGCTCTACCGCCCTACATTCATCACTACACTATCCAGTGTAGCCTCCCAACAGTGAAATCAGTTCAGTAGTCTCGGAGCCGATTCGATGCCAACAAACAAACAATCAAATCTTTCACCTTATTCCAATTTTCTGTAGATCCCAAAGCAAACAAGGGCAAGAAGCGCAAGCGCGGTGACGACTCGGACGATGACGTCACCGGCGGCGGCGAGGGAGCGAGAGAGGGCAAGAAGAAGAGGACGGCAAACAAGGGCAAGCCGCACAGGGAGACGCCTGAAGACAGAGTGAGACACGAGATGGAGAAGGTATGCTTTATATAGTACTAGTGGAGTGGGCGCCCCGCAGCTTCGCCAGCGCGTTTTCCCTTGAAACGTCAAATTCACAATTTTCCCGTGGGAATTTCGTGATAAAAAGTAGCCTATGCCCTTTTCAGGCTCTCGACTATCTCTATACCAAATTTTTTTCAAATCGGTTCAGTTTTCAGTAGTTTTCTAGTGAAAGTAAGACAGTCAGACAGACAGAGTTACTTTCGCATTTATAATATTAGTATGGAAGTATGGATAATAGGTATTATATGGCAAATATTCGACTATTTTTTTCCCATCACAAATCGTCTAGGTCTCAACTTTTTGCTGCGCGGACGTGAGAAAGTTTAACTACTTACGACCACAGATCATCACATTCAAAATTTTTTTTTGCCATAATCCAAGCTTGACGACACACAACGACTCTGTATAAATATGTAAGGTTTGGATAACGATAGGCCCACAGATTCATATCTCTGGGCCTATTGCTATCCAATGGATATGAAAATAGGTATGATAATCGCTAATTTTGGCTGATCCCTGATTAAAATGCTGATGCCATTAGATTACTTAAATAAAGTTTTTTTTAAATAAATAATGTGTTTTTAAATTGTATGTTTTTATGGCCATAAAAATATAACATATTTCGTTAGCAATTTGAATACAAATTGACCCACGACTATAAACCCTATTAGGTTTACTTCTTCTATCAATACATAGTATAAAATAAAGTCGCTTCCCGCGTCTGTCCCTATGTATGCTTAAATCTTTAAAACTATGCCTCTGATTTTGATGCGGTTTTTATTAATAGAGAGAGTGATTCAACAGGAAGGTTTATAAGTATAATACATGAACAAAATACTAATAGGTTAGGCGGTACGAAGTTCGCCGGGTCGACTTGTTGAGAATATTCATCATGTGATTCGTTTATCTTTAAGTTTGTTTCGTCAACATGGCTCAACATTACTATAAAAGCTTCTATTCCCTCAGGTGGCCCTACTACAGTCTCGCATGGCGAAACGTAAGACGAAGCAGCGTCGGATCAGAGTTGTGGACGACAACGACGGACCGACACAGAACGGTCAAAAACATGGCGGAAAACCCAAGAAAAAACAATCTAACTTTGCCAAGGACCTCACAGACACATCAAAATCTACCACCAAGAGGTTGAGATACGACGCGAATAGGGCCCAAAAGGGCTTTCCGCCTAAAGGGGTGGGTAGCAAGAAAGGGGGACCAAAAGGCGACAAGAAAGCAGGGCCAAAAGGAAAGGGACCGGGCAAAGGAAAAGCGTTCGGTAAACCACAAGCGCCCAAGCAAGGGGGCGGCCGAAAGAAGTTTAAATAAATAATTTGAATTATTATAATATATTGTTTTTTTCTCTCTATAAACTGGGAAATTTAATGAGTAAAAATAAAACAGCATATATAAAGGGCAACCGTTTATTGTGAGCCGCCTGCGTACAAGCAAGTTTGTCTTTACACTAGTTTATCCTAATTACCATCTAAGGCCCGTGCACATGCATTCAAAATATTATTATAAAAAAATTTTTTTCGTTCGAATCGTTACAGTCAAAGAAAATACTGTCATTTTCAATTTTACAATAATCCATGTGTACGGGCTGAATCTATATAAAACTTTTAAGAAAAATATGCTATCACTATGCTGAGTGATTCACAATTATTACTAGATATAATATCCACATTTTTTTTTACAAATCGCACATGCGAACAATAATATTAGCTAGATATTTAAAATAACTATCCATAATCGTAAAATAAAGCAAAGTTGTACCTAATTAAAAAAGAGCTTTTTAAGAAATATTCTAAACTGCCAATATACGAAAGGAAAAAAATACTAAAAAAAGGGAGAATTTCGATTTCAATCATGGTACAATAAGGTGCTACGCCTTTTTGAGACTAAGATTGGAATCATTGACTTCAAATCCGCTAAGTCCATGGATTGAAAAAATAAACCTACAGGGGATTATTCAAAATTATACGAAAAACCCTTTTTACGAAATTTAAATATATTGAGTCTATATATTAATAAAACGAAAACTTGCTTCCTGCAAGTTAATACCAATTGGTATAATTTGAGTAGCCTCGGCAATAGTCTTGCAAAACTATTTAAAAAACCTCCCGTCAAATGTCGACCTACCCTCAAACGCATATAAACTATGCGTAGTATAAGCGCACGACATTTTGAGGATATTAAAGTGGCCAATGTAGGGAACTATTTTTTCGAAACTTTGAGACCTGACTCCCAATTTTGTTCCCTACATAATAAACGTATTCCCTCTTATATTAAAATCACCAAAACACACAAGAAACCCATAATAGAAACGATATAATACAAGAAAAATCCACATTACGCCCTTTATACAATTAAAAATGTACTTTTCTATACATACATATTATTTGAAAAATATTCTGTATCACTATGATTTATAAGTGGCAAATATCTACTAAGATCTGATTAAAATTACCTAAATATTTTGTTTTTAATCGTTACTGATAGAGACTTTTATATTACTTATATAATTTATAACAATATACATTATGCTATACTTCGTCGTCTTAACTATTTAAATAATAAACGAACAGATTTAGATTATGAAAATTTAAGTGAACACTACGGGTACATACTGCCTCTAATATTAACTACCTACTCCTAGGTAAAATGATAAATCATATAGGCACTGATCCCTTAAACTATTTAATATATTTATGTTAATCATTAATTAATACATCATCTTTATTTAAAAAAAAAAGTAATGATGTGAAAGAGATTGTGTGAAAATTAAACAACGAATTTACACACTACTAGTGGGCGCCCCGCAGCTTAATTTTTCCTTGAAACGTCAAATTCCCAATTTTTCCGTGGGAATTTCGGGATAAAAAGTAGCCTATGTCCTTTCTCAGGTTCTAAACTATCCATATACCGAATTTCATTCAAATCGGTTGAGTAGTTTTGTCAGGAAAGCAAGACAGGTAGACAAGACAAATTCCAGCTTTTTGTATTTTCTCTCTAACCCACCAGTAGAACTAAATACGCAAGAAAACTTAAGCATGACAGCAAATAAAAGAAAACTTACATTTAATTATTGCTTGAAAAGTCTAAAGCAGTAACGATACAATATAGTAAACTAAGTTGTAATTGTTAAGAAAAAATATAATTTATTTGGTGTTTTGATAACAGCGAATTTCTTATCACTAATGTTCCAAATCCAAATGACGATGATTTCATCGTATTATTACTATTAGTAAAAGCTGCAAAAGATTTTTACTACACACGCCATTAGTCGCGCGTGCACATAATTTTAGTCATCTTATATATTTTTTAATTTGCAGTCAAAACATATAACTACAAAAAAATATATTCTTACTATTCAAACACATTGAGGCTATGTTGCGTCAAAATTTCAAGGTTACACAATATTCGTAAGCCTCGCAATGTTTGGATACGCGATACTACAAATGAGTTTTATTTACTAGGATAGTGATTTTATACAACATATTCTTGTTAACGATCAAGCAACCTACGACGACATTTTTTGGGCAGTACATTGATGCAAAAGAACCAAACTTTCATACAAAAAAAGAATTTTTATAGACTTTATTCAGTTTTTTGTTTGTTCAACGCGACTTTCTCCAAAAAATTACTATCTCAATAGTGTATCTGTGTTCAACAGAATTAATTACTAAAAATTTAATAACATTTGAAACCATAGTCTTAGAAAAAGTTACGTGTCATTAAAAATAGAAAAACGAAATGCATCTAATATTTTGTTTTAAATTCTCCAAAATAATTTTCATTACACCAGAATCCTTGTCGCGGGCACCAAACTAACCATGTTGTCCTAAAATCACATACCCAAAAAAACCCTGCCTCAGAACATGGGTTACTGGAAGTCTGCCAGGGTTTGCCTCCAGGTGGCGTGGAAGGGGATCCGCAGAAGTTTCAGCTTGGTGGTCGGCAGCTGCGCGGACAACAGCCGCTGGAGGGTAGGCAGAGGCAGGATTTCCACCTGGAATTTTTTGGTTATATGAGTTTATGGACGCAAGTATAATTAAAATAATAACAGATCTCTTTCTCAAACGTTATGACCGCGCCATCAACGTAGTTAGTTTAGACTTTATAGAGTCTAAATTACTTTTTAAAGTTTAAGGACTATAGCAGTATAGTATCTACATAGATGTAGACGTAAAGTAGGCATATCCCCACAAGGTGGTCAGAAGCCCTTGTAAAGGCTGCAGCAATGCACTGGATGAGGGTCGCTCTAGACCGGTCACTGTGGCAATCTATGGGGGCCTATGTCCAGCAGTGGACCTCTTCTGGTTGATATGATAATGATTTAGGTGTAGTTTAGCGTCACACCTCGGACACTCATAGAAAAAAGCTTGTTGCTTCGCGCCCAGCCTCAGCTCGTGAGACGAGTCGCGCTGCTTGTACTGACGACACTGGAGGCGCCGCACTGAGGGAGGCAGGGAGGGCCCACACTGTATGTAGTACCAGGACCAGGTCCCCGTCACTCTATGTACTTGCGCGCCGTAATTACGCGAAGCGCAAGCTCGTCGCTCAATAATTTATTTTTATTTCATTAAATTTATTTTTTAAATTGCTAGCTGGTACCTTATGTGCTGTAGATCCACCAAAAAAGGGATAAACACAAAAAAAAAATTATTTACCAGATAATGAAGACATAACCTTTTACTATTTTTATCGAGGAGGCGGCCCTACGATTTTTTTGGGATCGCGCAGTGCGAAGCAATCACACCTGTACGCTTGCGCATTTCGGCACATTCTAGCAAGCAGCGGTGTCTGACGCGAAGGAGTAGGCTATTATCGTAGTAGTATCAGTTACGTAGTAACTATTTAGTAATCTGTGGTAGTTCTCTTTTTTATGGTGTGACGAGCTTTCCCGGCTTACTTAGTCTATAGAGCCAAGTCTTTTGTAGTATCTTATATTCTATGGCGTAACGATGTTCTTTTAACTGCCCAGAATGGCCGAATAAAAAACAAACAACAACAACAAACCACCTGTCAAAATATGTAAACAACGGAAAAAATATTATTTGAGTTTAGGTAAGGATCCCATTTTTTTTGAAAATCTAATATAGCCTATGACACTCGGGGTTAATGTAGCTTCCTACCAGTGAAAGATTTTTTCAAATCGGTTCAGCATTTCCGGAGCCTATTCGTTACAAACAAACAAATGTTTCCTCTTTATAATATTGGTATAGATGAGGAGCAGTGTAGGGTACAGACCTGCGGCGGGCCGGGCGCCGGCGCGCGCGCGGGCAGCTTGCAGCCCGGCACCGGCTTCAGCACCGGGATGCACTCGCCGATCTCCTTCTTGCTCTCGTTGCCCTGAACACCAACAAAACATTACATTAGATCAGGCTTGCTATTTTGTTTTGTTTGTTGAAAAAATTTAATTGGCAGATCACAAAAACTCCAAGAACAGATGGTTACCACTGGGCAATAACTTTTTGAGTGGCAATCGCGTATTATATTTGTATAGGCCAATGTCCAGCAGTGGACGTCTTTAGGCTGAGATGATTCTAACCGCGAATCGAAGACACGCACTTGGTTGACTGTTCTACAGGAAGACTATCTTGGGAAGGTTACGTTAGTGCACTTGCCCAGTTCTGCCCCCCACATCACATCAGGTGCGTGTGGGAGGGAGGGAGGCCTGTGTCCAGCAGTGTACTAGCTAGAGACACGTACCTTGTCGCACTGGTCGATGAAGAGCTCGGTGACGCGCAGCAGCTCGATGGTGACCCCCCACATCACATCAGGTGCGTGTGGGAGGGAGGGAGGCCTGTGTCCAGCAGTGTACTAGCTAGAGACACGTACCTTGTCGCACTGGTCGATGAAGAGCTCGGTGACGCGCAGCAGCTCGATGGTGACCCCCCACATCACATCAGGTGCGTGTGGGAGGGAGGGAGGCCTGTGTCCAGCAGTGTACTAGCTAGAGACACGTACCTTGTCGCACTGGTCGATGAAGAGCTCGGTGACGCGCAGCAGCTCGATGGTGACCCCCCACATCACATCAGGTGCGTGTGGGAGGGAGGGAGGCCTGTGTCCAGCAGTGTACTAGCTAGAGACACGTACCTTGTCGCACTGGTCGATGAAGAGCTCGGTGACGCGCAGCAGCTCGATGGTGACCCCCCACATCACATCAGGTGCGTGTGGGAGGGAGGGAGGCCTGTGTCCAGCAGTGTACTAGCTAGAGACACGTACCTTGTCGCACTGGTCGATGAAGAGCTCGGTGACGCGCAGCAGCTCGATGGTGACCCCCCACATCAGGTGCGTGAGAGAGTCCTTCAGCCGAAGAACTCCGCTCAGAACCTGAAAAGGTTATCAACGAGATTAGTTTTTATTAAAATTAGGTAGTACTCTGGACAGAACCACAGAATACCTGAAGGACTAAACCAAAAGCTATTGTCTATACCAATAATCTATCTTTACCAATAATCAAATAAAGAGGAAAGATTTGATTGTTTGTTTGTTTGCATCGAATAGGCTCCGGAAATACTGAACCGATTTGAAAAATTATTTCACTGTTGGGAAGCTACACTATCCCCGAGTGACTTATGCTATATTAAATTTTCGAAACAATTCAAGGTCCTTACGTTTTTTTTTTTATAGAAAGTGATTTGAAGATTTCCTTTTATTGACATAATGAATGTAACCATAATTTGTATATGCTTCGTTCCGTATACCTGTTTGTTGGTGGTCGCGGACTGTGAGACATAGGTGGGGATGATGAGCAGCCGCTGGATGTTCTTGCACTCCGCCAGCGCGTCGTCGAAACCCACCTGGACAAACAACAAAATATATCAATGCAACATTTCACTACAAACGCAAATCCAACACAAATTTCAAAGATCAGCGTTCGATAAACATTTCTGAACATAACATACACTACATTAATCCTCTCATCAACAACATTTCATCCGAAAGAAGCCACTGCTGGATATAGGCCTTCCCACACATCACCACAACGACCAGTCCCGTCTTGTGCGACCCTCATCCAGTGCATTCCCGCAGCTTTCACCAGATCGTCTGATCACCTTGTATGTCTGAGAGTATGTCTGTCTGCCTACTCTGCAGTTTCCAGTGCGCGGTCGCCACTTGAGAAATTTTAGTTAATCCTATTATATTAGTAAAACTCCTAGTAAGTAAGTTACTTTGACATCAAAAGTTGACATACAAAGCTGCAGTCTGCTGCAGTTACTTTTTGAACGATTGTTACGATGAATATCTATGTTCGTTTCCCTGTCTGGGCGTATTGTTCGTCTCTGTATGTATTTCGGGCTCAGATTCAGGTTCTTCCTAGTAAGCTCTGAGTGTTATGCGTATTGGCGTATTTGCCAACCTTGACGCCAAAGTTGACGAGCTCTAAATGTGTGAGAGCAGGCAAGGCGGCCAGTCGCAGTCCGCGCAGAGTCACTCCGAATGAAGCCAGATCCAAAGATACCAGGCTCTTAAGAGAGCCCACCATTTCGCTCGCTCTGCAGCCTGGTTCCTAATGAGGGGATGGTTACCTTGACGTCAAAGTTGACGAGCTCGAGGTGTGTGAGCGCGGGCAGAGCAGCTAGCGCTCGCAGCAGAGCCGGCGCCGCGCACTCCGCCGTGCCGCGCTCGAGGCGCAGCCGCGTGAGGCGCCGCAGCCCGCGGAGTGCGGCTCCGAATGAGGCGCGGAATGTGCACTCGCCGAGCTCCAGTGAGATTAGGCTCTTCAGAGAGCCGACCACTTCGCACGCGCAGCAGCCTAGCTCCTGATGAAGAGGGGGGAATGAAATCCACTGTACTATCCCGTTCTAACCTTATTCATTATTCTTGTTTTATATAAAAAAAAAAAACTATTAAAAAGTTATTCATCTAATATTCACAATGTTTTGACTTGTAGCAATCTGTAAAGGAGACCTACATAATTCAAAAACAAGATGTCAATTGGTTGAAATAATGATTGGTTTAGTATCATGAATTAAGAAACAAGAAAGAAAGAAAATAAATTTATTCAACAAATCAAAAATTAGAATTGATAAAACACATTTTAAAACAGTACTAAGCAAAATTACACACTAAAGTTGTAAACACATTGTAAAGTTTATTGCAATATAGCTCTATAATCTTTGACATTTACATAAGATTCTGTCATCTTGTAATACAATTGTATATTATTTATGTATAATATGAATTTAATAATGCAAAACAAAATAAATAAATAAATCCATCCACCTACCTTTATAGAAGTAAGCGACAGATGCTGCAAATGCGTCAGCTGGGCGAGCGACCCCAGATCCTTGGTAAGACTTAATCCCGTCATGGACTTGATCCTCAGCTCCTCCAGGAGCGGCATGGCGCCCAGCGGCTCGGGGTCCAGCCGGGCGTCGCGGACCGCTAGAGCGGACAGAGAGCGCAGGCCGGGCAGGCCCCGGGACACCGCTTCTACTGCTGCAGCCGGGCAGCGGCACATCTCTATCCTATAGTTTGATAGAATATTAAAAAGTTAGGACTGCTCTTGAAGTGGCTCATTTTATTTTGAGTACTTAGTCACTTGTATTTTTTTTTTACTTACTACTTACTTGGCAATTTTAGTATTTAAATTGTTTCTAGTTATTCAGTGTAAGCACTCAACTTATTACGTTACAAATGTTCTTATGATATTCATTAGTTTTTTTTTAATCTAACCTAAATCAATGATCCTTAAATTTTTTAACATGGATAATGTAAAATAGAAATTGATGGCTTGATGGTGCGTCCTAAAAAAAAATGCAAACATGTGATGTGAGTGATAGTGAAGTGAAAGTGATAAAAGTAAAATATCCGGATCGAAGGACCAATTCTGTAATGTGGCTCTACACTGAGAATACTTTCTGATATAATTGCTGTATAACAGTATAAAAAAGAGTATTAACTACAGCATGGACACTTTCTGCCTCCCGCAGTAAGTGCAAACTACCAACATCACGTCTTATCTCACTGACACAAGCATGGTGGTGAAGTAACGCGTTTGTTTCATTCATTTGATCGCTAGTGTCCGAGGTGTGGCTGTATGTAGACACATTAAAAGGGGTTGTATAGGTAAATGAGTGGCAAGATTACCTCTCGAGCGAGTCGACCCCGGCGATGTGTGTGGCGAAGGCCTGCCAGAAGGCGGCGTCGTGCGGCGGGAGCAGCATCTTGCGCAGGTCCAGCCGCCGGGTGCCGTGCCGCCGCAGCGCGCCGCACAGGCCCGCCCAGTCGCTCACCTGGACACCAAATCAATATGTATAAAACTCTTCCGTTACTGACTGACTGACCTACAACGCAGAGCCGAAACTACTGGGCGTAGCGGGCTGAAAATTTGCATGTAGGTTCCTTAGGGAGTGTAGGTGAGCACTAAGAAGGGAATTCCAAAAATTTCCACGGGAACGGGAAAAAACGTGATTTTTGTGTTTATGAAAAATCTGCGCGAGTCAGCCTCTAGTTATGTATTATAACTATAATAAAAATAATTTATTTTTTACAAAAAAGGAACCCGCCTTCAATAAACTGACAAATACATAAACAGAAAACTTCCTCTTTTCTGAAGTCGGTTAAAATAGGTACTAAAACCTTCTCCTGAATGTAAAAAATACTTCTGTGAAAACCGCAGCAAAACTCGAGATAATCGCGGACATACATACATACATACAGGTTAAACTGATAACCTCCTTTTTTGAAACCGGTTAAAAACTCGTGTCACTCAGAGCCCCGTAGGAAGAACCTGTATCTAGGGTACCCGGAACACACACACAGACGAACATTACACCCAGACCGGAAACAAACATCGATATTCATCCTCCCGGGAATCGAACCCAGGTGCACAAGCTTACTCTGTCCACATCACTGCCATGCCAACTGAGCCACGGAACAGTCAAGTCAACATAAAGACTATAAGCATTTCTTCTTATAAGCTATGTCTACATTCACTAAGTACTTCCTCTTTTACGAAGTCGGTTCTAAAACCTTCTCCTGAATGTAACAAATACATTACTGAAAACCGCATCAAAATCGATTCAGCCAAACGCGAGTTAATCGCGGACGAACATACATGCATACTCTTTTTTTTGAAGTCGGTTAAAAAAGTTACTTACGTGAGAGTTCTTCATCCGCACGTGCCGCCAGAGCGCGGGCGCGGCGGCGAGCGCGCGCCAGGCGCGGCACACGCGCGCGCTCGCCGCCAGGTCGCGCATGCCCACGTACTGGAATATCTGCAGCAACAGGGGAATTACTTTAGCTATCGAGATCGACAGCTGCCATTTGGAGACGATTTGTTTCACTAAATAGTATAAAACAAAGTCGCCTTCCGCTGTCTGACTGTATGTACAGTGGCGGTCTAGGAGGCCGTAACAGATTTGTCTATGGTTTCGTCAGCCCTATTTTGCAGCTATTTTACAATACAGAAAAACCGAAATTGTTACGGCGACCTAGACCGCCACTGTACATTATGCTGAGATCTTTAAAATAACTAGTTAAAGTAAAAGTTAAAACACCAAAATCTTTTCTCTTGAGGTGGTAACTCTCGCTATGGCGCGAAATTCAAATTTTTTCGTGTTTTTTATTTATTCTGGCGAAAGTATACATATTTTTAAAAGTTTAAATGAATTCGCGTATGTAAAAAACCATTTCCCACATTGTAATACAACGTTTTTAGAAGACAGACCTACTGATTTTGTGCCTAAGGACATAAAGGCCAAAAATCAAGTTAGGTCCTTAGACACAAAATTAGTAGGTCTGTCTTGGAAAAACGTTGTATTACAATGTGGGAAATGGTTTTTTACATACGCGAATTCATTAAAACTTATTAAAAAATGAAAACTTTCGCCAGAATAATTAAAAAACGCGAAAAAATTTGAATTTCGCGCCATACCGTGACTTACCGCCTTAATGTAACACATACGTGTCCAATGTAATTTCTGTCACTTTTGATCGCTTTTGACATTTAAATGCGGGAAAATGTATGGAGGTGATCGACAAAAGTGACAGATAGATACGACAAATTTTCCGTCATGCTACCGCCGCAGGTCATTTTTTCTAGACTTTTAATTCATTGCGATTAAAAAGATATCGGTTAAGATCGCGACTAATTTTAGTCAATGTCAAACTATATGTGATAAATAAATTAATAATAAAATTATAATAAGATTTAATATTATCATTGTATTTATTACCTGCGTAACAGCATCATATTTGCTCCCCTTGCTCCTCTCACAGAACTCAGTAAAATAGTCCTTATCGTCCAACTTAGGACGGCCGCGCCGCCGCGGGGAGCCCGGCGCCACCGCCGACCCGTTCGAGATACGACCCCGCTTTGGCTCGCTGCAAAGTGTTATTGCCACTTATTATAAGGTTCATAACGTATCACATTGAAGAGCCAGTAACTAGTAGAGATAAAGTACAATAACATGGCCCCTACACATTTTTAGACGCTTGAAAGTAACTACTTCTAGCCTCACACATAACACATGTGTGCGTGCTTGGACGAACATCAAACAAAAACTATTGCTCGGATTTGTGGTTCGTATAGTTGTGGAGTAAGGATAGGACCACTTACATCGACATAGAAATTTGGAGGGTCACGCCATGTTATCATAGTTTATCTAACTGACTGCTCCGTGGCTCAGTTGGCAGTGATCTGGACTGAGTAAGCGTGTGCACCCGGGTTCGATTTGGGAATCGAACCCGGGTGCGGGTTATCATATCAATTGGGCGGGGCGAATATTGATATGATAAATATCGATTTTTGTTTCCGGTCTGGGTGTGATGTTTGTCTCTGTGTGTTTCGGGCACCAGGTAGTTAGGGGCTCTGAGTGTGATGTGTTATTATTATTATTATATCTAGAAACTGTATCTTGGATACCCGAAACATTTAAAAAGACGAATAAAAACCGGACAATCAACATCGATATTTATCATAACAATGTTTACTCCCGCCGGGATTTGGACTCAGGGCTAGCATCACAGAGGACATTGCTACCAACTGCACCGGGAGGCATTCAAAGTTATTTTAATGAGGAATAATATATACTATACTAATCTTATAAATTCAAAAGTAACTATGTCTGTCTGTGTTATGCTATGCAATCACATCTAAACTACTAAAACATTATGGCTAAAAATTGATAGGTTGCTAGCTTAGAACCACGAGACGGCCATAGGATACTTTTTAACGGACATCGGTTTGATTAAAATAGTTTTATATTACCTTTAATTATCTTCTTAGTAGAGTGCAATAAATGTAAACATGGATTCCAAAGCAGTAATCGTAAAGGACACGGTAAAGACGGTAAAGACGAATATCAAAAAAATACTTCGAAAAAACACGGTCATATTATTTAAAAAATACATAATTATATACATATTTAAAACATTTATTCTTTAACATAATGTTATACTTATACAAAAATGTTTTATTTTTATTTTAGAAAACACTATAAGCTGTTTTCTTAATTTAAATTTAGAATTATAGAGTGTGCTGAACAAAAATAATATTTTTGTTTCACTATATTTCACTTTTTGGTTGAAGATGATGTCATCTGAAAAAGAAAATAAAACATTTAATAGACAAAAACTGATATACTGGAATATCAAGTTTTCAGAGCTACATTTAACGCATTCAATAAACATAGGATTAAAAAGCTACGGTTATCTTTATCTTATGCTGCTAGGCTAGAGGCTCTTAGCTTTACAAATGTAACAATTTAATTACAAACTGCAATAATAATTTTAATAAGGACCAATAAATTTTAACTACTAACTATTATTCAAACAACAAATAAGAGTTATTTGCAAGTTAAAATATACAGAAATAATTTAAATGAACCTAGACTATCCTGAAGTAATACATGTAAAAAAAAAAAAAATATGATCATGAAATGAACCCTGTGTTACCTCTTATCCGTCTTCTTATACGTCTAGTCTAATGCGGCTGCACATGGGCTTGCAGAAGATTCCTCGGCACCACAATGAACCGTCTTCCGTTCAGTACCGCAAGGGATTGCGGTAAGGAGGCACGAGCCGCCGCCGCCGCGGTCACTGCCCCTGAGGTCACTGACCCCGGGGTCACTGACCCCACAGGCCCCGTTCCATCTGGTGGGGCCACTTGCCACACGCGAGCCCCGGCCGCCCCTCCGCCTGACACCTGACAATATTACACTCGTGTCATAAAACTTCTTCTTTTTCTGTTCATAAAAATCAATTGCTGTTTGTTTTTCTGGCTTAAACTCGAGAACGACGGGGCGATTTGGCTGAATGGCTGATTTTGGTGTTAAAGTGTGTGTCGCAGAGCAGGGAAGGTTTTAACGGTAAAACATATGGAAAAATGAGGAGGCAGATAGCATAAACAGCAAGTTTATTTTTCCATATAAAATTGTAAGGCGTAGTATGTAAATTAAATCAATAATTTCTGTTTGTTTGTCCTGCTTAACCTTAAACGACTTGGTGATTTAGCTAATATTGGTTTTGAAATGTTTGTCGCAGATCGGGGAAGGTTTTAACGGTAAAAAAATATGAAAAAGGTCACTATTAAAAAGACAATCGGACCAAGTAGCGAGCACAGTAAGTGCTCAATAAATAATAGTAATACCTTCATCCTCAGTAGCACTCGTTTCTCAGAGGGGGGCGTCTGAGGCCCGCCCGAGCGCTGCGGGGTGGGCGGCGAGCCCGGGGGCGGGGGGGACGAGCGACAGTTCTAAATGAGGGGGAACATTGTCATTTATTTAGTTTGAGGTAGTCTATCTAGTATATTATAAAGAGGAAAGATTTCTTTGTTTGTTTGAAACGAATAGGCTCCGGAAATACTGAACCGATTTGAAAAATTCTTTCACTGGTAGGAAGCTACACTATCCCTGAGTGACATAGGCTTAATTAGATTTTCAAAAAATTAGGGATCCTTACTTAAACTCAAATAATGTAACCCAAGGTGCAATTTTTTTCCCGTTGTTTACATATTTTGACAGGTGGTTTGTTGTTGTTGTTTTTTTTTTATTCGCCCATTCTGGGCAGCAAAAGAACATAGTCTATAGAGCCAAGTCTTTAGTAGTATCTTATATTCTATGGCGTAACGAAGTAAGCCGGGAAAGCTCGTTGGTAATAAAAAAATATAGTAAAGGCATTTTATTTAACAATTCTTATTCCAGCACAAGGTGGTGGAAGCCCCGAATACCACCACTCCATCTCTTTCCATGGATGTCGTAAAAGGCGACTAAGGGAACAACGAAGGACGGACAGCAGCGTCTTCCATTGAAAAACTGAAGAGCCATACTCCACCTCCCATGTTTGCCTTTCTAGCAATTTGAGGGATCCTATGATGCTGATCCAAATAACAGTGACACATAAGCATTTCCATTTAAACCAATCGGAACCACTATCGCACAAGTAACAAGTATTTTTTTTGCTCACAGACAACTTTCAAAATTGAGCTAGTTCCCGTGGACCCAGTAGCAGATTCATTTCTACAATATTCCCAAAACTTTTTAAAGTTTATTTTTATCTCGCTCTCCTCACAACAAAAAACTTACCAAACAAAGAAACGTAGTCGGCAGCGGCCCAGTGACGCCCGCACACGGCGCGTGGTACAGACACAGGCACGACGCGCACGCGAGCGCGGGCACGCGGCCCCCCCCGCACGACATGGAGCACGGCGGCAGGAGTCTGCGCCGGGGGGGCGTCGCTGCCTCCAGGGGGGGAGGTGAAGTTAGGGGAGGCGGTGTTACTGTGCGGGGCTGTGGTGGGGATTGAGTTACGGGAGTTGGAAGTTGTTGAGTTACAGGGGTTGAAAGTGGAATTTGGGGTTGTTGTGGCTCATGCTGTGAAATTGAGGGGGCGATAGAATTTTTTGGGTAGTGAATAGTTTTTTTGTAAAATTATTGTTAGCAGTAAAAATGTAAAATTATTGTTTTTTCTTTTAAACATTAACTAGCTAATATGCTTTATTTTGCAAAAAAAAAAGTAATGCCTATGATGTTTATTAAAATTTTGAAAAACTATGAAGCATACTTATAGAAACAATTTTTTTATTTCAATTATAGGTTGAAAAGGCAAGTTATTCAAACGTAATACTCATTCAAATAATGACTGACATTTTGTAGAATCTCCTGAGATTTGTACAAAATGTCCAAATCGCAAAGTCGTAGGTTAAAAAAAGATGAAATTTCATGATTTAGAAATTTTATCTTGCTTATAATATAATTTAAATAATAAAATGGACTCGGACATAATCGTCTTTGCGACTAAACTTAACTAAATAGTAATAAATGTCAAGACTCACCTGTACCCCCGGCGGCGGCTCGATTGGGCCCCCTGCTGCGGCCGCACCTGCCACCCCTGCAGCCGCGACCTGCCTGCCGCCCCCAACATGAGCTGAGCTGAGCACTCTGCTAGACACTCTCTTTTGTGTGTGTTTTTGTATGTGTTGTGTGAGTGTGTGTGTTAGTAATTAACGGTGTTGCAAATAGAAAGCTAAATGTAGATGTCGCCACTTTTGGCTCTAATTGGCTAATAACAAAGAAACTTTGAGGTTATTAAAGTGCTCTGTGTTTCTACTCCTGACTTTTTAAGAGCAATGAAAGTCACACTAAAAAACTTAGGTTCCAAAAGCTTTTCCATAAACTTCTCTATAAGATAGCCATTGCAGAAAAAAAAAAAACATATTTTTGGAGCTTAAGGACTTGTTACTATGAGAGGTGTTGTGGTTTTAGGTAGTAGATTCTTGTTGTGAAATTTAAAGAATCAGGCTATCAGTACTGAACTGACCTACTGAAGAGCCTGATTGTGATTGAAAGCTTTAAAAATTAGTTTAGCTAACATTTTTGTTTTATGACGAAGACGAAGTGGTATGTTTTTTATTGTAGACCAAGTGTAGTTGTGTTATGTAGTAAATTAAATGTTGTGTAGCTTTTACGTGATGTTTAATATCATCACATATGTAAATATTTCAAATAGTTATGTAACAGTTTGATTGCATTGAAATACTTTTTACTAAGTTAAAAAAATTCTGTTAAGATCATGCACAATTCCTTACTCTTTCTTTTCAATAATTTTCAGAGATAGGACTAGTTTAAGATGGCAATAAAAGATATCTAAGACTGTTTAAAAACAGTTTTAAGTTTTCCATTTGAAGTGTATTTCAGTGCAATCAATGTAATTCATCATTTCATAAGTTAAATAAAGAAATTTTATATCTACCTTTTTAAAAATTAATCTTCATTCACAAAAAGAGTTTCTCCAATTGATTTAACTTTAAAATTAAAATTCGGGGAGCTTTGGAATCCATATTTACTTTACAGAAAAACTTAAATATAGCCAATGACTAAAGAGCCCTTTGATTATTCATTTTTACATAAAATATGTTATGTATATGAAATTTACGGAAAGAAATAGGGCTCTCATTTATATATTTCTTAGCAGTCGCGCATTTTACCTCAAATAAGGTCCCAGACAATAATAAACTAAAGATCACGTATTGTTACAGGCACAGCACTGAACTTAGGCAAGGCAGCTAAGGCCGAAAACAATCTAACAGAAAGTATGCAACAGGGTTCTTTAGTCGACTGACAAAATTAGTAAAACAGGGTAGAGAACATACTTGGGTTTCTTCCAAGTGGCAGAGTTGTTGTTGTCGGCGAGAGCTGGTTTCTTCTTCGGCGCGGGCGCGGGCGCGCCGCTGTTGGACAGTCGCGAGCCCTGAGATTTCACCTATTTCATAAAAACAATATAATTAATGGTGTTAAATGTGTTGTAATGTTTAAGAATCCTATATTAAGCCTCTAACTAAATGTACCATGACAATAAATCAACACTATCAATATATATAAAACTCTTCCGTTACTGACTGACTGACTGACAGACAACGCAGAGCCGAAACTACTGGGCATAGCGGGCTGAAATTTTGCATGTAGGTTCCTTAGGGAGTGTAGGTGAGCACTAAGAAAGGATTTCCCGAAATTCCCACGGGAACGGATTTTTTTTTGTGTTTATGAGAAATCTGCGCGGGTAATACCGCGGGGCAGCCTCTAGTATAGTATAAAATTGTCGGTTCCCGCGTCTGTTCCTATGTATGTTTATATATTTAAAACTATTCAACGGATTCTGATGCGGTTTTTTGTTAAAGATTAATTATTTAATTTAAAGAGTAATTATTCAATAGCAAGGTTTGTGTATTAATACATGCACAACATAGTAACGATGTTTGCCGGGTTGACTAGTCAATAGTAATAAAGAAATAACCTAACCTAACTAGGTGGAACCTGTTTCTAAGGTGCTAAACATACATATTGAATTAAAGCATTTAAGGATAAATTGGGGCGGTTTACCGTACGCGTTTGCTATCAAGAAACTATACAGAGCTATCAAAACCGATCTTGATCTTAGTAGGAGGTGACTTGGGAGCAGCGGGCTTGGTAGCTCTCCTGCTATTCATCATTTGACTAACTATTTACAGAGCTTTAACAACCACACCATAATAAAGAGTACTTGCGTATTGGTCAGGCCCTCCCTGCCTCCCTCAGGGCGCGCGGGGGCGGCGCCTCCAGTGTCGTCAGTACAGTCACGGACTAGGAGGCCGTAACAGATTTGTCTATGGTTTCGTCAGCCCTAGACTGTATTACCAAAGAACAAGAGCTATTTTGCAATACAGAAAAACCGGAAGTGTTACGCCGGTCGTGTCCGCCACTGTACAAGCAGCCCGACTCCTCTCACGAGCACAAGCGTGGCGCGTGCACGTACACGAGTTTCAGCTATGCGTGAAGCAACGCGGTTTTTTCTAAGTGTCCGAGGAGTGGACTAACTTTGCCCAGAGGTATAATAACAAACCTTGATCTTAGATGGCGGTGACTTGGGAGTAGCGGGCTCGGGGCTGGCCCGCAGCTTGGGCTTGGGGGTTCTCTTGCCCTCCACCTGCGCCTGCGCCGCCGCCGGCGACTCCACGCGGCTCTTCATCAGTTTTGCGTCACTAAAAAACGAGACCTTACTTAGGCTGACATTCACAGTCGTGTCGCAGCTCCAACTCGCACTCCAAAGTGTCACACATGTAACTTAAAATCGTTCTCCGCCCCAGATTGATACACATAAGTCGAATTCCGACTTCGTCGCAGTGAAACATATGCTTGACGCAGTTTAGCAGCTCGAGTCAGGATAATCAGTACTTGTGGAATACTTGTCCGAGTATCATACTCGAGTGAGCAGCCTCCGAACTGTCAGCCTTAGAGCCCCTCATTGATAAAATATGTATCTAGGATGCCCGAAACATACAAACACATATAAAAATCAATTTCTGTATGTTTCTCTCGCTAAAACTTGAGACTCTGGGCCAATTTAGCTCATTTTGTTTGGTTTTGAAATGTTTGTCTTAGGCCCGTAATATTCAAATATAACTGTTTTAGCAGTTTAAACTGCAGCTGTCACTTTTTGTTTATATGAGAAATTCAGCAAACTGCTAAACAGTTTAAACCGAGTTAGATATTAAGGGCCTTCCTTAGCTTAGTCCAGGAAAAGTTTAAATATGAAAAAATTACTGTTCTTTCCAATCAATATAATAACGACCAACAAAACAGATAATATTCACGACGCACGGCCTTGATGGAAACTATAAGGTGAGGGATGTATGTAGGATGTGAGGGAAAAAAGAATTGCAATTAATTTTCAGTGGGTCGGGCAGGCCGGTGAGTAATAAAAAAAATACCGAATGATCTCCTTGTCAGGATCGTCAAGCCCCAGCGGCTCCTTGAAGAAGGAGAAGTTCTCCAGGGTGAGCCCGGTGCCGCACAGGTGTTCTGCTACCTGGATACAAAGAATGTTCTTTAAGATAAAACCATAAATTACTTTCTAAAGTTAACTATAGAAATTTATACTATGCAGGATAATGTAACAGCCCCCGCAGCATGACGGACCATTTGTCGAATCTTTCTGTCACTTTTACTCGCTTTTGACAGTTCAATGCGGGAAAATGTATGGAGATGATCGACAAAAGCGACAAATTCGACCAATTGTCCGTCATGCTTCTGCCGCAGAATTTACTTAATTGGTTGCTTTAATAATACAATAATAGAGTGAAAACCAAGATAAATTGTTAAAAAATAGATATCTTATAAATAAAACTTCGATTAACATAAGAAACCATGTTTTTTTTGGGATGAAATATTATGTTGTAACTTGAGACACTTTTTTATACACCCTCTATATAAAAACAAAACTATTTACTTTAACATCCTGTATAACTTTTTACTTTAACATCCTGTACCTGTATAACTTTTTACTTAAAACGAAAAAGAGTATGTACTATCTTGTTATTTTGTTTGACACATTCTAAAAAATATTTATTTTAACTATTTCCGGTACTAAGACAAAAAAAAAACGAATTTAAATAAAACAAACCTCTCTAGTAGAGCGCAGCTTCTTGCCCTGCGGCGTGTAGTAGTAAATATCAGCATTCCTGCGGGAATGAGGGTCGAGAGCGGCTCGGTACACCAGCTCTCTCTTCCACCCCGCCTCCAGTGGGATCCTCAGTAGAGGTGAAGACATCTCCGTGGTGGCTCGCCGCCCGCCGCGCCCGCCCGCTGGCGACGATGCTGCGCTTGATGCCATCTGAGTAGTCACCAATAGGGTATATTATATTACTAATCGTTATATGGTCATCCCCACTTTTAATATTACAAATGTCATGCAGTATAGGACACTAACCTTATTATTCAAAAAGATACAGTAGGTTTTAACTGGTTGGTTAGCATTACTGGAGGTCTACTTCTCTGGTTTGTTGTATGGTAAATACGTGACATCCAGTCTAAATTGGCAAATGTCAAATAACTAAAATGATCTTTAACTTTTTATGAATAACAGGGAAAGTATATTTTTAATTAGTTAAAAGTAGTCGTAGTTTGTATCCTATATTGAATAATTAAGAACTTTTATGTGAAGTAACTCTGTCTGCTCTACCACAAAAAGAGTTAAACCGGGTCTAAATCACTAGACTTGGTTTAATTAAATAATTAATTCGTCACATAAATTTAGTGATTTAAACCAGTCTAACTCTTTTTGAGGGTGTGTGTCTGTATGTTCACGCCTTAACTACTGAACCGATAAGGATAAAAAATTGGTAGGTTAGGAAAGCTTTGATTAGAATCAAGAGACGGATGAAAAATAATAGTTTCCATAAATTTTTTAAAATAAAAATTTTAAAGGCATGATTAAATAACAGAAATATAAGTACTAGCCAGTGGCCAACACAACTGGTACCCAACACAAATATGTAAACAAAATAATAAAGATAAAAATAAACAATAAAAAAACTGATAAGGCTCAGTGCAAGGTGCATCTCAGTAGGGGCCTTTAAATACCGCTCCGAACGAGTGTCGCGCCAGTCGAAACTATGTTTTTGTGATCTTTTTTATTATAGGAAGGAATATACTTGTTATTCTCCACGCATAGTACTTTCTCACAGTTTATTAAAGAATATACCTTGATATATATATATATATTTTTATTTAGCCTAGTTAATGTCCCACTGCTGGGCAAAGGCCTCCCCCCCATTTCGCCAAGCCTTCCGATCTTGTGCCAACTCCAGCCAGTGTGTATAACTCCTTAATATAAATTAAAGATAAAAAATAAAATAAATGTAAAGATATAAACTGTGATTACAAAACTTACCAGTTTAATATTAACTTTTTCAACAAGCAGTGCCTGTGGTTGGTGCTGCGTCCATTAAAGTGAACATTTACTTTATTAAAAAAACACTTGCAAAAAACCAAAAGTGCAATGAAATTTTATTGTTATAAGTTCTAAAATGTAGAATCTCCGCAATGCTTACATCAGTTGATGAGAGAATACCATCGCCCTCTGATCTTGAGGACAGGGCTGATGACGGTCTCGATCCATCTAAAACAAATAAACAAATTAAGCACCACACGGAGAGCCCTTGACTAGGTAGAATCTCTGTAGAGAAGGTGCCACACAAAAATCTTTTTTTTTCTATTGATGTTGCTAAAATGGAATTGGTCGTTTTAATTACCACAAACACTTAATTAAATAAAAGCATTACACAAGAATGAATGTTCATACCTGGAAACAGACATAAATTCTCATCACATCATCTGCTCTATTAGGAATCAAAACCGAAACTCTGGTCACAGTGCACATCACTGCCCTGCCCACTTAGCCACAGAGGCATTACCAAGAGCTTACCTTTACTCTTTATAATTTAATAAATTCACTTGGAGATTTTACATAATAAGCTCTAGCTAAATATTTGACTAACCTGTACCAGTATCTTGTCTCAGACGTTTGTTTATCCGTGACGCTGCAATTGGAGTTGCTACAACATTGCGGACTGGAGTAAGTGTTTCACTTGCTGCTGATACTTCTGCTTCCATTCGTTCTAGAGATAGTTAAATTGAAAAATGTAGATAATGTTGTTGGTGCAGACATTATTGTTCAAAATCACAGGTAAATTTTTTTATTAGATTAAAACTTTAACAAAGAAGTTAATGCCAAAAACTGTGCTGCTGGAATGTGGGTTCACTTCACACCTTGAGTGATACATTTAAATTGCAGAATTAATATGTAATATGCGAATGAAAATGCATTCAAGTATTTTATTTAACCACAATAAACTATGCACAGTTTTATGCGATCAATGCATCAGAAGTTAAGGTGCTTTATATTCTAATTAAGAAATTTTCTTAAGCACCCACTGCATACAAGATCTGAGGATACATAGAAAAACTACGATATCCAGCTTCTGGCACTACCACAATAGCTGGCATCACAAGATTGCAGTGTATTGTGAGCCTAGAGGTTTTATTATGCATGTATGCATTTGCAGGTAGTTTAACACTGGAGGAGTTGCAGTACTAACCAAATAACTTACCCAAAACCCTGCTGTATTCTATAGCAGAGTCGTCCATATTGCTAACATCAAATCCTCGGAAATTCTCATTTTCTTCAGGATCACTGAAGGCGGAGGATGCTCTGCGCTTTCTTCTCACATTCTCTTCTGTAACTGTATCTTCAGGACTTACTGAAGGTTCTGTATAAGTAAAGTATGACATAAGAAACTATATTGTTGTGTAATGGATGTGATTTTCCTTTCTCTCTTTTTTTGATCTCAAAATTGACTTTAAGCTAGATATTATAAAAAAAAAAAAAAAAAAAAAGTAAAAAAAATGATTTATTCAATACAGGATACAAGATATCGCTTATTGAAAGTCAATTAGACTAATCTAATTAATATTGATACCTTATTTCGTAAAGTATCCTATACTGATAGAGGCGAGGTAGTTCAGGGTGCCCACTAATTGGCTCAGGCAAACAATGTTTGCCTTGCCTTACGACAATGGTCGCCTGGAGACGCCCCCAAACGAGCCCTCCTCTGTCAAATGATTCTACTCCCTTTCGCAATGATTTTACAGCGTAGAGAAGAAAGGGGTAACAAACTCTACTTTACAATTTCTCTCTCTTTTTTTTTTTTTTTGTTCTTATATATGTGACATTACAATTCAATTTACAGTACAAAGAACATAAATTAATAAGATTTAAAGTACATACATGAAATAATGAAAATATCGTGCAGAGCTAGACTACTTCCATGCGTCTTTGTCGTTTAATTATGTAATAAACATTTATTATTATGCATTGAGATGACAAAGGTTCGAAAAATAAATGAAAGTATGTAAATATAAAGCTGGAACAGCTACATATCATGTAAAATGAGTTGAAAATGATTAGCGCCTTTATACATAATGCCTTGATATCTCATCAAAAACACTTTCACTAGTTAGTAGACTTACTTTTAGACATATAACATACATTGCTTGTATAAATTTAAATAATTTCATGAAAGTTGTTTCACAAGGCAGTCTACAATGAGAGTTGTAACATGAGATTTAGGTTATGTGAAAGTTTAAGTTTACCTGCTGCCGCTGGGGTTAGCTTGTCATGGTTCTCCTCTGGCAGCTGCGCAGGAGGCACAGTAGTGGCCTCCTCAGCACCGGTTGAGGTCCCAGCCCCCTCGTCCCCATTAATTTTGGCATCTTCACTATTTTTGTCTGACACTGCCATTTCGTCCGACATTGTCTATTTAAACAAATCTTGGTCAAATTCCACTGACAGGCACGAAAACACCATGTAACACGCCACCGCCACTATTCCTCGAGCTCTGGAGGCAATTTGCAACGTTTACAGCGCGTCACAGCGTACAGTTCCCGCTCTAACTAGCGAAGAAAAAAACATCAACTTTTGTTTACACAAACCACTGAAAAGTTACTTTTGTCATAACTTTGCACCAAAATTTGATGTATATTTACAGAAAAGGATCAAAATTCGAAACATTTACGGAAAAACTAATAACCACAGCATGTTTTGGCCTAACTTTGCTATTTCCAAAAGAAAATGTCGATCAACAACACATCCGTTTCAAAATGACGCTAGTCGATGTTACTCTATTTTCTCTATGGTTTTTGTTATGGGTAGGCAAAGCAACGTAGTCCGAACAGCCAAGTCTCACGTTTTATTAATAGGCACAGATAAAATCTTGGTGCCAAACCGTGTACTTCAAGCTGTAATCCTCATCTTTTAAATCTTTGCTAAAACAAATTTTGAAAATGCAAATAATTAGTCATGAATTGATCCAAATTGGTCCACAAAGTAAAATAATTAGTCCACTTAAACTTTAGAAGTTATAGCCAAATGTTTGTGAGGATTATGGCTTGACGTTCAAGCTGTAATCCTCATCTCTCGTCCAAGAAAACGGTAGGGCCTATCGACTTGGTTCAGGTCTAAATAATTAGTCCTCAATTGATCCACACACCATGCCAAATCTCAGAATTGGTCATCAAGAGGTTCTGGAGTTATAAGGGCATCTTAGTGAGGATTATGGCTTGAACATTTGGCACCTTCAATTATCTCCGGAACGCCTATAGCTATTGGTTTGAAATTTTGCCAAAAATTAATCCTCAATTGGTCCACAAGAATTATAATTACTTCGAACTAGGTTTCCTTTGAAGAAGTACGTTAAAATCATAAGTTTTACTTTTCCATACATTGCGATCTATGTACAGTTGTGCACAGAATAATTTATCAACATTGATATTAACCGGTTACCTAATCAATTGTTTGAGTAGGTAACCGGTTAATACCTTCAAATAGTGAAAGAAGTTTTTGTTATGTATGTTATGTAAGTATGTTTAAGTCAGCACCGATTGTATTTTCAACGGGTTTGTGATCCCTTAATGCATTGCAGGTATAAATAAATAATATCTGCGGAAACGGAGGGCATAACACTTTTGCCTAACGTTTTCGTGCGCCCTAGGCTGTAATATATTTCTATTGCAATACAGAATAAAAACCGGAAGTGTTATGCCGTCCGTGTCCCGTCACTGTACCAAAATATTCGAGCAAAAAAACTGCCAGTATCATTAATATTTTCGTATATAACAATTAAAAGTTTGCAAAAGTTTCTTTACTTAACAATATAATTACTTAGAGCGGGCAACAAGTGAGTGAACGCCGCATGCCGTGTGTTGGTGGCACTGAATACCACCACAAACACACTATTTCTCCCTGTGGGTGTCGTTAAAGTCAATTAAGACAATTTCTAAAAGTATAAATTTAATAGGTTTTTTTTCTTTATTATAGCATTAAAAAAAAACTAAAGTTTTTTTTTTATTTAAGACGGCGAAAGGGAACACAATTTTTAGGTATTCGATATATGGTTGGCATTTTCTAGTTGTTTAGTTGCGCTGATCGAAAATTACATCCTTTTTCAATTAAAAAATATTTAATTTTACATAAAATCTGAATAATTCAGTCGGATTAGATAATGATTCAGAGAATGATGAAAATGTTATCCAAGTCAGAAAATAATGTTTTTTACATCCAAGTTATTCAACAAAATGGCCCAATTTAAGTATCTTTATCGGCAGAAAAAACAAAACTTGCTCCTGTCAAACAAGTGTCGCATTTCCCTTCGCTCGGAGGAGCGACGAGGGTATGAGGGGCTTGCATCCTCTAAAACCCCCTGGTGGCCGTCTCGGTGTTTTTGTGAAGAACCCCGGGAACCATTGATGATCAGCTTTCGGTGTCCTTTCTACTGTACTATATGTGTTAACACCTCATTTTTTTCTGAATTGCAAAATAGCTCTTGTTCTTTGGTAATACAGTCTAGGGCGCATGAGACCATAGACTAATATTTTACGCCGTCTTAGACCACTACTGTACATACATAAGAAAAACCTCATCTTCTAAAATATCTGTTAGGTAACCGGTTACTACCAATGTTGATCAAATATTCTGTGCACAACTGTACATAGATCGCAATGTATGGAAAAGTAAAACTGATGATTTTAACGTACTTCTTCAAAGAAAACCTAGTTCGAAGTGATTATAATTCTGGTGGACCAATTGAGGATTAATTTTTGGCAAAATTTCAAACCAATAGCTATAGGCGTTCCGGAGATAATTGAAGGTGCCAAATGTTCAAGCCATAATCCTCACTAAGATGCCCTTATAACTCCAGAACCTCTTGATGACCAATTCTGAGATTTGGCATGTCGTGTGGATCAATTGAGGACTAATTATTTAGACCTGAACCAAGTCGATAGGCCCTACCGTTTTCTTGGACGAGAGATGAGGATTACAGCTTGAACGTCAAGCCATAATCCTCACAAACATTTGGCTATAACTTCTAAAGTATAAGTGGACTAATTATTTTACTTTGTGGACCAATTTGGATCAATTCATGACTAATTATTTGCATTTTCAAAATTTGTTTTAGCGAAGATTTAAAAGATGAGGATTACAGCTTGAAGCACACGCCAAACCACCATATTTGTACATACATGTCCATACCAATACCTAAATTAAATTAATTCGTCACTGACCTAACAAGATTTTGTCCTATTATCATGTACTTTTTTGTCTTATAGGTACTTCATTAATTCATCATTCAGTTTGTTTGGATTGTTTTATTGTACTGTCATTCTATATGTGCGTCAATCTCTTCAATCGTTCGTATTTTTTGGGAGAGAAAACTGTGAAGTGCAAATTTAATTGATTTTTTAGGATAATAATCTTTTAGAATGGCAGATCAGCTTATAATTCACGATGATATTAAATTGTAAGTACACCTCTTAATTTAGTTAATATAAAAAGCATAACTAATTATCTCTAGTCAACCTCAAAGATCACAGCTGTTTTTTTGTCGTTTCTTTTTTATACAAATTTTCCTTGTATCTCGTCACTATTGCATTAGTTAAAAGCACCAAAAAAGTTAATAATATGCTGCTGGGCAAAGTCCGTTTCATGACTCTTTCAGACATCATGATCCTGTCCTATTTCTGGCCATCCCATTAGCTAGGAACACACAAGCAGGCGTCTTGGCCCCTAAAACTACCCACTGACCGGCTTGCTTAGGTCTAGAGCTCTGCAAGACACCTAGTTAACACGAACATTCTATTGTAGTGACCAGCCATAATGCACGCTAGGTGCCAGTATCGTGGACAAGCCAGTAGGCTCAAGATGCTAAGCAAGTTTCTTGCCTGAGTTTTCATAGCCTTAAGGTGAATGGCCAGTTCTTCCCACCATGCAAGCAGTGGCACACAATAAATAAAACTCGAATCACTTTATCTGATGACAAAATCATTTCTCAAAAAATCATTATCATCCTTTTCTCTCAGTCAACAATATATTTCTCAATTCCTTAACCTTTGCAGATATACAACAGCAGAGAAGTTTTATTTGGAACCAACCATCAGTCCTACAGAGATTATGGTTATTGACAGGCTGACGGGTGAATGTAGTGTCAAAGGTTAATTTTTATTATCACTTTTTAGTTTCTTACTAGTCGACATGGCGAACTTTGTACCGCCTTACTGTGTTGTGAATGAATTATACATATAAACCTTCCTCTTGAATCACTCTATCCTTTAAAAAAACCGCATCAAAATCCCTTGTATAGTTATAAAGATATAAGCAGTACATAGGGACAGACGCGGCAAGCGACTTTCTTTTATACTGTGTATTGATAAAGGAACTAGAAATAATGAAATACATAAGTTGAATCATTGTCTGTTCTTGTGTGTACAAGCATCACTAAATAACAATGACACAAAATTCAATCAAGTTAATAGTACATGGGCCAACAGTTAAAATTGATAAAAATAATTCAGAAGCTCTTATACTATAATTCTCAGGTTTATGCAGTTTTCATAGGGAGCACACAATTACACTAATTCCATTTCCACCACACTATATTAGCACAATAAAAAAAAATAAAAAGAGAAGTCTGAAATTTTCTTCATTATTTGCTATAAAACTTTGTGTTATTTTTTTAGTTTTTTGGCTAAGTATATAAGTTTTTTTTTTAATATTTTCAGCATTTGGCACAGTTGCGATCCCAATACCAGCCAGTGCTTACCGTCCCATCTGTGGGTTCCTGGGCACCATCAAGCTGATTTCCGGCTACTACCTTGTTGTGGCCAAATACAGGATTCTGGTAAGAATTACATATAAGTATTATATTCAATACTAGTCGACCCGGCAAACTTCGTACCACAATAACTATTACTATGTTGTGCATGAATTATACATATAAACCTTCCTCTTGAGTCACTCTATCCTTTAAAAAAAATCTATTAAATAATTTTAAAGATTTAAGCATACATAGGGACAGACGCGGGAAGCGACTCTTTTATACTATGTATTATTAATAATAATAATCATCATCATTTATTTCAGGCAATATTTACATTAGTGGATGTTAAATAATATAAACAGAGGCCCATATCATAAATACCTTAAAACTAAAAATACATAATACTTAATTAAATTTTAACTATTTAGTTAAACTAAAACTATTTTACATTGATGATATCTATTCCCCAAGTTAAGTTATGTTGTAAGTGAGATGATATATAATTTATGTTCAAAAAAAAACAAATTATTGCTAACCAACCTTGCTTGTGGGTTTCCTGGCAGTTATTGCTTTAAGTAACAAGACTGCCTAATGCCCACTTTTTCTTCTATTCTAAACTTTACTGCAGTTTTAATTTTAATATTCTAAGATTTTTGTATATTGTTGATAATAATAATAACAAATCACAATCAGAGCACCAACTAGTTAGAAGCAGTATCTAGTATGCCCATCAATATACACTTGAACCCAGATCAAAGGAAGTGTGCGAACGCCGCTTACGACGATTAACAGCCAAAACAACTACATCCCTGTCTGCTATGCTTGCCTGTCCGGAAAACGCACTCTTTAACATGTAACAAGAGCATTTATGAAGAATTTAAGTTTTAAGGGGCTGCCAAGTATACCCACCAGATATATAGACCCTTTTAAAATTATCAATTTTTACATTTCAGATAGGAAAACTGAATGGCCACGACGTATACCAACTAGCCGGGCATGAAATAATACCGTTCGCAAGATCAACAACACATTTGACCAGCAAACAAATAGACGAGAACAGCCAATATGAACGTATGCTCCGTTCAGCGCTCGAGTCCCCAGGAATATACTTCTCCTATGGTCATGATATGACTCATACTCTGCAGAGATTGCATTCACTGGCTGATGATTTTCACAGGGTATGTATTGGATGAAGCTGGTGGGTAATGGACTTGATCTAAAGGCAATTTTTGGAACGAAGTTTCTTTTCTCGGGATGCGGTGGCGACCTAGGCAAGAAAAAGTGCAACGTTACGGCTGAAGTGAGACACAAAAGCGTTAAAGCGTGAAAGAGACCGAGAACTATAATAATCTCTCTCTCTCTCTCGCTCGATCGCAGTACTCGCTCCCCTGCCTACGGGCATCGGCTTGGCAGTCAGTCGGCCTTCGTTCCTATCGCTTGTTCCACGACATGTTTGCCTTTTTTTTACATTACGCATAGACATAGAAAGGTATTTTTTTGCGCAAAACACACATCTATCTAAATCTAACGGGAGAAGAGCTAAACCAATTCATAAGTTTTTGTTAGATCCTTTATGCTTTGTAGTGTTTGTACGGAACAGATGGCGTTATGGCGTCGCGCTAGAGCGCTAGCCTGACGCGGCTTGAGGGGCGAAACGGTGCGAAGCTAGCGCCACTTCGATGATTGATATCTTCTAAACCACGGCCGAAAACAAAAATATGCGTCTTTGACTCCTTAGATAATCTTGCTTAGAATTTTTAAGGCCCTGTTGTGTACCTTTCTGTGTATGGGTTGCCTGGAAGAAATCGCTTTAAGTGATAAGGCCGCCCATTGCAATCAATGTAGTAATTATAAATTGTAATTACCTATATTAAGTCTATTGATTGCAATAAAGAGTATTTCTATTCTATTCTTTCAGGTACAAAATGAAAGAAAAAAAAACTATTTGTTGCCTAAAGCGGCCACTTAGTTTCATAACGGTTTTTTTCTTTGATTTTGAACCTAAAATCTACACAACAGAGCTAGACATGCGCAAAGCGGTACCCGACGCAGTGGCTTCTTCCCCATTCGCCTGAAAATATTCGCCGGAATTATTAAATTTACCCATTCGCCCGAATTTGATGCAACGCGTAACATTACTTCCTGTTAAATGATATTACTTTGTAACATCACTCAATATGAAAATATCAATTATTTATCCGGGGTGGCTCTAGTTTCCCACCGTTTCGCCCCTTAAAACAAAGATACCTAATGTTTGTTAGTTGAAGAAATGTTTAATGTATTTTTTGTGTCACCATTCAGACGTCTATGGTGACCCGTGCCGACTCCCGCTTCCTGTGGAACGGTCATCTACTGAAAGATTTCATGGATCAAAAGTTTGCGAGGTTCGCCTTGCCTATCATTCAAGGATGTATCCTTTTTAATTAAACTTTAGTTACTTAGTTTACTTGAGAATATTAATTTGTTTTAAAACAAGATCAAGTTGAGTTGAGAAGTTAGATCACTTCAATACATAGTATAAAACAAAGTCGCTTCCCTTGTCTGTCTGTCGCTATATATGTTTAAATCTTTAAAATTATGCAACGGATTTTGATGCGTTTGTTTTAATAGATAGAGTGACTCAAGGGGAAGGTTTCTATGTATAAAAAATGTACAACAGAGTTGTAGGTAAGGCGGTATGAAGTCCGCCGGGTCGACTAGTAGCCAATTAAAAAGGTGCCTTGACTTAGTATAATTTGTCTCTCTTGTAACGAACTTGAAACATTAACAAATGCATTCAAGCCTAATAATAAGTGAGTACTTGTACCCTTAATTAAATAAAGGCATTTTTTTTTCCGAAAATACATATTTTCCTTAACAAAATGTTACACAGTCGTGTCCATAAACCGTCTGTCTATAAGCGGCCAGCAGGTGACGTGGTCCATAGTGTCGCGCCGCAGCGTGGAGCGCCCCGGCACTAGGCTCTTTATACGCGGCGTGGACAGCCAGGTAACTTTATTTTATTAAAAAAAAAAATTTTTTTTTTAGTTTAACACTTTTCCAACCGTGGACCCGCATTACACTTGCAGGTACTCTTGAACAGCATGTCACACGCTGAGGTCCCGACTGGCCACAGTATAATAAATAGTACCACATACAGTATAGGCCAGGGATGGCGAACCTTTACCCATCAACGTGCCATTTTTCTAGAATCATCTTGCAAAAAGTTACAATGAGACTGGTAGCGTAGCTACCCTATATACCTATAACGTCTTTAGGTAACGCACTTTGTGACCAGTGATTGATCAGTGACGTGCCCAAAATATTATGTTGTGTGCCATTATGGCACGCGTGCCATAGGTTCGCCATCCCTGGTATAGGGCCTCCCTGCCTCCCTCAGCAAGTGCGGCTCGCGCTCGGCACCTCTCAGTGACGTCAGTACAAGCAGCTCGACTCGTCTCACTCACACAAGCATGATTCGCGTGCACGTACACGAGTTTCTTCTGCGCGCGAAGCAACTCGCTTTTTTCTATGAAGTGTCCGAGCGGAGTGACTATATTCGTAGTATAATACAATCCTTATGCGTAGGGCGTTCTTATGGTTAAACATGCTCGATTTGCTCGATTCTTAGATGAACATTGATATTTTCTGCTGGTTGCGAAAGTGTTAAATGATCTACACCAGCGCGCTTTTCAGTTCGTCTTGCCTCTTCAATTTACGCATGCCTGAGCAAGTACAGAGCATGCGACGTGGTTATTGGTTGATTGATTCCAGGGTCACGTTGCAAACTACGTGGAAACTGAACAAATAGTTGAGAAGGGTGGTGAGAAGACTTCCTTTGTGCAGACGAGAGGCTCCATCCCGCTGTACTGGACTCAATATCCTAACCTGAAGGTAAGACAATGTGTAGTTTAAGAGAGATAAAATTATAACTCTACATACATACGTAACACCCACCTCATGCAAAATAGGACAGATATGCATTTGTTTTATTGTAGTGTGGTACGCCACCCACCACCCATTAGCTTGTAAGGTTTAGGCTAAGCATTCAATAAACGTAATTCATCAAGAACGGTTGTATCTCTTCGCTACACCAAACTTGTCACATCCTTAAATGTAATTCATCAAGAACAGTCGTATCTCTTCGCTACACCAAACTTGTCACATCCTTACATGGCGTACCACACTACATTATGTTTCTATACCAATATTATAAAGAGGAAAGATTTGTTTGTTTGTTTGTAACGAATAGGCTCCGGAAATACTGAATCGATTTGAAAATTTATTTCACCGATAGAAAGCTACAGTATCCCCGAGTGACATAGGCTATATTAGATTTTCAAAAAAATTAGGGATCCTTACTTAAACTCAAATAATGTAACCCAAGGTGCAATATTTTTTCCGTTGTTTACAATTTTGACATGTGGTTTGTTGTTGTTGTTTGTTTTTTATTCGGTCATTCTGGGCAGACAAAAGAACATAATCTATAGGGCCAAGTCTTTAGTAGTTATTCTATGGTGTAACAAAGTAAGCCGGGACAGCTCGTAGATTAGAAAATTTTCTCGTTGGGCTAAAAGCTTTTCCACTTCGGGTGCTGTTACAACCCTCGCTGGTTCATCAATATATATAAAACTCTTCCGTTACTGACTGACTGACTGACAGACAACGCAGAGCCTAAACTACTGGGCGTAGAAAGCTGAAAATTGGCATGTAGGTTCCTTAGGGAGTGTAGGTGAGCACTAAGAAAGGATTTCCCGAAATTCCCACGGGAACGGGAAAAAACGTGATTTTTGTGTTTATGAGAAATCTGCGCGGGAAATACCGCAGGGCAGCCTCTAGTAATAATACATAACTCTACCGTCATGGCATCTACTATTGCTTTGTTCAGTACAAGCCGTCGATGGCGCTGTCGCCCGAGGACCACGTGGCCGCCTACACGAGGCACATGCGCGACCAGATTCAGCGATACGGGAACCAGGTTATTGTTAATTTGGTGAGTTGTTCTTCTATAATGATGACAAATTAACGGCCGTTTTCAATATACTATCTATGACTATTCTTAGTACAAAACCGGTAATGTATTAAGAAATATGTTTTCTTTGCATATAACCGATTTTATTTCCAGTTTAGTACAAGGAAAAAAAGTTCTTGTACAAAACTGGTAATGTATTAAGAAATATGTGTTCTTTACATATAAGTGCTTACGTTTCCGGTTTTGTATGAGGATGTTCAAAGACTTCAGAGTTTCAAAGATTTTTATTTAAGAAACTTACATTACACAAATTAGGATATCGACTTGACTTACTCCAGTTAAGAACAAAGCCTGTGTTAGGTAGGAGTAAGCCGTACTTCCGAACGACAATATTATATTAAGAATGTAGTAAGACAAAAATCAATCAATATGTATGCCTATTTCTTTAAAACTATGCAACGGATTTTGATGCGGTTTTTTTGATAGATAGAGTGTTTCAAGAGGATGGTTTATAAGTATAACAAATGCTCAAAATACAGATAGGTTGGGCGGTACGAAGTTCTCCGGGTCGATTAGTTTAATATACAGGGTGTTTCTGACAAGGCGGTAATAAATCAAAGGAGGTATTCAGTTTACTATACCTAACAACTTTCCCAAAGCAACATGGGTCGGAATCTCAAAACAAAAATCAGCTGTCCCGTACATTGACCCCGCCAGCTGATCAAACCAATGTATGGAACAGCTGTTATTTTTTTTGAGATTTCGACCCATGTTGCTTTGGGAAAGTTGTTAGTTATGCTGAGCAGAATCCCTCCTTTGATTAATACCCCCTTGTCAGAAACATCCAGTTTAAAACAGAGAATATAATATCTGCAAATATTCTTGTTACATTACTCGGTTTTGTTGAAAGATTTTTATGTGTGTTGTTTCTGAGACTTCACATGCCTTTCTTTAGATTTTTTTTTTAAACTTACCTCTGAGTTAAAATCGTACAGATAGACCAGCACGGCAAGGAGGAAGCCCTGGAGCGCGGGTTCCGCGCGGCGGCGGCGGCGGCGGCGCTGCCCGGCGTGCGCTACGAGCCCTTCGACTTCCACGGCGAGTGCCGCGGCATGCGCTACGACCGGCTCGCCGTGCTGCTGCTCCGGGTGCAGCATGAGCAGGTCTGGTCATCATCAGCTCAGACAAAAGACGAAGCCACTGTCTGGCATAGGGTAGTTTCCAGTTTTTTCAAGGTAAAGGCTTTAGCACAGGAGTAAGGAGGGAACAGAGGGTAAGATTCTAAGGAGGTCGCAAACTTTGTATGTGTTCGCTCGTTCACTGGGTCGCCGCCTGCGCGCTGCGGCTGCCTGTGGGCGCGTACACACGCGTCGTGCGTGCGTAGTGGTGTAAGGTCCGGTTTCGGCCAGTTTTAGCCAAGAAAAAGAGTTTCGGCCACAGTTTCGGCTAAAAACGGCCGAACCTTTTGCCGAAACCGAAACTCGATGTTTGTGCGTCGCTCGGCTAATCTCGGAAGAAGCGCCAATATTTTACTGGCCACATGAGTTTCGGTTGCGGTTTCGGCCGAAACTAGGCCAGGGCCGAAGGTTCGTTTTCGGTTTCGGCTGAAAATAGTTTTTCTGTTGGTCTCTAGTTATAATATGAAGCTCAGTCTCTGATCGCTCCTTACTCGTGTGGGCTTGGTTTCTGGAAATTAATCTATATCTATCTGCCGAACAAAGGGTAATTGCTGCCCAAACCGCTATTCAAACCTTGCAAGAACAACAACACTTTACGGAGGCCCTCGAGAGTCTAAAAATTGCCGTTGAACAGAAAAAAACCACCGTGCCTGAAAAGACCTCCTTTGCCGACATGGTAAAAAAAGGCCCTGAAAACTTTGTGAGACCCAATAATCTGAGCTCAATAGCAATTTACCCTAAAGATCAGAAAACCAGCGATAAAACAAAAGCCCTTGTACAAAAGGTGATTTGCCCGGAGCAATTAAAATTGCAGGTTCGCAGCCTCCGGAAGACTCGGAACGGCGGAGTTATAATAAGCACCGAATCGAAAGAGGATATCCAGAAGTTGCGCCAGTCTTCAGCCCTAACAAATTCCGGTCTTAAAGTTGAAGAGCCATTCAAGAAGAAGCCCAGAATCGTGATTGTTGGAGTACCTTCTGATTACAGCGAAAAGGACCTTCTGGAGCACCTTTACGACCAAAATTTAGCCGAGAAACTTACGACGATATCTAAGGAGGATAGTCTTGCCGCCATGAAACTTAGCCACAAATCAGGTAAAAAGGACTCCTCGCGCTGCAACTTTATACTTGAAGTATCCGCTGCAATACGTAGAGCCCTAATCACGCAGGAGAGGGTGTTCCTCAACTGGAATTCCTGCCCAGTAAGAGACTTTACTATTGTAACGCGCTGTTTCAAATGCCAGCAATATGGTCATGCCGCAAAGTTCTGCAAGGAGCCAACACCCGCATGTGGACAATGTGGGGAACTAGGTCACGAGACCAAAGTTTGTCCTAGAACAGCGGAGCCGTCAAAGTGTGCGACCTGCTTACGTTTTAACAAGCCAGCTCAGCATAAAACAGGTGACGACTGCTGTCCAGCAAAACAATTTGCCATAAATAAATATATTAATTCAATAGATTATGCGGGCGCCTAAGAGCGCTACCGATAAAGATCCTTTTTTAGCACTTTTTACAACTCCATCTCTTAACTTTTAACTTTTTTTGTATTTTTTATTTTGTGTTTTAGCATGACTGAAAAACTTATCCTTGAACTAGATAATCTACCTTTTTATAACTCACAAATATGTAAAGTTGAAAATTGCAAATCATTTATTACCGACGACGTCAATAGCTTAACTATAATTAATCATAATATTCGGAGTATATATAAAAACCTCGATAGCTTTGAATTATTTCTTAGTATGCTAGATTTAAGCTGTGACGTAATTGTGCTTACTGAATGTAGACTTCGGAACCGAGAACATAACATACCGACTTTAACAGGGTACAATTTGTTTTACACGGAGCGTAATTACTTGCAGAATGATGGTGTTGTTATATATGTAAAAAAAACACTAATTGCAGAAGTTTATGAGCCAAACTTCATAGACAGCAATTGTTTGGTGCTGAAAATTGGTACTGATTTGGCAATAATCGCTATATACAGATCTCCAGCACCTACAAATGATATTGACACCTTTTTCAATGCTCTTAACAAAAGCCTACAAGAGCTTAAATCTGTGAAAAATATTGTTCTGACGGGAGATATAAACATAAATATCCTTCCTGATGAAAGAGAGCGACTGCGAGCAGAAGAGTATCTTAATCTTTGTGCCTTTCATGGATTATTGCCGAGTCATACCTTCCCGACTTACGAAAGTGGATCATGTTTAGATCACATTCTATTGAAAACTGCTTTACCATCACTAACAATTGTAACTAACTCAACCGTGACCGACCATCATGCCGTACTATTACAATTAAAATTGAAGTTACCTAAACATACTAACAATAACTTAATTACTAAAATTAATATAAAAACACTTGAAGATGACTTATGCAAAATCAGCTTTGCCCCAGTTTATAATGAGCCTAATGTCGATACGGCAATGACATACTTTATTACTTCTGTACAACAAGCAATTAAAAACAATACCTATACAGCCAAGTTGGGCAAAAGCAAAATAATTTTGAAACCGTGGATAACTTCCGGCTTACTACGATGCATAAAAAATAGAGATCGTCTACATGCCAAGTCAAAATTATTACCTGATAATATAACTCTACAAATTACTTACAAAAGATATAGAAATTTTTGTAACAGACTATTAAATAAACAGAAAATTGCGTATGAAAAATATGAATTAGAAAAAGCCGGGAAAAACAATAAAAAGATTTGGAAACATATTAAACAAGTAGCAAATCTAAAACGAAACCATGAGTCATCTTCAATTTTGTTAGAATCGCACTCATCAGCATTTGTCTCTGCAAATAATGTAAATAACTATTTTGCTATCGTTGGCAAAGACCTTGCTCATCAAATTCCACTTACATCACTGCAAAAACAAACACATAATAATTCTAAATTAGATTCTTTTGTTTTATTAGATACAGATGTTGCTGAAGTTAAACGTATTATAATGGGTTTAAAAGACAACTGTGCAACAGGATGGGACGGTATCTCAAGCTATATTTTAAAGACATTTAAACATTTATTAGCTCCGCCATTAACACATATTTTTCAAACTTGTCTCTTAGAGGGAAAGTTCCCTAAGGCTCTAAAAAAGGCTCTTGTAACTCCCGTTTTTAAAAGTGGAGACAAAAAATTAGTGACTAACTATAGACCAATATCAGTACTTCCTGCTATGTCCAAAATTTTAGAAAAAATAATAAATAACAGATTTATTAATTACTTAGAATCAAATTCGATTCTGTCAGATTGCCAATTTGGTTTTAGATCAAAACGTTCAACGGAATATGCCGTACACATCTTAACAGATAATATTACAAAAGAGTTAGATGCTGGAAACTGCCCTCTCGGGATTTTTATCGATCTTGCAAAAGCTTTTGATACTGTCTCTATCCCCCTGCTCCTGCAAAAATTAGAATTAATTGGTGTTCGAGGCACACAGCTAAGCCTTTTTTCAAATTACTTAGATGACCGCTATCAACAAGTCAAAATTGACAACCTAATCAGTGATGAACTAAAAAACACCTCGTTTGGAGTTCCACAAGGAAGTATTTTAGGACCAACACTGTTCTTGGTTTATATAAACGATCTATGCAACCTTAAATTAACAAATGGCTGGATAGTATCTTATGCTGATGACACTGCACTCCTTTTTACTGGCAAATCTAAAGAAGAAGTATATAAATACGCCCAACTGGGTTTAACAAAGGTAAAAACCTGGCTTCAGCAAAATTTACTAACTCTAAATGCCCAAAAAACTAAATATTTGCAATTTTCTATGAGATCAAAGAATTTTGACACTGCATATACACTGAGAGCTCATTCTTGTAAGGAAGAAAGTACCAATACTTGCAACTGTCCTACAATATCAAAGGCATTAAGCATCAAATACCTTGGCATAATAATAGATTCGAATCTCTCATTTCAAGAGCACATTAACTGTCTCACGGGTAGAATAAGAAAACTTATCTTTGTATTCAAAAGGCTTCGTGATCTAACTAACCCCATCCTTATAAAAAAAGTATACTACGCACTTGCTTATTCAATTTTAAACTACTGCATTCTGGCATGGGGTGGGATGCCAAAAACTAACCTGCTTTCACTTGAAAGGGCACAGAGAGCAATACTTAAAGTTGCAACAAAGCGACCTTACCTTTATCCTACCTACTCCCTCTACCAGTCTTGTAAGGTTCTCACTGTTCGGCAAATTTTTATTATGAATGTGATCATGAAACAGCACGCTTGTATATCTAATAATAACAATACGAACAAAAGACGTAAAGATCGGGTTTACGACCTATACTCTACTAAGCACGTTTACGCACAAAGGTTTTTCAGCTTTTTGGGCCCATTTCTTTATAATAAAATAAATGCAAAGCTATCGATGTACTCATTAAACTTTAGAAACTGTAAAACTTCTCTTTTAAATTGGCTAGGAACTTTAAATTATGACGAAACAGAGAGACTTCTTGGAATTGTGAAATAGATTATCAATAATTTTATTGCTTAGTTTTTTAAGACCTACTTAATATCTAAATAATATAATTATATGTAAGATTATTACTTTAATCATATTTTCATATTGTGTTTTTTATTATTATTCATATTGTAATATAACAATTCTAGTTTTAACACAGTCTGAGATACAGGCTATTTAATTAGCCTAGTTCAGACTTGATTTTATGTTAAGCTCTGTAAATTAATATAAGGCTTACTTTAAGTTTTATTGTAAATTTTAATTTTTTTAATAAAATTTATTTATTTATTTATTATTTATTTATCTATACCAATAATAAAGAGGTAAGTTTTAATTGTATGAATTGAATAGGTTTCGGAAATACTGAACCGATTTGAAAAATGCTTTCACTGTTGGGAAGCTACACTATCCCCAAGTGTCATGGAGACTATATTATATTTTCAAAAAAATTAGGGATCGTTACCTAAACTCAAATAAAGTAACCCATTTTTTTTCCCTTGTTTACATATTTTGACAGGTAGTTTGTTATTGTTTTTTGTTTTTTTATTCGCCCATTCTGGGCATTCATAAGAACAAAGTCTATAGAGCCAAGTCTTAAGTAGTACTTATATTACATTCTATGGCGTAACGAAGCTAGCCGGGAAAGCTCGTACACTATATAATTTGCTATAATTTCAACAGTCAGAGTTCGGTTACTTCATGTCTCGCGGCGGGTCCGTGCTCGCGCGGCAATCCGGCGTGTTCCGGACCAACTGCGTGGACTGCTTGGACCGCACTAACGTGGTTCAGAGTCTTCTGGCGAGGGAGCAGCTGCTGGCGGCTCTGAGGGCCCTGGGGGTTTCGGGGGACCTGCCCCCGTCTGTGGCTGAGACATTTAATAATGTAAGTTTAGCCGCTAATCCCCTTACCACATTAAAGTTAGACCGGTAAAAATCGCCAATTTATGTAACGAACTAGTGAATTAAACCTAGTCTAGTGATTTATTTAGGACCCGGTTTAACTCTTTTTGTGGTAGAGCCGTAAATGTCCAAATATCTTATATACAGTCTAACTAAGTTCAGTTGGTTGTAAAATTTATTTTTTTATTTTTATTTATTTATTTTTTATCTAAAAACTCTTTTTTTTCAACAAAATCTCTTTCTGCTCCAAATTAATCCTCAAACGTCCTGCGCACAAAAACTGTGCATAGTTTGTGTGCTTAAGGCGGTAAGTCACGGTATGGCGCGAAATTCAAATTTTTTCGCGTTTTTTAATTATTCTGGCGAAAGTATTCATTTTTAATAAAGTTTTAATGAATTTGCGTATGTAAAAAAACATTTCCCACATTGTAATACAACGTTTTTCTAAGACAGACCTACAAATTTTGTGTCTAAGGACCTAACTTGATTTTTGGCCTTTATGTCCTTAGGCACAAAATAAGTAGGTCTGTCTTCTAAAAACGTTGTATTACAATGTAGGAAATGGTTTTTTACATACGCGAATTCATTTAAACTTTTAAAAATATGTATACTTTCGCCAGAATAAATAAAAAACACGAAAAAATTTGAATTTCGCGCCATAGCGAGAGTTACCACTTTAAATCTTTAAAACTATTCAACGGATTTTGATGCGATATTTTTTTTACCGACTTCAAAAAAGGAGGTTATCAGTTTGACCTGTATGTATGTTTGTATTTATTTATGTTTATCCGCAATTATCTTGCGTTTGGCTAAAACGATTTTGATGCGGTCTTCAGAAATATATTAGTTACATTCAGAAGGTTTTAGTACCAATTTTAACCGACTTCGAAAAAGATGAAGTTCTCAGATTATGTATTTGTCACTTTGTTGAAGGCGGGTCTCTTTTTGTATAAAACAAATTATTAATAGATAGAGTGGAGAGAAAGGTTTATTAATGCACAAGATAGAAATAGGTAAGGCGGTACGATACGAAGTTAGCCGAGTCGACTAATATATAACCACAAAACAAACGTATTTTCGACCTTACTATCTAAAACACAAGAGTCTCAATTCCTTCCCCAGGTGTGGGCAGACCACGCGGACATGATCTCAGTCCAGTACTCCGGCACGGGAGCCCTGAAGACGGACTTCACTCGGACGGGGAAGCGGACTAAGATGGGACTGATTCGGGACGGGATCAACTCCCTCACCAGATATTATAAGAATAACTTCTGTGATGGATATCGACAGGTTATTAGTTAATGCTCTTGCTAAATTTAGTTTTTTCGGTCTTTAAATGTTGCCACCATTCCGAATTTTGTAAGACACTTTGGTGCAGCATCTCTGGCTTCCTGTCAGTTCTATCGTCAGTCGTCTCATTGATTAGCTAGAGTATAGATATTTGGTTGGTGCCGTCAGCGCAGATGCTTTCCTACTATAATTCAGCATCAAGCGATACATGACTATATCTGCCTAACGATGTCGATGATCGATGTTGATGACAGGCAAAAGGTCTAGTAAAGTTTGAAAATGCATGTGGCAAAAAGATTTTGATTTAAGAGCCAGTTTACCGCTATGCTAGCGCCATTCTCGAATAAAATTTATATCTTCTAAACTAAGGCAAATATCAAAAATGTGGTACAGTATAGCACCAGATAATGTAGCCTAGTATTTTTTGAGCACAGTAAAGTAGTCCTAACTTAAAAGAACAAAATTATACACATATTCTCATAAACACAAAAAAAAAAACAGTTTTTTCCCGTTCCCATGGGAATTTCGGAAAATCCTTTCTTAGTGCTCACCTACACTTCTTAAGGAACCTACATGCAAAATTTCAGCCCGCTACGCCCAGTAGTTTCGGCTCTGCGTTGTCAGTCAGACAGTCAGTCAGTCAGTCAGTAACGGAAGAGTTTTATAAATATTGATTGTTGCCAAAAGTGGCCACTTTTAGCATCACTATGTAGTTTTATTTTTTCTTTAACCTAAAAGCTATACAACAATGCCCTAAAAATACTAGGCTACATTATCTAGTGTCATACTGTGCCGCAATTTTGATATTTGCCTTAGCTTAGAAGATTTTTTTTCTCGCGAATGGCGCTAGCATCGCTGTAAACTGGCTCTTAACATACTTCGCGCCGTACCGAGAGTTACCGCCTTGACAATGTGAAAGTTAACACTGAGCTTGAATATGTTAAAGCAATGCTGGTGTTTGTTCCCAGGACGCAGTAGACCTGCTGCTTGGTAAGTACGTGGTGGCGGAGGGCGAGGGGCTGACCGCGCCTTGTCCGCTCGTCCGCGAACACGGATGGAAGTATTATACGGTGAGAATGCATTTGGTTTTTATATTTATTTTACACGAGCTGTCCCGGCTAACTTCGTTACACCATAGAATATAAGATGCTACTTAAGACTTGGCTCTATAGACTTTGTTCCTTAGACTCCCCAGAAAGGGCGAATAAAGAAACAAACCACCTGTCAAAATATATAAACAATGGAAAAAAATTGCATCTTGGTTTACTTTATTTGAGTTTAAGTAAGGATCCCTAATTTTTTGAAAATCTAATCTAGCCTTTGTCACTCGGGGATAGTGTAGCTTCTTAACAGTGAAATAATTTTTCAAATCGGTTCAGTATTTCCGGAGCCTATTCTATGCAAACAAACAAACAATGAAATCTTTCCTCTTTATTATTGGTATAGACTAGTTGACCCGACATACGTTGTCCTGTCTTAAACGGATTGAAACTACTGACAGTAATGTCAAACGCCATAAAGCGCAAAGTTTATGGAAGCGTTTGTATGGGAAAGTGAAATTTTGTTTTATCGTCGTCCTAGCAATTTTAAATATTTTCTCACCTTTTAAACCTTCCCTGAAGAGGAATAGAACAGCTAAAGTAGCGCCACCCGCGAAAAAAATTTATATCTTCTAAACTAAGGCAAATATCAAAAATGTGAAATAGTATTCCACTAGATAATGTAGCCTAGTATTTTTAGGTTAAAGATCAAAGAAAGCTACTGATTGTTTCCCAAAGGTGCCGTTTTTAGCAACAATCAGTAGCTTTCTCTGGTATATAACCTAAAAGCTACAACAGTGCCCTAAAAATACTAGGCTGCATTATCTAGTGGAATACTGTTTCACATTTTTGATATTTGCCTTAGTTTAGAAGATTTTTTTTTTTTTTGCGGGTGGCGCTACTTTAGCTGTGCTATGCCTCTGAACTACTACGCACATTTTCAAAACTAAATCAGCTAAATCGGCCCGGCGGTTTTCGAGTTATAGCGAGACCAACGAACCACGATTAATTTTTTTGTATATTTTACATTTAAAGTGAAACAAGAGCCTGAGAAATTTACTCGAGACCCTATCCAACAGATGTTGTAACGTTGTGTCTATCTGTGTCAGCTTCCCTCGCTGGCGGCGGCGGCGCTGTCGATGTTCTGTGCGCACGCGCTGCTCGCCCCGCGCTACTCCAGCGCCGTGCTGCTGTACCTGCTGTTCTGGGGCGCCTGCGTCGGACTCACGCTCACCTACATCATGAGGTTGGTTCAGGCACACCTTCCTCGGACACTTCATAGAAAAAATCTCGATGCTTCGCGCACAGCCGAAACTCGTGCACGTGCACGTATCATGCTTGTGTGAGTGAGATGAGACGTGCGAGGCTGCTTTATTTGTACTGGGAGGTAACCGAGAGCGGGGGCGCACTGGCTGAGGGAGGCAGGGAGGGCCCACACTGTATGTAGTACTCTTTATTATACTGTGGTTCAATGCTAACCCCATTCCTAGAGACCCTCCCAATTATTGTCATGTTTCAGTTTCTATTTTGATCCTTGGCATTTCACAGCATAACTACAAACAAACATAACTACATATATACAAAAAAAGTATAATCATCATTATTTTTTAAATATTTTATACGTAGTTTCAACTTTAGTCGAATAACCAGACAAGTTACATTGTGCTCAAAGAATTGCAAAACTTAAGTGAAAATGGGTAGAGCTCATATCATACCCCCCGCAAAGTGGTCATACAACCAGATAAAAGTTGCGGGTGTACACTGGAGGAGCCATCTGTGGGGAAAGCCGATGTCCAGCAGTGGACGTCTTTCGGCTGAGATTATCACGATGATGTAGTCCTATGCACAAACATTAACTAAAGACATAACTAATAATATATTGCAACGGATAATGTATACACGGTGTAATATAACAGGCACGGGTCGGAGTTCGTGGAGTGGCCGCGGCTGGCGGGCGGCGGGCTGGCCTCGCGCCGCGCCCGCGCCGACCAGAACTCTTTATGATCGACGACACGCCGCTCGTCATAGTTGTCTAGTCTATCTAAAGCTAGAGTCTAGCCTCCGTACTGTTTACTTACTGAATTGAACCTGAACTAAACTATTGTTGTACACTATGTATCTTTACTTAAGACCGACTACGTGAAGAGTTTGTCTTGTCATAATAATAATATGGCTGTAATACTATTCATGTTCTGAATGGCTTTATGAATGAAAAACATTTTTTCATGTAATAGGAATACATTGTGCGTATAAGGGTAAATCTCTTTGTCTATTCAATAGATTTACACACATTCACGCACAGTTTACCTACTTATCATAATGTCGAAAAGTTTTTAATTCATTTAATTGAGATTGACACTGTTTACTGAATAACTAAACAGAACAAATTGTTTTTTTTTACACTGTGTATCATGAATAGAAAGAAAGAAAGAAAAGATTTATTTACAGCAAAAAAAACACACATTACATAATAATATACAATAGCCTACGAACAACAACAATAGCACATACTTCAAAACATTTGAAAATAACTAAAATAACAACAAAATTTTACAAGTTGTGTGTGTGTTGCAGTTGCCGTAAAATGGCACTGACTCAGCATGTGCTGAAGGTTGAATGACAACCGACTACTTGAAGATTTTAACGTTAATGGCTGTTAGATTTTTCTAATATCATAGCAAGTCCAGTATGTAGTAGTCCTGTCATTTACACCTTGTATGGTATAACATTCAAAGTGAAATATTTCCTAAAATCTGAGGATAATTTATTCAAGCTGTTTTTTGCATAATATCTTTAAAACTATTTAATAGTTTCTGTAATTTAATGAATGTTTGGTATCGGTATAAAATAAGTATTTGTTACAGCTTGGTTATGGTGAAATAACATAAAGATATAAAGTATGATTTTTTCTACTTTAAAATTTATCATCAATCATATACGTTTTTTGCACATTTTCCTAAAATATTTTAACTACGCATTCCATAGATGTACTTCCAATTTTTATCGTCATTTAAAAATTTTGTTTGTTTATAATCCGTGATATGATACCAATATATGAGCCCACAAAGTGCAGCATATGCTGAGTCGGTGCCATTTTACGGCAACTGCAACACATACAACATGTTTAGTTTTATTTTTTATTTGAGTTATATTTACTGTTTTAATTTTTGTTTTGTAAATGTATTTTCTAATGTATTTTTTATGTATGTGTGTGTTGCTGTAAATAAACATTTTCTATTCTATTCTATTCTATTCTATTCAGTAAGCAGACAAATTAAGTTGAAAATAATTGACTACTATTGTTATTATTATGAGTTATGTTTGACGTTATAACCTGCGCACATAAAGATCAAATCTCAAAATGGCGGCCGTTGTATGGCCTGTCTCTCTTCTTTAATCCTTCTTATATACGTAGCGGCGGTTTCCTGACTCTGAGAATATACGCGAGATACCATGCGTTCGGCCGCCATTTTCAAATCTGTTCTTTATCTGCGCGGCTTATACAAAGTTTTAACAATTAATTGATATTAGTACATAGTTTAAATAACGGTTAAATATTGGTATCATTGTTTTATAATTTGAAATGGCTAGATTGATTGACGAGTCGGCTTGTTCTATTGTTGTCGGTTGCTTTACTCGTGAAAAAAAAATTTGAAATAAAATATCAAAGTAGAATTTGACATCGTTTGCAAAATAAAATAAATGGAAAACGATCCTACAACATGTTCAAATTTATTTCACATTCGTAAGAAGAAAGCAACCGAAATGTTATTTTTAACTATTTAATTAGTTTTATAAATGTAAATTAAATTTTAATTATAATGTTGTATTTAAATATTTTAAAGTCATCTGCAAATGTTTTTAAAATACAGTTGTATATTTCTTTTCTTTTCAAATAAAGTGTTTTTATCATTAAAATTTATTTGATATTTTTTTTATAAAATATCAAAGGGAAATTTAGTAGGTAGGGCAAAAAAACAGAATTTTTTTACTAACAATACTTTAATAAAATATTTTAGGACCATACAAATTCCTTACACTTACATGCTTAGAAATCGAAGAAAGATTCATCAAAAAATTATTTAGCTTTACTTTTCTCTTAGGGCTAATTTTTAATGTTTCTTATACAACCATTAATTTACAAATATTCATCAAAACTTTTACAAATTATAAACTGATTATTTTTATATATTTTTACATACATATAAATAAATACTTTATTACTAACTTTAAAATAGACCTGAAGTAGTATCTGATATGATAATCGAAGTGTAAATCTATAGCTAACCAATTTAAAATGTCATGTTCATCAATAACTATGCCTGCACCTGTCGCCACGTTTATGCGCACTTTCCATTTCGCTTTCAAGTTCATCTCATTGCACACAGTCCCACCAGGGACGGATCAGCGTGCGTTATCGGCATGCGTCGTGGTCGAACTAGTTTTTTTAGCGCTGTGGTTTCTCCGGCAAGATGAAAAGGAAAGCGCACTGGTGTAAACTAAACATTAGCTGTATAGAGCTTGTTATTTTATTCAGGAGGTTTGATATTTATACAAATAATTATGAACAAAAAAAAGCAGTTAGTAAATTAGATATTAGGCTTATAAAAATAACTAGAGACCGACCGAAGGTTCGGTTTCGGTTCTGGCCAAAATATCTAGTTCGGCCACAGTTTTGGTGTCGGCTAAAAACGGCCGAACCTTTTGGCGAAACCGAAACTCGATATTCGTGCTTCGGTCGGCTAACATCGGAAGCATTCGGCGATACTCGCGCGGACCTGGCTCGCCTGAGCTGCCCTGCGCACCCGCAAAACATTAATATTTTACAAGGCCACGTGAGTTTCGGTTTCGGCCGAAAATCATGTTTCGGTCGGTCTCTAAAAATAACGAATTAGGAGTACAAATTAAAATTATAATGCTACCTACCTTACCTATTTACCGTAGATTCGAAGACATTTTTTTTTTGATAAAGAGTGATGGGAACTGAAATAGTGTGCGTGGACTACGAATCCGGTCGTTTTATCGTTTGCAAAGTGAAGTTGCTGATGTTTTAACACAAAAATGTCTAAAACTAAATAAAACGATGAACGTCTAAGGTTGCCAGCAGACGGACCGTAGGCTCGACTGCATGCGGTAGAGTATGTCGACTGGCCGTGCAGTCTGTTGACGGCAACCTAACAGGTGGTGACAGGTGGCAGCTAGTCGGTGGCGGCGTCGGGATGTCGCTCGAGCAGCATGGCGACGCCCTGGCCGCCGGCGGCGCAGGCGCTGACGACGCCGAGCTGCCCGTCCTCGCGCACCAGGCGGTGCGCCGTGTGCATCGCTAGGCGCACCTGGGACAACGTACATTCATTATACATCTACCCTGTTATCAATATACAGGGTGTTTCTGACAAGGCGGTAATAAATCAAAGGAGGCAACAATTGATTAGATCAGCTGACGGGGTCAATGTACAGGACAGCTGTTATTTTATTTTGAGGTTTCGACCTATGTTGCTTTGGGAAAGTTGTTAGTTATGGTTAGCAGAATCCCTCCTTTGATTTTAACCGCCTTGTCAGAAACACCCAGTATATAAAACTCTTCCTTTACTGACTGACTTACAGACACCGTAGAGCCGAAACTACCGGGCGTAACGGGCTGAAGTTTTGCACGTGGATTCCTTGTGGAGTGTAGGGGAGCACTAAGGATAATTCCTCGAAATTCCCATGGAAAAGGGAGAAAACGGGATTTTCGTGTTGAAGAGAAATCTGCGCGAGTGAATACCGCGGGACAGCCTCTAGTAATACTATATAATACATCACACTCAGATACCCTAACTAGGAAGAACCTGTATCTAGGGTACCCGAAACACACACAGAGGCGAACATTACACCCAGACCGGAAACAAACATCGATATTCATCATATCAATATTCGCCCCGCTCGGGAATCGAACCCGGGTGCACACGCTTACTCAGTCCACATCACTGCCAACTGAGTCACGGAGCAGTCTATCATATTCTACCCTGTTATTCATAAAAAGTTAAAGAGCCTTTTTTACAATTTGACGTATGTCAATTAAGACTGGATGTTTCGTATTTACCATACAACAAACCAGCGAAGTAGACCTCCAGTAAAGCTCCTTAAAACCTACTATCTTTATGAATAATAGGGTAAGCCGTTTAAACTTTAAAGTTGTTAATATTTAGGTGTAATATTACTGACAGCCAGAATCCATGTGGTGGCGGCATAGAATTCTACCACCCCATCTCGTCTTTCGTTAAAAAATAAAAAACCCATCCATTCTGCCATCGCCAACCCGTAAAATGGTGAAGACTGCGGGAGTACACTAGACAAAAGGCGCTCAAGATCGGTCGGTATGTCGATTTGTCAAAAAGGCCTATATCCAGCAGTGGACGTCTTTGACCTGAGATGAAGAAGAAGTATACTAACCCCAGTGGCAGCGAAGGGGTGTCCAATAGAGAGCGAGCCGCCCCAGTTGTTCCACTTGGCGAGGTCCGGCGCGCCGACCTTGCCCTGGCGACCCAGGTACGTCTGCCCGAACCAGTCCGAATCCAGGGCTTTCAGGTTCGCTAGGATTTGACCCTGGAATAAATGTATTGGTATAAATAAAAAAAAATGGGCACCACACAAAAGAAAGACAGAAAATACATTTATTCCACGAATAGAGTCCCCATTTTTCACATGGAGTCCCGTTTCTCGTTCTCTGCAGGATCCCGGTTGGGTTTATGCTAGCATGCGGCATGCTCGTGTGAACTCTAACATATAAAAAAACATAAGCCACCAAAACGGGATCTTGCAAAAACTGGACTGCCGTGTGAAAGCGTAAGGAGATTTACAAGTTTGAGAAAATCAAGTAAAAGTAAGAATAATAACAACAGAAAGTGAGTAACAAAATATTTTGTATGTCACTAGAATAAACCTAAGTATAGGTAGTAAAGTAAGTGAGCAGAGTCTGGGTGTATTTTTATGCGTAATGCGTATGTCCTTATGTATTATGGGAACATAATACATAAGAATATACGCATACCAAATCTGCTTCCGTGTTTCAAATGTTGCGTGGGCTCTGCATCTTTTTCTGCTCGTCACAGGTCGGTCAACTATTTTCAGGACACTGAGTAGCTAGAGCTAGAGACAAAACCAATAAGGTTATTATCAGCGCAACACTGCTTTCCCGCTATAATCGACATACAGGGTGTTTCTGACAAGGCGGCAATAAATCAAAGGAGGGATTCTGCTCACCATTCCTTAAAACTTTCCCGAAGCTACATGGGTCGAAATCTCAAAACAAAAATCAGCTGTCCCGTACATTGACCCCGTCAGCTGATTGAACCAATGTATGGAACAGCTGTTATTTTTTTTCAGATGTTGACCCATGTTGCTTTTGGAAAGATGTTAGTTATGGTGAGCAGAATGCCTCCTTTGAATTATTACCGCCTTGTCAGAAACACCCAGTATAATGTCCATTGTTACAGTTGTTGAGAACTATAGGTTCCTAGAAAGACATGGCAATTTAAGCTATACTCACAGCGAAAGCCTCGTGTATCTCCCAGGTGTCGACGTCCTTCAGCTCGAGCCCGGCGGCGCGCAGCAGCCGGGGGATGCCGTACGCCGGGCCCAGCAGCAGCTGGTCTATCGGGTCCTTCAGGATACATTAAGTACTGCTTTTACTAGTCTACTCATATTAATACTTTAAGGCGGTAACTCTCGGTATGGCGCGAAATTCAAATTTTTCACGTTTTTTAATTATTTTGGCTAAAGTATTCATCAATATATATAAAACTCTTCCGTTACTGACTGACTGACTGACAGACAACGCAGAGCCGAAACTATTGGCCGTAGCGGGCTGAAATTTTGTATGTAGGTTCCTTAGGGAGTGTAGGTGAGCACTAAGAAGGGATTTCCCGAAATTCCCACGGGAACGGGAAAAAACGGGAATTTTGTGTTTATGAGAAATATGCGCGGGAAAAACCGCGGGGCAGCCTCTAGTCAATATATATAAAACTCATCCGTTACTGACTGACTGACTGACAGACAACGCAGAGCCTAAACTAATGGGCGTAGAAAGCTGAAAATTGGCACGTGGGTTCCTTGGGGACTGTAGGTGAGGACACTAAGAAGGGATTTCCCGAAATTCCCGCGGGAACGGGAGAAAACGGGAATTTTGTGTTTATGAGAAATCTGCCTTTAGACTCCATATAAAAAACCTTACTTACGTTAAAGACAAATAACTAATGAATATAGTTCCTAAATAAGTTTACCTGGGCAACGTAAGTGAAGTCGCGGAGATAGGCCTTGGGCTTGAGGCCGAGCTCCTTGGCCTTGGCCTCCGACATGACGAGGCAGGCCGACGCGCCGTCCGTCTGAAACACACTCAGCTGTCAGTAAAGTAAAGTAAAAAAATATTTATTCAATATAGGATACAAGATATCACTTATTGAAAGTCAATTAGACTAATCTAATCAAATGATTCTACTCCCTTTCGCAATGATTTTACAGCGTAGAGAAGAAAGGGGTAACAAATTCTACTTTACAATTTATCTCTTTCTTTTTTTTCTTTTTTTGTGACATTACAATTTCATTTTAAAAACTACGAACTTAACTACTTAACTCATAGTCAATGTATGGAATCTAATCGCTCGATTTTGATCTCGAACAAATCGGTCTCAAGTACAGATTATTTTGGCTCGCGCCGTCTCAGCGTCAAGCGTATGTCCTTCACTATCCTGTAGCACTGTCCTGAAGTCAGGAAATTGCGCTGGCAAAAGCTCATCATCAGCCTGTCAGAGCCCCCTGCTAAAACTAGCTCACTGGCTCAAAATACCTAATAGTACCAGGTACAGAAGGCTCACTCAACGGAGTCGTTTAAATGAATAAAAAAACTAGCTGCGTACACATAAAGCACAATCCAGCTCGCTCCTGTTACATATAACCTTAAGTTAATATATCTCTCTCACTCGATCTCCAAAGCCGCAATCAATATTCATGCGATAATGAACCGTGCTACTTTGCGAGTGCGCCTGTTTTAGGAACAATAACGGCATCGAGCAATTATTAGGGATGCGAGAACTTTGCGCAAAAAAGATGAGAGTCGTGCGGCGCAACGAGCAGTGCGCGAGCGGCGGCGCGGCCCGCGGCTGATGGGTACCGCCGGCGCCGCCGCACGTACTTGCAGGTTTATACCTAAAGTGCGGAGTGAGCCAGGCCTGACACTGGGCAAAAGCTAGTTACTTACTACTATGCTAATGTAATTAAATTGTACATTCGGAGATCATGTGTTTTGCTATCAAGAATCCAGCATGAATAGTAGGTACCTATTAACAATGTGCGAGGGACAAACACCAGTAAAAAAACATGTTCTCACCAGGAAGGAAGCGTTAGCGGCAGTGACGGTGCCGTGCGGCTTGATGAAGGCGGGCTTGAGCTTGGCGAGCTGCTCGGGCGTCGACACGCGGATGTCTAGTCTAGTCTAGTCTAGCAGTAGTGATGAAGTAATCTCACCAGGAAGGAAGCGTTAGCGGCAGTGACGGTGCCGTGCGGCTTGATGAAGGCGGGCTTGAGCTTGGCGAGCTGCTCGGGCGTCGACACGCGGATGTCTAGTCTAGTCTAGTCTAGCAGTAGTGATGAAGTAATCTCACCAGGAAGGAAGCGTTAGCGGCAGTGACGGTGCCGTGCGGCTTGATGAAGGCGGGCTTGAGCTTGGCGAGCTGCTCGGGCGTCGACACGCGGATGTCTAGTCTAGTCTAGTCTAGCAGTAGTGATGAAGTAATCTCACCAGGAAGGAAGCGTTAGCGGCAGTGACGGTGCCGTGCGGCTTGATGAAGGCGGGCTTGAGCTTGGCGAGCTGCTCGGGCGTCGACACGCGGATGTCTAGTCTAGTCTAGTCTAGCAGTAGTGATGAAGTAATCTCACCAGGAAGGAAGCGTTAGCGGCAGTGACGGTGCCGTGCGGCTTGATGAAGGCGGGCTTGAGCTTGGCGAGCTGCTCGGGCGTCGACACGCGGATGTCTAGTCTAGTCTAGTCTAGCAGTAGTGATGAAGTAATCTCACCAGGAAGGAAGCGTTAGCGGCAGTGACGGTGCCGTGCGGCTTGATGAAGGCGGGCTTGAGCTTGGCGAGCTGCTCGGGCGTCGACACGCGGATGTCTAGTCTAGTCTAGTCTAGCAGTAGTGATGAAGTAATCTCACCAGGAAGGAAGCGTTAGCGGCAGTGACGGTGCCGTGCGGCTTGATGAAGGCGGGCTTGAGCTTGGCGAGCTGCTCGGGCGTCGACACGCGGATGTCTAGTCTAGTCTAGTCTAGCAGTAGTGATGAAGTAATCTCACCAGGAAGGAAGCGTTAGCGGCAGTGACGGTGCCGTGCGGCTTGATGAAGGCGGGCTTGAGCTTGGCGAGCTGCTCGGGCGTCGACACGCGGATGTCTAGTCTAGTCTAGTCTAGCAGTAGTGATGAAGTAATCTCACCAGGAAGGAAGCGTTAGCGGCAGTGACGGTGCCGTGCGGCTTGATGAAGGCGGGCTTGAGCTTGGCGAGCTGCTCGGGCGTCGACACGCGGATGTCTAGTCTAGTCTAGTCTAGCAGTAGTGATGAAGTAATCTCACCAGGAAGGAAGCGTTAGCGGCAGTGACGGTGCCGTGCGGCTTGATGAAGGCGGGCTTGAGCTTGGCGAGCTGCTCGGGCGTCGACACGCGGATGCCGTTGTCCTTGTCCACTACGCCGTCGCGGCCCTCCACTATATAGATAAATCACATATTTAGTTTCACCCTACGAACAACAATACTCAGGAAGCGTAACTCTCCTACAAAACCGCTTCGATTTTGGTTCCACTTACGCACACAAATTAACTGCACCGACTATTGTCGTAAGGCAAGCCAAACATTTGTTTACCTGAGCCAATTGGTGGGCACCCTGAACTACCTCGCCTCTCACAGTATAGGATACTTTACCAATTAAGGTATCAATAGCGATTAGATGTATAGTCTTATTGACTTTCAATAAGTGATATCTTGTATCCTATATTGAATAAAGAATTTGACTTTGACTTGACTTTGACTGCAATTGCAACAAAGCACTCACACATTCTCATAGACGGCGCTTGCTCGCTATTGGCCGCTTCGCTCGCGTCTGTGGACAAAGCGGCGAGCTAGCTCCCTCGCTCTTGGCTGGGACATTATTATCGCTACTAGATGGCGGTCAAGCGTTATTTTACAAAATATTTATTAACTGCCTTAATAAAGGTGATAGTAGTATTTTTTTTGTCTGTATGGCTGCTACAACACTTTATAATGCATGAAGGCATATTTGTAAAGATAAAACACGGTCAGAAATACTTAAAAACACAGTAATATGCTCCCGACGCTGCAGCCAAACTACTCAAGGTGCCACTAGGAACTGACGCGGCATGTTGTCCGTAACCTAAGCTCCGCCCACCAGGGCTTCTTTTCTGTGTGACTGAGCATTTTATTGGGCTAGTTACGCTTTATGAGTATTGTTGTTCGTAGCATACAAGTAACCAGAGAAGTAGACCTCACAGGCGTAGGTAGGACTTCTTCTCTGATTACCTACTTGAATGATAAATACAAGATATCCAGTCTTATTTGATACGCAACAACTAGTCTCCGAGACCCGAGTTTCCTGTGCGTCACGTTAAGGGCCTCACACCCTTTTTTTTTTTTTTAACGAGAGGAAATGCCTATCGCATTTCCCGACGCTCGGGGGAGCGTCGGGGGTATGTGGGGCTCGCACCCACTAAAACCCCTCGGCGGCAGTCTTGGCGCTTTTGGGAAGAACCCCGGGAACCACACATTATAGCGTCCGAAGTCTTCCCACGCTCAGCTACTATTAGCTTCATGGTCGGGGAGGGCATATTGTTCCCTCCCCGGCTCGCCTATGGAGCTGCGGCGGCACAGTGCCACAAGTTGTGCCGCCGCCCATCTCAGGGCCGTTTGATGAGTGTGTCGAGCCCCCGCCCTTCACACCCACGACCCCAAAGACCCCTTTTAGTCGCCTCTTACGACAGGCAGGGCATACCGTAGACCTATTCTTACGCCCGGACCTACAGGGCTTAAGGGCCTCACACCCTGGAATCGATTAATAGTACATTATTATACAAGGGCGTAAAGTAATGTATTATGTATGAAGCTTTCAAGTTCGAACCCGAGTGCTGTGAGAGTTTCAAGGCTTTCAAACTTGAACAAGCGAGGGTTATAACGAAACCCGTAGCAGAATATCTTTACGCCAGAGTATTATATTCTACTTTTGATTCCATCCGACGATATTTTTTTTCCTTAAAAAGCAGATACCTAGGTACCTACGTAATTCTGTTGACCTTATCAGTCAGCTTGTTTTTAAATCCACTTCACTTCAATCACTTATTTTTTTACCAATAATTAGAGAGCAAATTAAAATTGAAGTACTCATGTTAGTAAGTACTAAAAAACACGTAGGCAAACAAAAGTAAACAGTAATTTGCCGCCATTTTTTTTTCAATGTCAATTTATGCACAGATTAAATAATTAATAGAACATTTTAACCTTGTGGGTAATGACATACCTAAATATTAACTTTTAACATGTATTAAGCTGGTAAAGTATCCCTCTACTGAGCCTCTGGGCATAGGGATCGCCCACAATTGTCACAAGGACAAACATTGATAGAGGTAATTTGCCGTAATCGCCACGCTTGGCAGGCGGGTTGGCGATCGCAGTATTACACTTCAAGTATTTCAACAAAGGTCGCTGCTGCCCGTCCTTCGGCTGTTCCCTTAGTCGCCTTTTACGACACCCACGGGAGGAGATGGGGTTGTGGTATTCCTTAATTCCTTACTTTAACCTTTAAAAGACATAAAGACTAACCTTTAACAGGTATCAAGTCGGTAAAGTACCCCTTCTGCTGAGCCTCATGCGCCAACTTGTGCGATCTGAGCGCGTAGTCGTCTTGCTCCTGGCGGGAAGCGCCGAAGGCCGCCGCCAGCCGGTCCGCCGAGTGGCCCATCGTCTCTCCGGACGAGAACTCTGCCACCGCTGGCAGCTGACAGGTTGAATTTATTGCATTAGGAGGGACCGAGAGACATTATTATTTAGGGTATGGATTTAGTCGTAGCATATGGGAACAATGATAAAAAAGAAAAACGAAAGTTACTGTATGTCTGTGCGTAACGCAATTACATGAAAACTAATGAACCAATCTAAATTCAATGCCAGAAACTGCTTATCGCAGAGGCACCAAACTGTTTTTAGTGGGTATCCCGCGGCATCAATACTTAATTTTGTCGATAGAATTTTGGGATACAAAGAAGCATAATATGCGACATGTTATGTCCTTTGTCATATCAGACTCTTTTCTATCAATTGTAACGCATCCGGTAGTCCAACCTAGCCATGCCAAGCCAAAGCCAAGCCGCTACGTCACTTCCTCCGTGCCCGCCCACATCCGGTGCCCTACCACAGCCAAGCCAATGGAGGAAGCTTGACGAGCCGCCGCCAGCCGGCCGCCAGCCTTTATAAGCGCGTGTTTGCCTAGCTCTGGACTTAGAATTGTATACCACTTGCTAGAGGAAACTCTGTCCGATTAAAATAAAGCCAGTAATTAGTTATCAGTTTATTTTATTTAGCCCTCCTTTCACAATATATCAAATAGCTTCAGTAGTTTTCTCGTGAAAACGAGACAGAGAGACAGAGTTGCTTTCGTATTTATAATAATACTAGTCGACCCGGCGAACTTCGTACCGCCTTACCTATTACTATCTTGCGCATGTTTTATACTCATAAACCTTCCTATTGAATTACTCTATCTATTAAAAAAAACCGCATCAAATTCCGTTCCATAGTTTTAAAGATTGAAGCATACATAGGGACAGACGCGGGAAGCGACTTTGTTTTATACTATGTACTAGTCGACCCGGCGAACTTCGTACCGCCTTACCTATTAGTATTTTGTGCATGTATTATACTTATAAACCTTCCTCTTATATCACTCTATCTATTAAAAAAAACCGCATCAAAATCCGTTGCATAGTTTTAAAGATATAAGCATACATAGGGACAGACGCGGGAAGCAACTTCATTTTATACTATGTATTGATGATTGATGAAGTAAGTTTGGATTTTTAGCTGCATTTCCTGTGTGAATTACTAACCTCTGGCGCTAGGAAGTCGGGCCGGATGGTGGCGATGAGTGCCAGGCGCTGGGCCGGAGTCTTGGCGCGGTTCAGCCGCAGCAGTAACGACCTCATTTTGCGAGAGTGGCGGATGGGCACGTCCGACATGAACTCTACGCCTCCCGCTACGATCACGTCGTATGCGCCCGCCGCTATCATTCCTATACCTGTGGAAATTTTGTTCACTTTAAACTAGCTGTCCCGGCAAACTTCGCATCGCCTTAAAATATATCAGTTTACACGATTACTACTGAAGACTTAGCTGTATGGACTATGTTCTTTTGCATGCCCAGAACAAAAAAAGTCAAATCATCTCAGATTAGAAGAAAAAAGTGAACAAATAGCAATTTTAATGTTACTGCTAAAGGCAATATGATTAATTAGTACAACATGGGATTCGATTAGAGAGAAAATTTGTGACCTCAACAAATTTTCTAAAGTCTGTGCATAAGGGTCCCTTAACGGTCCAGTTAGATATATTTTTATTAGCCTAGCATCGTCGCCAGGCCTAACCAGTGGTCCAAAGAACTTAAAACTTTGCATAAAAGAACTTACCAGTAGTAATAGCCTGGTTAGAAGAGATGCAAGCCATGGTTACGGTATGCGCAGGAGTCTTGTCACTGAACCCAGCTGCTAAAGCTGCCTCGCGACCAATGTTCGAAGTCTTCACCTCTTGGATCACCGTGCCATAGACAATGTAGTCTACAATGTTCTTGTCTATGCCAGTCTTTTGGAGGAGACCCCTGTTAGATAAATAATTGTTTAAAGTCAAATATGTGTTATAGCGTAGCGCTAGCCAAACGCCGGGCTAGAGTGTGGTGATTACGCAACGTACAGGAGCGTTTGTGATATCAAGAGTCAGGCTAGCGCTCTAACGCAACGCTATAGATATTGCCTTCTGTTAGACATAGCCCTTAATTTCAATGCTAGTTTTTACCTTTCGGTATTTCTTTAAGAAAACTTTTTATTAAACTTTGAGATATTTGACTCCCTCCCTCTATAATACTGTTAATGAACAAGAAAAACAAAAAACATGAATACTTAAGACAAAGCTTTATGGACTTAATTCCTTTGCCTGTCCAGAATGGGGGTAATACAGGACATAACTTTTGGCCTTTATGTCCTATAAGACACAAAATCAGTAGGTGTGTCTTCCAAAAACGTTGTATTACAATGTGGGAGATGGTTTTTTACATTCGCGAATTCATTAAAAATTTATAAAAAATACATATTTCGCCAATAAAATAAAAAACGAAAAAAAAATTTGAATTTCGCGCCATACCGAGAGTTACCGCCTCAAGCTTAATTTAGTTAGAAAGATTGTTGTACCTATGTCGTTATACTTATATGGTGAGATTAACCACTACATTAATTAAAAAACTTACAACAAAGAATGGCGGGCCAGCTCGTGCGGCATCATCTTGGCATAATCAGTAAAGGAGACAAGGAACGGTGTGCGGACTCCATCCACAAGTACCACGTTCTTGCCTGTCTTGTCCTTCACGGTTTTCTTTTGCTGCAGAGCTGCTCCTACGCTGAGAGCTCGTCTGGCAGTGTCTGAATATTTTTTTCTATTAGCAGTATTAAACATTTTTCAAAATCTAAATGGATTTTTTATAGTCGGCAGTTGTTAGTCTTGTAGTGAAAATAAAAAGTGTGCTGTACTTACTAACACACTTAACACACACTATGTTCATTCTAAAATAGCATTAGGATAGGACAATGAGTAAGGAAAATATTATTTATTCATTAACTTCTAAAAGTATTGAAACTGAGTGATTGTATGCAGTCTTTGAAGAATCTTCATTTGCAACCAGTATAAATTTAAAATATTAAAGGCATATTAAGCTATATATTATATAGACTTAAAGCTAAATGCAGTAAATGTTTTTTTTTTTTGTGTTATAGCATTGACAAGGCATTTTTTGTTTGTTTATTACCTTGTTAGGTATGAAGGTATATTTATTTATTTTTGTGTCTGTTAAAAATATTTATCTTAGCAGTGTGATATAATATCTATTGGTTGCTAAGCTTCATTATATTTGAAATCAAAAATAGTTAGAAGTAAATTGAATAATTGCATCCATGCCAACTAATTGTGCAGGTCCAAAGTTTACTTCAACAACTCAACTGAAAATACCAATGAACTTTAACTTAGTGTCCATGCATTGCTAGGCAGCATGTCTTATATTTTATGCGGTATAATAACTAGTTAAGCTAGGTAGGTACCTAAAAGACAGTCTAAGAAAATGTTGAGTTAGAAGTTTACTTACCAAACTTCGCCGAAGCTGGAACTTTAAGTATAGTTTTCGCTATCTGGGATGCCATGGCTGATTGAGATTTTAAACCGGTAAGCACTATACACTAATGATAACTTGTTACTGGTATTAGAATCTCAATTTAGCTAGGAATAGGAACTGGAAAATAAAATTATAGGAAACAATCGGACTCTGACCCGTCACCAAAATGATGAGGATTGATGAGGATGATGAGGTGAGGAGATGATAACATTGATTGATTGACACCAGAACACACAGCATACCTTGTCGAAATCTATCAATCCAATGTCGATGACATCAGCTTCATTCAACTTCAATCAAACAAAATCACACAAAAAAGCTGCAAAGTAGATTTTTTTATGGGACATGAACGAAACAAATCATGATTTTTTTTAAACAATTCAAATTTTGTTTTATACAATATTAATTACATACAAACTATAAAAAAAATCGTATTCTATTTATATAATTATAATGTGTGTTTTGTGAGCAAAAGATGAACGAAAATGGTGCTGATACGGCGGAAGCTTTGGACCCCAGGGTACAGGTGAGAAAATCAATATTATTGAAGAGTTACGTATGATGGCATGAAAATAATGTTATTCAGGCCTTGAGCTAAAAACGATGCGTGCAGTAATTACAAACCCTGACGACCCGATCATGAACTATTGTCTAATTTGATTCATGTTAGTGCATTATTTATTATTCCCAATAGTATCTTCGTGTCTGACCCAGTGCTGCATAAAAATAAATAAACTTAACACTGCATTGCGTTGCGTGGGTAATATAATTCCGGATATGCATCATTATCTTTTCAACTTTATGTTATAAATATACCTATGTTATTCAAAAAAATTGAAGCAGCTTTATTAACTGCTACCCTGCTAAATATTAATATTCTATCTATAAAACTTTCTTTATCTATTATAATACAAAACAGGCTAAGCTTAGTGTCGATGCTATTGTTTAAAATAAAAAAATTATGTTAACTTTTTAGGTTTTGAAATTTTTTTTGTATAGATTATTCATTGTAAGATTATTCCTTCATAAACCATGTTGTAGATTGAACTGGAGCGCCTCAACTCGTCGACAGATGAGATAAACAGACTAGAAGTGGAGCTTGACGAAGCAAGGCTGGCGTTCCGTCGTTTACTAGCCGAGGGCCATTTGCGGATACAACAGCTTACGAGAAAGCTTGGGACAAGCGTGCATAAGGCTAGACCTTATTATGAAGCTAGATTTAGGGCTAATAATGTAAGTATTATCTAGATATTAAACTAAAAAAAAATCATATTGAAGTTAAACTTTTATAAGTAGCAAAAGGTGCTAAAAATGCTCTTAGTACTGCTTATTTGACCATGCAAATGATACAGCTTGCATTTTGCTATATGCAAAATTAAAGTAAGCTTCTGGAAAAGAGTTTTCCATTTAATACAACAGATTAGACCATCTGGCTGGGGCTGGTGAAAGACCATATTTGGTAGAAAATTTTTTGTTCATGTAGAACCCATAAAAACGCTAAATGAACAAAAGGTGTTCCTTTGTGTGGCTGGCCTGTTGAGTTTATCTTTAGTGTATAAATTTTAATAAAGAAGATTTTTATTATATTTTCAGACTACACAAGAGCTGCAAGCGGCATCACTGGCGTATGACAAGGCCAACAGTGCACACTCAGCAGCTAGAGAAATGGTAAAATAAACATTTTTACTTGCAAACTAATCTTTATTTACATTCATGAATTAAATATTGCACTGTGTTCTACTTTGTAGGATCTAGGAGTAGGGGGCCTTTTTATAAGGCGGGGTAACTACTCTGCTGCCCCTTGGGGAGGCGCGGCATTATGTGGGGTTCGTACCCACTACAACCCCGCCGGTGTCCTTCTTGGCTGTAGCAAGGAGGCCATGCGAGATCTGTTCGAGCTAATTAAGCTCCGCGACTAGGAGTAGAGGACCTGCCTATACTACGTCAATAAATCAGAGACCCTAACTAGGAAGAACATTTATCTAAGTTTAAACAACAAAAAAGATGTGCAAGCAGTCAACCAATTCGTGAATCTTTTATGTAGTTTACGTATTGTTTATGGATAGGTATTCCTGGCGGAGCAGGGCCTGGCCCGGCTGGCCGAGGACTCCGGCGGCGGAGTGACCCTGGACCCGGCCTGGCAGGAGATGCTCAACCACGCCACCTCTAGGGTTAATCAGGTTTGTAACATTACTTCCGGTCTTTCTGAGTTCGTAAGCGAACGAGACAGTTCATATTCAGTTGAAATTTTGAATGCTTCTTCTTGGAAATAGCTTTTTTTCTAGAAAACTAGTGTTTGTTTTAGTTGGCTCCAATTCTTAAAAGTGGCCCTTGGTATGGTTTGGAATCATGTTATCAATTTTAAGTAAACTTGTAAGTCACTCAATGTAAAGATTCCTATTGGATTCCTAAAATTAAATTCAATTAATAATTCATTTCAGAAATCTAGGTTTCCATAGCTTGTTAGTAAAACACGTTAACTTACATTAGTAATAAATAAATTAAAGCTAAAACTATTTACAATTTTGTGTGAAGCTGCACCCAATGCTGTAGCATTGGAGAGTCCCACCGGTCTATAAATACCTTCAGGAGTCTGTTGGGTGCTCCCGCGGAGGCGTGCTAGCGTGGAGGCTCATCGTTTTCTTATGATGGCATAAAAGTCATCAGTGTGTGCCTCCGCAAACATCCCCGAAGCACTCTCCAGATCTCCACCCACGGGAGCCCCAACAAAACCCTGAATGCATTATTATATTTATTTATTTTAGGTTCACAAAACAGATCGTAGACAAAGACATTAAAATTCACATTATTAAATTAGTTAGTTAGTTAGTTATTATATTGGACTCGCAGGTCATTCGCAGAACAAAATGAAATGATATTAAAATAAAATAATATTAGAAATTGACCATTCTCACCATCTACTAGTCGTAGTGAATATATAGTCCAATGATTAAGTTTCATAGTACATGTAATAATGTAACCAGGCGGAAGCAGACCGCGCCGCGGCGGCGGCGGCGCAGCGAGCCCGCGCCGCCGCGCAGCGCGCCGCCGCCGCTCTCGTGGTACAATTACAGGCGGGACTCAAGAGGCACATCACTAAATCTAGGTAAGTATTGCGTGAACTTTCCGTTCGCGTGAGATATAGCTTCTGTAGTTTAGGCATGAAAGACGCTAGATAAAAACAGACAAACAGAGAGTTATTTTCACATAAGTATTATTAAGGTGCAGACTTGTAATTGGAAAATTGTATGACCTGCGCACATAAAGAAACAATCTCAAAATGGCGGCCGTTGTATGGGCTGTGGGCTGTCCAGGGCTGTCTCTCTTCTTAACTCTTCCCTCATACTGATATACGCGAGATAGCATGCGTTCGGCCGCTATTTTCAAATCGTTTCTTTATCTGCGCGGCTTCTAATTACAATAATGCAAATAGTTCTATCTAGTAAATGCAAACTAGCTTCAATATCACCCTCTTAAATAGCTGTTTTAGTAGTTTAGGTATTATACTTCTTCTACTAAAAATCAGAAAAACATCATACCTGATCGACAAAACCGCCATCATTTGCTGAACTTTTGTATATAAGCAAATTATATTGCACTAGAGGCTGCCTCGCGGTTTACGCACAGTAGTTACTGTTTTGCGTTGTCTGTCAGTCAGTCAGTAACGGAAGAGTTTTATATATATTGACTAGAGGCTGTCCCGCGGTTTTTCCCGCGCAGTTTTCTCATAAACACAAAATTCCAGTTTTTTCCCGTTCCCGTGGGAATTTCGGAAAATCCTTTCTTAGTGCTCACCTACACTCCCTAAGGAACCTACATGCCAAATTTTAGCTTTGTACGCCCAGTAGTTTCGGCTCTGCGTTGTCTGTCAGTCAGTCAGTAACGGAAGAGTTTTATATATATTGACTAGAGCCTGCCCCGCGGTTTTTCCCGCGCAGATTTCTCATAAACACAAAATTTCTATTTTTTCCCGTTCCCGTGGGAATTTCGGGAAATCCCTTCTTAGTGCTCACTTACACTTACTAAGGAACCTACATGCAAAATGTCAGCCCGCTACGCCCAGTAGTTTCGGCTCTGCGTTGTCTTTCAGTCAGTCAGTCAGTAACGGAAGAGTTTTATATATATTGATTAAAAGCTTTCTGAAAATTTTAAACTTATTGTTGTTTTGAAGTATTTTACTAAAATATTTTTAACAAATAATTTAATAATATTATTGTTTATTAGTGGCTTCATCAAAGTATTTAATTTTACAAGTAATCTAACTTACAATAAAAGTTAATGGTTTCTTTAAATTTAATTTAAAATGACTAATGTTATTTTGTAAATAAATCTTCATTCACACATTCTACATAAATAATACAAACAGAACTTCCAACAATTTTGTAGTTTGCAATATTCGCACGAAACACAGCTTTATTTTCTTTTGCACAGAGTTCACTTTCGCTCTGCTGAACGCCTCGGCTGAGCCGCTTGGACTGAGATGCACGGTACTTTTGTTTCTTTCTTACTTTAAACAATGCAGTATCTATTTTATTGTAGAAATGTCTTTTTAGTTTATGCATGGTTGTATTTATAACGCTTTGTTATTTAGATAAATAAAATTACATATAATAAATGTGCAGACGAGTGACAATAAAAATTGGTAAGTTTCCGATTTAAGTAGATTCTCGTTCTAAACATTTTTTTATTTATTTGCAGACTTTACAAATACCTCCCAATAGACGAAATAAAAATTAAGAAAGGGTTAGTTTTTCTACTAGGTTAAAGCAAGCCTAAAGTGGTTTTGCCTACCCTGTTGGACATTAGTGTCCCCCACATATAGCCACAAGGACAAATACTTTTGGGTTAGCGATCGTGGAGTGGCTCTTTTAAGACGCTATATGAGTTTTGAAGGTTTTTTAAATCAAGTAATTCTCTAACCCTCTTATTCATAAAAAGTTAAAGAGCATTTTAGTCATTTGACGTATGTCAATTTAGACTGGATGTCACATATTTACCATACAGCAAACCAGAGAAGTAGACCTCCAGTAAGGCTACTTAAAATCTACTGTATCTTTATGAATAAGATGGTAACCCTCTTATTCATAAAAAGTTAAAGAGCATTTTAGTTATTTGACGTATGTCAATTTAGACTGGATGTCACGTATTAACCATACAGCAAACCAGAGAAGTAGATCTCCAGTAAGGCGACTTAAAATGTACTGTATCTTTATGAATAAGACGGTAAATCTATAAGAGGTAAAGATCTGGAATTTTAATATAACGTTTTTGAGGATATAACAAAGTTTTTTATAACTGAGAAACACTAGTGGAATCAAAAAACCTCGATACATTATTTCGTCAAAGAAAACCATTCCAAAAAACGGTAATAGCCAGTTCTTCGAAATTACTTACTAGTTTTTGTTGAAACTTCATAGGAATAATGATAATAAAGTATATCAAATTCTGATAATTTAAATGATTTAAAAATAATAATTAGAAATATATTTAATATCTATTACTTTTTCCAATTAAATGTCGTAACCGATGTTGGCGACTGATATATGACTGTCCTTTTCCCTCAGTATGTTGAGGGAAAAGGACATCCTATGTTCCTCGGTCGTTTGATTTATTTCTCGTATATCGTCTTAAGAGGACAGTATAGCAACGCAAAAATATTAAGAAAAACTTATGCTGCGCCCCCTCACCCACCGCAACCGTGCGAAAGAGAGAGCTAATTTTTTGATGAAATTTGCGTTTGGGGGGAAAACGTTTTTCCACTACTAATTATTTTCCAATCACCATGAAGTTTTAGTTACTAACCCTATAAAAACTAGGTAGTTCCTCTTTAAGTATATCCACATTTTTCAACACCCACGAGAGAAGATGGGCTGGTGGTATTCTATGCCGAAATCACATTCCCACTGGTACCAAAAGAACTAACGTTAAAACAATAACCCTCACCAGGCCATACTTCGAGGAGAAAGCCCGTATAAACGCAGCCCTCGAGTGTCAGAAGGCCCGGATTCAAAACCTGGAAGTGCAAGTGGGTGACGCGAAACAGAAGTACTCCGGGGCACTGAGGAACCTGGAGCGGATATCTGATGAGATACACAGGCACCGCTCGCGCAGGCAGTCAGTCAGGCACGGTGGGTGGAACTTGTATTAGAGACACATTTACGCTTACACTTTTTACACGTCTAATTTTATTTGACCGATAATCAAGTAGCCTTATTTAAAACACATTTCTCTGCTTTGCTGGAATCCGGGGCTTACACCTTTTACATGTCTTATGTGTAAAACAAATTTTACACGTCATATGGTAAAACATATCATGCTTGTTGCATGTGGGAGTCGATAAGGGTTTGTGCCTAAAGTCCCTACCGTTGTCGTTCTACCGGGTGTTTCTGACAAGGCGGTAATTAATCAAAGGAGGGCTTCTGCTCACCATAACTAATAACTTTCCCAAAGCCGTCCCGTACATTGACCCTGCCAGCTGATCGAACCAATGTATGGAACAGCTGATTTTTGTTTTAAGATTTCGACCCATGTTGCTTTGGAAAAGTTGTATACAAGCTCCAAAAAGCACCTTCAACAACGACATCTCTATAATTCTTTCGCATTACAGTAACAATTTAAACTTTTAGTTACCAAAGTTTTATCGTTTAAAATTACAAACACAGATCTCCCACCGCCAAAGCAAGACTTATACGACACCTCAGACACAAACACGAGCGACGAGCAAATAGAGCAGTACTGTGCTGACGGGACGGAAACTGCGGACGGGACGGAAACTGCGGACGGGACGGAAACTGCGGACGACTCGGACGTCCGGAGCGAACAGGTCCGCGCCTGGCTGTGCGGCGCGGAGGGAGGGGACGCTTGGACGGAAATCGATTTGGACACTAGTCCTGAGGAGGTATGGACATGAATCAACACACGCCTATATTCCCCGAATGGTTAGGCAGAGGCACCAGTTCATTGACTGAGCGCACGAGAGGCACGAAATAATAGAGCTGGACCCACGTTTGGCCAAGTTTATGTTGTGAGGTGAGGACACAAATGTTTATGGTGAGGCTGCTTTTCCAATAGTGTTTTCACTTGCGCCATCTAGAGGGACATCTAATGGGTTAGTAATCTACAGCAGCGGTTCCTAAACTTTTTTTCTCATAGATCACTTTAAAAACTGTAACCTAATTCCCAAAACATAGATAAGTAGATAGCACTAATAAATGAATATAAATATGAATATGATAACATGACTGCTATGTGGCGGGGCGAACATTGTTATGATAAATGTAGATGTTTGTTTCTAGGTCGGGTGCAAGGTTTGTATGTGTACTTTGTTTCGGCCACCATAGATACAGGTTCTCCCTAGTAAGGGGCTCAGAGTACGGAAAAAAGAAACCTGTCAACCTAACTTTGAAATAAACCGCTCAAAGGGTTTTGTTTCATCTTCAACAAGGAGTTTTGTTTCATCTTCGAACCAAGATTTTTATTTTATTTCTTTAATATTCGTCGTCAGGTAAGCTTTGAGAAGTGTTCTCTCCGACCGCTCTCTGTCTCCGAGAAGTCGTCGCCGACCAGCCCCATCGAGAACTCCAGAGTGTCCGCCGCGTCGCCCAGAAGGATTATCAGGTTACTTTCTTTATATTTAACTAGTCGACCCGACGAACTTCGTACCGCCTTTCCTATTACTATATTGTGCATGTGTTATACATTTATAAACCTTCCTCTTGAATCACTCTATCTATAAAAAAAAACCGCATGAAAATCCGTTGTTTAGTTTTAAATATTTAAGCATACATAGGGACAGACGTGAGAAGCGACTTTATTTTATACTATGTATTGATATTGACTAGTCTGGCACTTGGCATACTGTATGTCACCTGGGGATAGTGTAGCTTCCCTTCAGTGAAATAATTTTTGAAATCGGTTCAGTAGTCTTGGAGACTGTTTAATGCTAACAAACAAATAAACATCCGAATATTTTTTCTTTGTAATTAATGCATAGTTTAAAATATAGTCACTTTCCGTTAAATACCTTAAAAGCCTTAGGTAAAAAAAACCTTACTTTAGAAGATATATTTTTTTTTGTTAGATCGGCGCCACTGTTCGCGTAAAAGAACTCTCAAGAAGGTGTATTATATTATTCGTAGGGCGGGCGCAGGGCTGGGGGCGGGCGGGGCGGCCGCGCTGCTGGCGGCGGAGCGCGCGGGCGGCCGGAGACCCAGTCTGGACGCTCTGCTACATGACACGGGGGAGAAGGTCAAGGAGATGTTCCAAGGTACGAACACGAGGGACAAGGGGGGCCCCAATATCGATCCCTGAGATACACCAATATTACAGACATTATAGGACAACCCGGAGATACCGCGCATTACCCACGTCCACCCTTTTCTCTCTATATTTAAGTTGTTGAAAAGTCATTAGATCAAGGGATTTATCAATTAGGTTAAAGAGCTGTAACAGTCTTATGATCAAAGCGGTCGAAAGCTTTCGAGAAGTCAAAAAAAAACACAAATTTAATGATGATGAAATGATGGTGATTGATACCTCTCGTCAAGGCGAAAATGGACCGCCTCTCTGATCAGTTCAATCAAATATCATCTCTAACAGTAGGTAATTTGTCAGGTTTTTCCCTGCTGGGCACGCGGCGGGGCTCCGAGTCGGCCGGGCGCTCCCCGCGCCGCGCCGCCTCGCCGCGCTCCTCCGCCTCCAGCGACCGCGACGACACCGACAGTCTCGCTAGGTGAGACTACATGCACTCACACATGGTGTCTTCATAGCACGCAAGCCCTCGAACAAACCTCTACCTATTGACCTAGTAGCATAAACTCATCGCTCGACGAAAACGTTAATTATAATAGGAATAATAGGACGATTCCTTGACTTACTGTCTATATAAGTTGTTTAAGGTATAATCCAAACTAATACAATAAATGCGAAAGTGTAATTGTCTATCTCGCTTTTACGCCAAAACGGCAGAGATAGTCTAAAGGACTAAGCCTGAGAATGGATGCAGGCGATTTTTATCGCATTTTATTCCGAAAATCTCAAGGAAATGGATACATAGGATATTTTTATTTAAAGGGGAATTAAGCTGGCGAAGCCGCGGGTGCACACTAGAAAAAAATATTTATAAGAATGTCTTTTTACAAAATCCTTTATGTCACAGTATGGAGATGTTGACGGACGACCAGATCGCGTCGCTGATGCTGGACGCGCAGCTGGAGGCGGTCTGCGGGCGGCTCGCCGGCGTCGCCGTCACGCAGCGGAACTACTGAACAACCTACCCTTTCCAATAAGGTAACACATGCAAAGTAGGAGCTCACGGAGTTAAGAAACTAACGAAAAACATCCAGAACTCACCAGGTCAAACAAACCAAACATCCTGGTCAACTGGCTTCAGATCTGGGGGTCAAGTTTCTTAACTAAAAAAGATCGCCTCGTAATTGTCTTATTAGCGGCTTCGTTAACCATTGCTGTTTTCTTTAGGCGTGCGACAGAAATTGCCTTTGTTAAAATTGCAATGGTTAAAGAAGTCGTTAGCAAGACAAATACAAGTCGATCGTTTTTAGTTAAGAAACTTGCCCCCCTGGACGCGGAAACGCTGAAAGCGGAGGGCCTAAATAGGTAACAACCAAATATATTCGTTGCCGTGACGTAGTGGAAATATTGAACTAAATTACATTGATAGAATATAAGGTAAAATAGGCAAAGCAGGAGCTCTGAAGTTAATAAACTAGATAGATCCTATCTCTTAAGTGCCAGAAACACATAGAGAGCCATAGCACAAGAGCATTGGATAGGGAGTAAACAATGATACTCGCTGGCGTGACGTAGCGGAACAATTCCACAGCCTGAATGTATATTAGATTCAGAGCTTCTAACTAAGTAAAACTTGTGTCTACTATGTCCGAAACACACAAAGGCATATATGTCGTAGTAAGATTGGATAATTAGGTTTTTTGCAAAAAAAACTAGGAATTTTGCGAAAACCCGGATAATTTGATATAAGCATTACTTTTTTTCAATCATCCTGACATTAAGCAGTTTTTTTTTGCAAAAAACCTAGTATAATTGAATACTTTGAAACCTTCCTTAACCCTGATTGGCTATTGCTTGCTGGTAAACTCTTATTCTGATTGGTTCGTTAAAATATCCTTTAACGCTACAGAGAACCAATCAGAATAAGAGTTTACTAATCTAGCCAATCAGGGTTAAGGCAGGTTTCAGATGTTTTAACTATACCAGGTTTTTTGCAAAAAAAACTGCTTTATGTCAGGATTATTGAAAAAAAATTAATGCTTATATCAAATTATCCGGGTTTTCGCTAAATCCCTAGTGTTTTTTGCAAAAAACCTAATTATCAAATCTTACTACGTCATATATACTGCTATGTGTATTGTTGCCAATTTCAAAATATGTTTCTATGAATTTTATTAAAACATGCTAAGTATAAAAATAATAAATATGCAATAGCAATTCGATCTCAGGCATAAATGTGCCTAGCTAATATTATTTAGGAGTATAAACTTGCCTCTTAGTAAAATAATTTAAGAGCATAATACTATTTATAACATATCAAATTGCATAATAAATTAAGATATGTAAAAACAAATAAAATATGCAAATGCAACCGATAAAGCACAATTAGGCCCAGTGCACATTTAGCGAGACTTAGCGAAGATACCGCGATAGGAGGATAACAATTTAAAATTGCCTCTAAATTCTATCTTATAGTTCCCAAAATAGGGTTTCAATCGAAATGTATTCTAAGCTACTGTAAGAAAAAGCACGCGCTTGCTCCTCGACCCAGTGCCATGGAAGTTATAGATCAGTTTTAATTGTTATTTATTGTTATTTGTCGTGTGTGAAAATTTTATTAACTTATACCATCTTGTATGCATGCACCACATGAAAGCAATAAATATTTGAATATTTGTTATCTTCTCGCTATAATTGCGCAGATGTGAGCTGGACCATAAGGTCACACGTGTGTTAGAAATAAATAAGAATAGTATTCGTATTAAGTAGGCAATAGAACAATATCTCTCGATATATTTTGACGCAATAAATGTAACAATAACTAATTTATTTTACGCGTAATCAATATATATAAAACTCTTCCGTTACTGACTGACTGACTGACAGACAACGCAGAGCCGAAACTACTGGGCGTAGCGGGCTGAAATTTTGCATGTAGGTACCTTAGGGAGTGTAGGTGAGCACTAAGAAAGGATTTTCCGAAACTCCCATGGGAACGGGAAAAAACTGGATTGTGTTTTATTAGAAATCTGCGCGAGTGAAACCGCGGGTCAGCCTCTAGTAAATGCATAATACCATAGTTTTTTTACACTGTACCTATCTAGAAATTTGGGTGTCCTCCTAAACAGATGATATTTATTATATCTTTTCACTTCTCATTTAAGTAAATCGGCAAATTATGCGTGATATGATTGTATTATTTGGTTAAGAAATCAAATGATCCGCAATATGGCGAAGGTCACAACTTAAAATGAGGTTAATGTTGTTATAAAGTATGTTCCTGATAAGCTGGCAATAAAAAAAACTAAACGAAAATCGGTTCAGCCGATGCCACAGACACATACACAGACAGACAAACAGACAGACAGACAGACAGACAGATACACACATTAAAATTATAACACCCCTCTCTGAATTTTTTGTTCGTGGGTTAAAAAAAGGGATTGTCAGAAACACTCAATATATAAGTAGCTTTAGATTAATTAGATGAATTGAATACTCAAATTTAATATATTTTACGTAGTTAATATTTCGAATGAATCTTTTATAGTTTAAGTTTAAATTAATTTTATTAAAAAAAAATATTACCCACCAAGATTGAGGCACGGCCTAGTGGTCGCTCTCATGTCTCACTCCTACATACTTACTCAATTTTTAATACCTACCGATCTTTTTCTTACTTTACTAAGTTATGATTAATGAAATAGTCTTCCAATGAAAGATCACAAATACTTACTTGTTTTTTTTTTTACTTTTTTTTATTATTAATGTTTTCACAAATATCAGTATTAATATGTTGGTTTTCAGATTTACAAGAGATACTTATGAATATTTTATAATATTATTTATTTTTAGGATCTCATAACACCTGAACTCATGACGTCACAGTATTTTTTTTTAATTTAATTTAATTTAATCAACTTATATGTATAAAAAAAATAATATTAGTAAATTTTTTGCTAGTAGTGAAATTATTATGATGAATTAAATAAACGACAATATAAGTAGTAAATCAAATGATATTCTTGTTAGTTAATGTATCAAAAAGTACTTGCCTTTCCTTACTCAAATTGTTTATCATTCTAGTTATAAATTTACATGTTAGATGCCAATTCGAAAACTGCTACTACCTTAGTCTGCCGTTGATAATATAGCGTTATCTCTATAAATTATCCTAAAAAGAGATTTAGTTATACTTTAAAAAAGTGTTAATTTAAAAATTAGCATATTTTTGTAAGAGAGGTCCTTTACACTCAGTGTAGTGTCACAGTTTAATAAAAAGTACTACATACAGTATAGGCACTCCCTGCCTCCCTCAGCAAGTGCGGCTCCCGCGCTCTCGGTTACCTCTCAGTACAAATAAAGCAGCGTCGCACGTCTCATCTCACTCACACAAGCATGGTGCGTGCACGTACACGTCCGAGGTGTGGTAGTGGTCATACTGACGCCAGATTGATCGTTTCACCGACAGATTGTGGGTGGGTAGATTGTACGTTGTTATTAGTATCAGTTTGTTAACCATTGCCGCTTTAACAAGGGTAATTTCTGTTACACGCCCAAAGAAAACAGCAATGGTTAACGAAGTCACTAACAATCCACGATAACGAGTCGATCGAATTTATATAGTTAAGAAACTTGACCCCCGGGACTGATGGACTGAACTGACGGCAGACTGAGTAGGACCTCTCGAACTGCTATGTTATCATAACGTGTATCAAAGATACAATCGTAAGATTGCTATGGAACTTTCTTGCCTTGCGAAATAATGTAGTAAAATCAGCCTGAATGTACAGACAAACTTTTTTTTTTTTTTACTATAATTAATTATGAAATATAATTAAAATAATTATAAAGAAATAATCTCAGTGATAGACTAATAACATCAATAGAATTAAAAACTCAAGTATTGTTTTGTGTTTGATCATGTGATATTGACTGTACAAAGGCTAGTTGTATGGATAAATGTATGAATACGCTTTTAAGGTAGACGTATGTATCGCCTTATCGCCTCGTTACACAATCTCGCCTTGTTAGGGGGATAAGGAATAATAGATACTTAATATTTAGTTATTAGATTCAACGAAAGCTTGTTAACAGACGGGCCGGATTCTTTTTTTTTATTCTAACGGCACAAGATATTATTTCATCAAAACTAATTCAATTAAGTGTCTGGTATAGATGCAGCTCAAATGTGTAGGAAATATGCAAGCCTGTTTACTAAGGCTACGCAAACACGTTATATTATAGCATGCAGAAACAAATACCCTTACTTAAATATACTTATTTTAAACTGTAACATAATTGCCGTTTACTAAAGTTGGCTAGAATGCAATAAAACTTCTACCAGCCAAGCACTCTCAATGCAGTCGTTTGCATTGCAGTTGGAATTGGCCCGTCTGTTCCAGTGTTACTGCACTCGAAATGACATGTCAAGTGATCTAGCTGAATAAAAAATTACCTATGTATGTAATGTTATCTGTATTAAGTAACTTGCCTTTCAGATGAATAAATTGTAAGTACAAACAAATATGTTTTTTTTTTTTCATTCCTCTTTTTGCTATCAGGAGTTGTTGTGTTTATTGTACCTACTCAACCGGCCACACGGTGCGAAACTAGCGCCACTTCCGATAAATAAAATTATATCTTCAAAACTATGAGAAATTCACTAGAAATATTCGTTCGTCTCAAGTGGCCACTTTTAGTTTCACAAACAAATATTTCTAAGATCATTATCCTGAAAGCTACACAACAGAGTCTTAAAATTCTTAGCAAGATGATTTAGAGCGTCATTGACGCATATTTTTTATTTTGACCATGGTTTAGAAAGACATTAATTATTTATCGAAGTGGCGCTAGTATTGCACCCGTTCGCCCTTTAAACTCTAATAGGTAGATCAAGATCCGATTATCAATTTTTTTACTAAACATTGCATTGGTAAGTACGTGAGTTCAATAAAAACAATCGGAAATTTAATATAACCAATTTAATAATTATTCAAAACATTTAATTTAAATACATCTTACGATTATTATGACGAAATTGCACAAAATTCACTAGCAGGGACGGCGACCTTATGCGAACGTCAGTTTCACTAATGAATTATTGGATCAAAAGAAAACTCACCTTTTCCGAAACTAAAATCTTATTATAGACTAGTTCACCCGGCGAACTTTGTACCGCCTAACCTATAACTAGCTTGTGCACGTATTATACTTATAAACCTTGAAACACTATCTATTAAAAAACCGCATCAAAATCCGTTTCAAATTTTTAAAGATTATTTTATTTTATACTATGCATTGATATTGTAGAGATATTGACAAACTGCTTTTACCAATTGTTATTATTTGCATGGTTATGGTTAGCGACACTGGTTAGGTATCGTAACCATTAAATTCGACAACCATTGCTACTTCAACAATGCCAATTTCTTTGCACGCTTAATAAAAACGGCAACGGTTAAGAAAATTGCTATAAATTCGAAACTATCGATGGAATTTAGTTACGAGGCGATATTATTTGACATCATAAACGATCCTGACGTTCGCAACCTTTCACTAAAGAAAAACATCAACATTTTATACAATACAAACATCTCAAACAATTCATTATTACAAAAATACATTGTTTGGTTATCATTTTGGCATGTTGGTTTTTAACTATTTAAAATTACATTATAAAAATTACTAATTACTGACTCACTAATACGCTACAAGAAACAATTTTAAAGCCATTATTCACACTGAAGTTTATAGAAGTTACCGCCCAGAAGAGATTTACTAAATTATAAGTCTACTGTTTATACAAATACCACCCTACGAACCACAATACTCAAGAAGCGTAACTAGCCCAATAAAATGCTCACACGGAAAAGATCACGCGGTGGGCGGGGCTTAGGTTACGGACAACATGCCGCGTCAGTTCCTAGTGGCACCTTGAGCCGTGTGGCTGCAGCGTCGGGAGCATATTACTGTGAGTAGGTATTGTTGTTCGTAGATACGACGTCATGTAAAATACAATAAGGTCATATTTACTGCAATTTTCTACTTTTTTAATTTATTTGTAACTTGAATATCTCTGCTAACGTGACAGTTTAAGTAGTCCTAAGTTACAAGAAACGCGCGAGACTGCCACAATGTCGAATATAATAATAATAATATAATACGATGTCTGTCCGAGTACAGGAACAGAATACGAAGGCTATTCCCTTGAACAGAGGCGTGAGACAGGGAGATGTTATATCTCCGAAACTGTTCACCGCCACTTTAGAAGACGCCTTCAAATTTCTAGAATGGAAAGGGCAGGGCATCAATATTAACGGCGAATACATCACTCACCTTCGGTTTGCCGACGACATCGAAGTCATGGCAAGGTCGATGGAGGAACTCAGCACGATGCTCGAAGGCCTCAACCGAGTCTCCCAACAGGTGGGCCTTAAAATGAACATGGACAAGACGAAGGTCATGTCTAATGTCCATGTTCTGCCTACCCCAGTTATGGTTGGGAACTCGGTTCTCGAAGTTGTCGACGAGTACGTATACCTAGGACAAACCATCCAGTTAGGTAGGTCCAACTTCGAGAAGGAGGTCAATCGTCGAATCCAGCTCGGATGGGCGGCGTTCGGGAAACTACGCAATGTCTTCTCGTCCAATATTCCTCAGTGCCTGAAGACGAAGGTATTTAACCAATGTGTGCTGCCAGTGATGACATACGGTTCTGAAACGTGGTGCTTCACTATAGGGCTTATGAACAGGCTCCGAGTAGCTCAACGAGCCATGGAGCGGGCTATGCTCGGGATTTCTCTGCGGGATCGAATCAGAAATGAGGACATACGCAGAGAAACCAGGGTCACCGACATAGCCAAGCGGATAAGCTCGTTGAAGTGGCAATGGGCAGGTCATATAGCCCGCAGAACAGATGGACGCTGGGGCCGAAAAGTTCTCAAATGGAGACCACGGATCGGCAAGCGCAGCGTAGGGCGTCCACCGACCAGATGGACGGATGATCTGCGCAAGGCTGCGGGTCCACGCTGGATGCAGGCCACCTGCGATCGGTACAGATGGAGAGCCTTGAGGGAGGCCTTTGTCCAGCAGTGGACGTCTTACGGCTGAAATGATGATGATGATGAATATAATATAAAGTATGGTGAGCTGAATCATTATTTTAACTTGTCTAAAATACTTGGCTGAAAATTAAAGAATTAGCTGAAAACGAGTTTAGTTACTAGTCAGTGAATACATGGCTGAAATAAAAACTCTAGGAGTATTTATTACCCTTACATTCAATAAGTAAATATCTAATGTTCAAATATTTACAGAAACATATCACATAACAATAACATATTACTATTATTTATTTATTCATTTTAAGCAGGCAGCACAGGCCCATAGACATTAGTAGATTATACTAAACTTAATATAAGGATTAGTAGCAACAAAAATAGCTTAATAATAATTATATGTATAAGATAAAATAATAATAATAAAAATGACAATAAAATTCATGTAAAAATAAAATTTAAATAATATACTTACATAAAAATGAAATTAAATAAAAATTTAAATTAAAATAAAATTATTAAAAAATAATAATAATAAATAAACATTCTAATAAAATTAAATTAAAATATTCAGAATTAATTTAAATAAATATGTCAAAAAATTCTATTTACAGTATGTACAGGATTGTGCAAACTACAACAACGTGATAGATAGGGGCAGTCCAGTCTGATAGCTATCATCTTCAGGACTATACTTATATACAATAAATTGAGCACAATCGGTTCAAAAACAACTAGAAAAACACGAATATATTATTATTTAAAACAATAGGATTGGGAATGTTTAAACTACTACAAACATCAAGCACGACCGAACGGGCGTTAAGGAGATAATACTTAAAAATAAATTGCAAGTTCAGAATCCTAGGTACCAACACACTCCTTTAAACACTATAAACTTTAAATCCATGTTAAGTTAGTCCTATCCCTTTAAATTTTAGTGGAAAAGAAAGAAAGAAAAGAAAGAAAGAAAAGAAAGAAAGAAAAGAAAGAAAGAAAAGAAAGAAAGAAAAGAAAGAAAGAAAAGCGTTTATTGCCAAACAGTGACACACAATTAACAACAACACAGACAAACAAAATACAAAAAAAAACGTAATTTTATGCCACTGTTACAAAAGGGCACTGCCTCAGCATTTGCTATGGGTGTGAACCCAAAGCGCTGGTTTTCAGTCAGTGCCGGTAGTGTTCACGAGCGTCCAAAAGAAAGAGACAGTATAACTCGCGCTAATAAAGCAACGTTTTGACGGCCTCATGATTTCTCGCCCAAAATGAAATATCTAAACGAAACAGCATTATGTGTGTCATTTTTCTTTATCTGCGCAAGTTATACTGTTTAACCTGGCTTTAAATTTAGAAGTGTTACAGGGTTAGTTTAGTAAATTAGAAAAACTATAAAAGATCTCAAAATTTACTAATTTAAGCAAGTATCATTTAAACCGTATAGCCATATAGTAACCTATAACTTTCACGAGTCCCCAACCAAGGGGTTGTTAGCGACTTCGCTAACTATTGCCGCTTTAACAAAGGCAATTTCTGTGGCAAGCCCAATGAAAACGGCAATGGTTAACCAAGTCGCTAACAAGACAATTAAGAGTCTATAGTTTTTACTAAAAAAAAACTTTTTAGGTAAGAAACTTGACCCCCAGGAAGAACCTGTATTTAGATTATACGTAATACAAGACATTCAAATACACCCACAATCATGACAACGCACAACAAGTATAAGTAATAAATATAACAATATTTTTTTTATAATTACGTCTGTCTGTCGATTATTGGCACTGAAATTTAAAAGTACATTTTTAAGATTTAATATAAGCTGAAATCACCTCTTATTTAATACTTTTCGACTTTTAAGAAAAATTCTGTATAAACGAGATCGGGACATTGATTAAGATTCACAGTCGTTGTGTGAATGTGTGATCTAGCAGCTATCAGCCTAAACTATCAACCATGGTCTTTTTTTAAATCGTAAAACTTTTTCTAATAACTAATAATATATTACAACCAATCGGTATATAATTAAATTTAAATATTTTAAGTACATTTTTCTTATAAAACGCGACATTATGAATACTAAAATTGCCTTGGAAGGTAAAATAAGCCTTGAAAACCCCAATAACGTCGCGCGCTCTCGGAAGCGTCCTACTGCGCGACGGTGGCCACGTGTCAGGCGCGCGCGGCGGGCTGCGCGCGGCACGAGCGGCAGCGCGACATTTCTTCTGTTCGCCGCTCCACCTTAATATACAAAATACACGGGTTTTTTTATGTTCTTCTCTCTCTCTCTTCGTCAGCCGGCACACACAATTAAGTTTTTTTTTGTCAAATAAGACAGCAGAGCGATCGCCAACCCGCCTGCCAAGCAATGGCAAAGTACAGCGGCAGTCTAGAAGGGTGTTACATATTTGTCTATGGTCAAGTGCGCCCTAGACTGTATTACCAAAGAACAAGAGCTATTTTGAAATAAGAAAGTCCGGAACTAGGGAGGACCTCTATCGGTTGTAACGATGCAAAACAAACCTGGAAGGTAGCCGACTGGACGCCGAACTCTGTCCGCACGATGTGCTTGCAGGCTTCTAGCACCGCCTCGTGCTCCGACATCTCGTCTGTAACACATGTGATACTATGATATACTTTTTAGAATAAAAAAAGGTGAACGATGTCGTTGGATACGCGATAGGAACGAAGGCCGAATGAAGGGAGGGGAGCGAGTACTGCGAGCGAGAGAGAGAGGGATAAATATAGTTCTTGTTATCTTTCACGCTGTAACGCTTTTGTGACTCACTTCAGCCGTAACATTGCACTTTTTCTTGGCTAGGTCGCCACCGCTCCTCGAGATAAGGAACTTCATTGCAAAAGAAGTGTTGAGTTTGTTTTTCCTATCATCTCTATGCTGCAAAATCATTTTCAAAGGAGGTAGAATCCTTTGATAGAGGTGAGCTCTTCCAAGGACGAAGACGTCTTTCGGTTGTGTTGATGGTGATATGTAATGTAAGCGGCAAATTTACTCTTTCAAGTCATGGCGTTCCCGCCTTACCGAGAGAGGTCAACTACGGGCGAGCCTACGTCCTTTCTCAGGCTAAAACTTTGTCAAACAAACGGCGTTTTTTATACATCATTTATTTTCATAATAAATAATACATGGTTACATATATATGTTGCCACCTACTCAAACCCCATAGGGTTTATATGAGGAGACACAGTTCGCCATCCTTTATGTTTACAATAGATAATAGTTAACTTAGGAACTATGGTAGTGAATGTAAAGAGCTAACAAATAACTAAGATGGTTTTTACTGGGTGTTTCTGACAAGGCGGTAATAAATCAAAGGAGGGATTCTGCTTACCATAACTAACAACTTTCCCAAAGCAACATGGGTCGAAATCTCAAAAAAAATAACAGCTGTTCCATACAATGGTCCGATCAGCTGACGGGGTCAATGTACGGGACGGCTGATTTTTGTTTTGAGATTTCGACCCATGTTGCTTTGGGAAAGTTGTTAGGTATGGTGAGCAGAATCCCTCCTTTGATTTATTACCGCCTTGTCAGAAACACCCTGTATATTATACATGAAACGATCAAACGAAGAAGCCGTTTTTACAAATTTAATTTATAAAAGCTTAAGAGCCAGTTTACAGCGATGCTAGCGCCATTCGCGAAATAAATTAATATCTTCTAAACTAAGGCAAATATCAAAAATGTGGCACCGTATGACATTAGATAATGTAGCCTAGGAATCTTAGTGCACTTCTGTATAGCTTTTAGGTTGAAGACCAAAGAAAGCTACAAAGTGTTACTAAAAGTGGCCACTTTTGGCAACAATCTATGTTTTTTTTGTTCTTGTTACTCAGGACTACTTTGCTGTGCTCAAAAAATACTAGGCTACATTATCTAGTGTCATACAGTGCCACATTTTTGATATTTGCCTCAGTTTGGAAGATATGAATTTTTTTCGCGAATGGCGCTAGCATCGCTGTAAACTGGCTCTTAAGTATAGAAGGAGATCCTGTGCTCTGCTAACAACCCAGAGGGAGGTACTTGCCTATAGCGATGTGCGCGGTGAGCACGGTGTGGTGCGTGGACAGCGCCCACACGTGCAGGCTGTGCACGCCGCGCACGCCGCCCACGCCGCCCAGCGCCGACACGCACGACCGGTACCTGACATAACATCTGCTTACAGACAGATCCAACTAAAACACAGTATATGTGTCCTAGGAAGATTTGATAATTTGTTTTTTTTTGCAAAAAAAACTAGGGATTTTGCGAAAACCCGGATAATCTGATAATAGGATTCTTTTATTTTGACAAAAAGTAGTTTTTTTTGCAAAAAACCTAGTATAATTGAAAATTTTTAAACCTTCCTTAACTCTGATTGGCTAGATGATTGCTGGCTAGTAAACTCTTATTCTGATTGGTTCGTTAAAATACCTTTGACGCCCCAGAGAACCAATTAGAATAAGAGATGTAAAGCAAGCAATATAATCTAGCCAATAAGAGGTAAGAAAGGTTTAAAAATTTTCAATTATACTAGGTTTTTTGCAAAAAAACTACTTTTTGTCAAAAAAAAGAATCCTATTATCAGATTATCCGGGTTTTCTCAAAATCCCTAGTTTTTTTTGCAAAAAACCTTAATAACAAATCTTCCTACGACATATGCATATTGTCAAACTTCAAATCTTCCTACGACATATGCATATTGTCAAACTTTTAAGAAACACCCTGTATATTTAAAGTACTAGTAGACCCGGCGAACTTTATATCGCCTAAAAAACTACTTTTTGTGCATGTATTATACACATAAACCTTCATCACTCTATCTATTAAAAAGAAACCTCATCAAAATCTGTGGCATACTTTTAAATATTTAATCACATATAGGAGACAGCGGAAGGGACTTTGTTTTATTAAATAGTATTGATATAGATTTAGCTATAGAACTTTAAATTAAAACAAAACAAAGACGCAAGATAAACAAATAAAAATAATTTCAAAGTCTAAAAGGATGAAGTCCTAGTCCTAGGTATCAGGATTATTAAAAGGAAAATTTAAAAAAAATTATCGTGCCATGGATGGAATGAAAAGTAGAGTATACAATAACGCAAGATTTTAACTAGGCAAGGTTTTAGATTAGGCAAAGTGAAGTGCAATTCCACTAAAAATAAAATTTGCTGCTCCGTGGTTCAGTTGGCAGTGATGTGGACTGAGTATGCGTGTGCACGCGGGTTCGATTCCCGGGCGGGGTGAATATTGATATGATGAATATCGATGTTTGTTTCCGGTTTGGGTGTCATGTTCGTTTCTGTATATGTTTCGGGCACCCTAGTGCGGGCTCTGAGTGTGATGTGTTATTATTATTATTTTATTTTATTATAAACATGTTACAGGTAACTTAAAAGATTAATAAAGGTACATATTTCATAGATAAATATTAGAGTACTGACCGGAAGTCGGCGGGCACGGCCTGCATGAGCATGCGCAGCGCGTCGCGCAGCACGCGCGCCGCCGTCAGCAGCACGAGCACGCCGAACACGAACGTGCACGCCGGGTCCACCCACGCCGCCGCCGGCTGCGGACGTATACCTACACTAGCTGACACCGCTAACTTCGTACAACCTAACCTATAACTATTTTGTGCGTGTATTATACTTATAAACCTTCCTCTTGAATAAATTTATCTATTAAAAAAAACGCACGAAAATCCATTGCGTAATTATAAAGATTTAAGCATACATAGGGACAGACGCGGGAAGCTACTTTATTTTATACTATGTATTGATTTGATTTTATAGCCTTTGTCACCCAGGTATAGTAGCTTCTCAACAGTAAAAGAATTTTTGAAATCGGTTCAGTACTTTCGGAGTTTATTCAGTATTCAATGCAAACAATCAATCAAATCTTTCCCCTTTATAATATTGGCTTTGTTAAATAACGTACAGTAGCGGTCTCGGACGGCGTTACACTTTTCTGTATTGCAAAATAGCTCTTGTTAGTCAAAATAGAGTAAGAATCTGTAACGCCCTACTAGACCACCGCTGTACAGTGGCGGACACAATCGGCGTAACACTTCCGGTTATTCTGTATTGCAAAATAGCTCTTGTCCTTTGGTAATACAGTCTAGGGCTGACGAAACCATAGACAAATCTGTTACGGCCTCCTAGACCGTGACCGATCCTAATACTTTCGCTCTTCATGAAGGACCAAAAGATTTGTTTTTGCCATAGTACATAAGTAAAATATTGACTTACATAAAACTGTATGATGATGGAAGCCAGCAGCACGCCGCAGCTCTGTATCAGGTCGCCGATCACGTGGATCAGCGCCGCGCGTAAGTTTATATTTCTGTATACAAAATAATACCTATACTTAAAGATGGGATGCGCTAGAATACGAGAATACACTAGACGAGGGACGCTCAAGACCGTTCGTTGCGATGTGCTGTGGGGGAGGCCTATGTCCAGCAGTGGACGGCTTTCGGCTGAAATGATGATGACGATGATAGATGGATGGGATACGCTAGAAAGGTTGCTTGGACGCAGTGTTGCCGTTTGGGAAAACTCTCTGAACCTACAGGAAAAGTCGCTTGATTTCTAAAAAAAACTTGAAAAAACCGCTTGAAGTCGCTAAATAAAGTCCTTAAAAAAAAAGGCAATATTCACAAAAAATAATAATTTGATAACTTTTATTGCCAACTTAGTTTTTGACAAAATAATAGAAGAAAACCCTAAACTTTTTTATAGCTAAATCCTAAAAAAAAGTCGTTAACGACGACTAAATTCCGCTAGATTTGGCGACAAAGTCGCTAAAACGGCAACACTGATTGGACGACGTTTGTATGTGCTGTGAGCGACAAATAAAGACGTGTTTATAAATGATACTAATAAACCACTTACTCACCTACTCTGCGCTCCACCGGCACTATTTCCTGCAGGCAGATCCCTCAAAACGTAGTCACCGTTAACTAGACCTCCGTTCGTCTGTTTGTCTCTCCTGCCGAACAGTCTGAACCGCAGCTTGGTAGGTTGCGAGTGCGAGTGCAAGTTTTGCGACGGACACGCCGCGCCGCCGTGGCTGTGGTGATGAGCTACGAACAAAACGCAAAGTTGCAGAGCTAGAATACTTTCACGCGTCTGTGGTTTACATAATCATTAACATTGTAATAAGCTTGCTAATAATAACTTTTTTATGCCTTTTAAACTCATTATTATTCAGGTTCAATATCTTATTCGATATAGTTATAAAATTTTAAGAATTTGTTTGTCCGTTTTAGTCTGTAGTGAAAAATACTTTATTTGTTTTTACAAGCACGCTTGACTTGGGCTGTAAGCTGGTGAATGCGTGATGAGAGCCATACGAAAAGTGTGATCGTGCGAGGCGAAAGGAAGTTGAGAGTATATAAGTAAACATAGAAAGAGAGAGGTATGTTTTGTTTATTACTGTAAGTAAGAAAAAGAGGTGCGAGTACACATTTTCTCATTCTATTTTTCTCAAAACCAATTTTGTATATCCTAAGACATAAAAAATAAACAACATATTATAAATGGAGCTACAGAACTTTTTCTTCAGCCAAGTGGTCAGCACATTATTTTTTTATAAGGACTTACCAATATCAGAACCACAGTGCAGAACACCGGCCAGTATTATATTAAAAACGACTCCACAGCCGGACACGACGGTCATAGTGTTGACATTTATCGCGTAGTCCCCGGTATGTATCCGCAGGGCCGCGATGTAAACGAAGATTCCAGTCAATATCCATATTAATAGTACCGACACCATTGCACCGAGGACCTCTGTGGAATAAGAAAAATATTGTCTTTATTAAAGAATGATTTAGTGTAGCGACACAGTATAATAAATAGTATTATAATTAAGTATGGACACTCCCTGCCTCCCTCAGCAAGTGCGCCCCCATTCTCGGTTACCTCTCAGTACAAATAAAGCAGCGTCGCGCGTCTCATCTCACTCACACAAGCATGATACGCGTGCACGTGCACGAGTTTCGGCTGTGCGCGAAGCAACGCGCTTTTTCCTATGAAGTGTCCGAGGTGTGGTAGCGGCATAGAATACCACCCACCCCATCTCATTCCATGGTAGTAACTATAATCTGTGCCTGGGTTTTGCTTAAACCCTGTGCCTGAGATATCGAACCACCAACATAATAAAGAATAGGCAGAACATACAGTTCAAAGGAAGTAGGTATTCAGCTCATCATACCTAACAACTTTTCAAAAGCGACATGAGTGAGTAGACATCTCAGAACAAAAATGTGCTGTCTTGTACATTGACCCCGTCAGCTGATCGAACTATGTATGAAACAGCAGATTTATTTTGGGTATATCACGGGGAAACACGTTATCTGGGGATAGTTGTTACGTATGGTGAGCTGAAACTGAATACTGTATATACCAACTCAAAGAATTGCGAAACATATATGGAACAATGTGCAGGGCATATAGCTTGAAAAACAGATGGTCGCTGGGGCCAAAAAGTTCTCTAATCAAGCAAGACCGGTCGTTGTGGCAATTTATACTGGAGGCCTATGTCCAGCAGTGGATTTCTTTCGGCTGAAATGATGATATCAACTCACCAGCTCTCTTATACCCGTAGGACATGTGTTCGGAGGGCGGGCGGCGCGCGCACCTGAAGGCCAGCAGCGCAAGCGCAAACCCTCCACAGTCGCTTAACATGTGCACCGCGTCGCTCATCACGCTTAAACTGCCGGCCAGGTAGCCGCCTATTAGCTCGCATATCTGCGTTGCAATAAAGAAAGAAATATTTTATTTACTGCAGCACTGTTACAAACAAACATAACACTAAGCGTGTTTCCTCAAGAGGCGATATCGGTCGTGCGATATGGGTTCGACAGCCAATCAGGCAGGCTTCGTTGATGTACGAGCGATTTCTATTGGCTGTCGAGACCCTATCGCACGACCGATATCGCCTCTTGAGGAAACACGCTTAAGCATTTATCGAACACTTTTTTTAAAATAAAAGGTAAGTAGAAAACAAATGAATAAAACTAGAAAACAATATACTAAAAACAAGTTGTTTGTGTTGCAGCTGCAGTAAAATGGCACTGACTCAGAAAGTACTGAAGGTTTTCACAGGCAGCGCTGATTTTCAGTCAATGGCTGTAGGTAATCTAAATAGGATTATTGTACTGCATCAAATATACACTTGAACTAAAGTTCAAGATAAACCGCACAACTTGCGGATAGAAAGCGCGGCTCGCGAAATAAAGCCCTTAACTAGGTAGAACCTTTTAGGGTTGCCCCGAAACACATTCTTCAAACACTCCCAGACCAAGGAAACAAACAACAAACAGGAACAAATGCTCCACGGAGTTAGTCAAATGTTTGCTCACAGCTACAAATAACTGACCATAAAGACCCCACAAAGCACCAGAGCGGCAAGGAGCTGCGGCACCGCGCTCGGAGGCTCCGAGTTCGACTCCCAGTGGCAGTGCTCGGAGGACTGCTCCGTCGCCAACGGCTCCTCCGAGTATGCGTCCTGGAGATTCATTAATATATTTCAATTTATTTATATATCCAACTCGATCTTGACCAAATATAAACCTTCGTCATGAATCAATATATCAATATATATAAAACTCTTTCGTTACTGACTGACTGACTGACTGACTGACTGACAGACAACGCAGAGCCGAAACTACTGGGCGTAGCGGGCTGAAATTTTGCATGTAGGTTCCTTAGGGAGTGTAGGTGAGCACTAAGAAGGGATTTCCCGAAATTCCCACTGGAACGGGAAAAAACGGTAATTTTGTGTTTATGAGAAATCTGCGCGGGAAAAACCGCGGGGCAGCCTCTAGTCTATATATATAAAACTCTTCCGTTACTGACTGACTGACTGACAGACAACGCAGAGCCGAAACTACTGGGCGTACAAAGCTGAAATTTGGCATGTAGGTTCCTTAGGGAGTGTAGGTGAGCACTAAGAAAGGATTTCCCGAAATTCCCACGGGAACGGGAAAAAACGGGATTTTTGTGTTTATGAGAAATCTGCGCGGGAAATACCGCGGGGCAGCCTCTAGTTATTATATAAAACTCTTCCGTTACTGACTGACTGACTGACAGACAACGCAGAGCCTAAACTACTGGGCGTAGAAAGCTGAAAATTGGCAAGTGGGTTCCTTGGGGAGTGTAGGTGAGCACTAAGAAGGGATTTTCCGAAATTCCCACGGGAACGGGAAAAAAACGGAAATTTTGTGTTTATAAGAAATTTGCGCGGGAAAAAACGCGGGGCAGCCTCTAGTAACTCATAAAACTCTTCCGTTACTGACTGACTGACAGACAACGCAGAGCCTAAACTACTGGACATAGCGGGCTGAAATTTTTCATGTGGGTGTCTTGGGGAGTGTAGGGGAGCACTAAGAAAGGATTTCCCGAAATTCCCATGGTAACGGGAGAGAACGGGATTTTTGTGTTTAAGAGAAATCTGCGCGAGTTAAACCGCGGGGCAGCCTCTAGTCTATTATAAAAACTAAATCAAAATCCGTTACCCACGTAATTATTATTACGTATAGTTGACACCCCGCGGCTTCGCAAGCGCAATTTTCTTGAAACAGCTAATTCCCAATCTCCCCGTAGAAATTTCGGGGGACAAAAAGTTTCCTTTCTCAGGCTCTCAGCTATCCGTGTACCAAATTCCATTAAAATCCGTTAAATGCAGCCTAAAAAGTATCCTATGGACGTGGTTCTATAAGCCACCTATCTACCAACTTTCAGCCATATATCGGTTAGTATTGTACAGTGGCGGACTAGGAGGCCGTAACAGATTTATCTATGGTTTCGTCAGCCCTAGACTGTATTACGAAAGAACAAGAGCTATTTTGCAATACAGAAAAACCGGAAGTGTTACGCCGAACGTGTCCGCCATTGTGCCATAGAATTTAACAATGTCGTGATGGACTGCTATAAAATTACAAAAGAGCCCTTTAAACCCGATCTTAATAAATTTAGTTTGTTCTCATTAGACACTTTATCTACTTAGTTAAATATTGATAACAGCTGAACAATTAAAACATTTCATAACATAATTTTCTAACTGATTGATACTTGTTAGGACAGCTGATTAAACAAACACTTTGGCCACAAACACGACGAGACTGTTGTGTAAGTAAACCAAATTACCATTTAGTATTAAATTATTGTAATTTATTCAGAGAGTACATAAAATTTATCTAATATATTTGAATAACAACCCTCTTTAGACGCCTTTACAACGAAATAGTGCCAATCGTGAAATAAAAAATATTCTTAATCATGTCAGGTAGGTATCAAAAATGTATGTGTATTGCACTTATCTCTGAATTTAAATGTGACTTTATGTAGCTTGTGTGTCGTTTGTTGATATTTTCTGGGCATCAAGACTAGTGCTTGCAAATTCTTATATTGATTTGTAAAGCTGTTTCCGAGAAAAGTGCATCTGACAGACGGACGGACGGGCGGTTAGTCATATTAAGAAAGTCCTGGGACAAATGCCCGTAACCATAAACATTTATAACGAGATTTTTTGCTTAGAATTTTTATTTTTGTGTGTTTTTATTTTTGTAAGTATAACAAATTGAACATTTAATGCATTGAGATAACAGATAACAAACATATATGATAATGTGACGAACAGTCTCCAAGTTTTAACATTATCAACTAGTTAATGGTACTAGGATAGCATAATCTGAAATATTGTCGAGCCGAGAAAGATACGGGCGCCGAATAAATTATGATAATCGCGTCGTTCGTTGCCTGTCGTTCTGTTTGAATATTCATTATTCAACATCAATCAGAGTGAGGGTAGTTCGAAATATGAATAATTATTTGAATACGAAAACTAATGGACTCTTTACATGTTGTTGATGGACAGGTAGCCAAGCCAGCACAAAATAAGGTAGGTTTAGGGTTTAGGTATCTTTCTAAACTTTAGTTTTTGAGTTTTTTTTTTAATAATTATATCTATACCTAAAGTTTGGAACTTCTTTAACCAAAGCTCTTGTTAGTTAGTTAGTTTATCTTAGTGCCAAAGCAAGCCTGAGTTAAAAAAGGTACTTTTTTTTTAACTAAAAGCAAGTCTAGACTGCTCCGTGGCTCAGTTGGCAGTGATGTGGACTGAGTAAGCGTGAGCACCCGGGTTCGATTCCTGGGCGGGACGAATATTGATATGATGAATATCGATGTTTGTTTCCGGTCTGGGTGTGATGTACGTCTCTGTGTGTGTTTCGGGCGCCCTAGATACAGGTTCTTCCTAGTTAGGGGCTCTGAGTGTGATGTGTTATTATTATTATTATTATTATAAACAAAATTACACTTGTGCTGTGTGCAAAGAATTGCAAAAATTAGGTAGCAATGGGCGGGGCATAGCTCAAAGAACAGAATGTCATTGTTGGCAAAAAATATCGAGTGGCGACCGCGCACCGGAAGACACAGAGTAGGCAGACACCCCATAAGGTTAGACGACAGTACACTGCATGACGGTCGCTCAAGACTGGTTGGTGTGAAACCAAAATAGAATAGAGAACTAATATGTTTAGGTAAAAAGCATTGCGTAAATTCTTATCATTCCAATTGTATTTTTATGACTTGATAACACAGTTATCAAAATACATACACACAAAGAGTTCTATTTAGTTGTTATCAATGATATTTAGTCTTGCAAGCATTTAGCCCTCCCTCCAAAACTAGGTACATATATGCTGAAAGAAAGATTCTAATAGAATAAAAGAAATCACTTACGCTTTGCTATGGAATATGCTTTTTTCAGCTGAAACACTATTCAAAACCATTTAGTTAATTTATTGAGCCTCAATAAACATTTAATTCTGCAGCCTGCAGGATGTGTTAAAGTTAGAGTGTTAAATAAAAGAAAATATTTAATTAGTTTATGAACTATTTAAATATTTTCTTTTATTTAACACTTCATATAATACTACTAGTCATTTTCGTTAGTCTCGCTTAATCGAGAATGGCCGGGCCGATTTAGCTGATTATGGTTTTGAACTGTTTGTTGATTACTTTTCTGATTTCTGATTACTTTTCTTTTGTCCCCAAAATGTCATGGGAATGGAAAGTGAGATTTTGCTGTTTCAAGGGTATTTGTACAAAGCATTGGGCGCACATTGGCAATTAATTGCGCACAGTATTATTTGATCGGTATAATCTTTGTGATGGGATGACATACCAGTGGTGCACCTACATACAGAAAACCTACAAGGTTAGAGCAGTTTTGTCTTGCTGACATAGGTGGTAGTACTTGCCACTTACAATAGAGACATAGACAAAAATTTATTCACACAAACAATACAGGTATATATAGGAAAAATAAAAAGAAATACATAATAAAGATTAAATATATCTATTAGTATAACATGTATTGTGCATGTGGAAAGGATCTGACTCAGCATGTGCTGCAAGAAATGCAACGCTGATCATTCTGCCAGAACCTTAAGCAGTCGTGTAACCTTTAGCAAAGTTTAGATCATTAAACAAAAGTAGGTAAGTAGAACAAATGAAAATAAACTATAAATTAACGCTCATATTGTGTGCTACTGCTTTTATAAAATATAATAAAATAAAAAAAGATCTTACTAAATAAATAGGTGTGTACTGCCATATTAATAGTATATAATAATAAAAATATCAGTATTATCATATGCAAAATGCGAAAAAAAAAAAATGAGTAAAGTAAGTATTGAGTAAATGTGTAAATAATGCAATGCTTAAGCAGCTTCAAACAGTGCGGAAGTCAGAAGTCATGAGAGAATCACAAAAACAAGATCTGAGACAACTACGAAAGAAAACACAAAAACAAAAATAAAATATGCTTCACCTATGATGATGCCGCCAGTTGGTTAAGAAAGTATTTTTTTATGTTTTTCTTAAATGTAAATTTACTGCATGATAGGTTGCGTAAAGGCAGTGGTACATTATTCCAACATTTGGTGGCACCATAGGTGAAGCTTCCGCAAAATGCCGCTGTGTGTGACATCAACTCGCACCTTCAGAACGGTAGGGGCACAACTCAAAAATTGAGATTTTCGGGAAATCGCAAAAAACTAAAATAAAATTGTAACTTTGCACTTTGAAAGTATTTATTTCGCTAATTTGACCTAAAAAGTTTAAGTTTTATATTCCTAAGGTAAAGTCTAGGTTGTCTTCTAGCGTATGAACGGTAAAAAGATGGTTCATATTAATTTTTTATATTTTATTTTATTTTTTTAAAAAACAATGGAAGACATAAGCCCTTTTTATTCTGATAGTTTTAATTTTTTTATGGTTTTAAGGACCTAAAACCTAAAAGTTCTCTACAATTCTAAACTATTAATTGAATTTATAAACATTTTTTCAAATAGCTTCGGTATGAAAAAGGCACAACCATAAATAAGTCTCACTTTATATAAGTATAATTCGGTATCGTAAAGACCTATTTACATAAAGTGTCTTTATTGAACTGATAATAACAATTATACTTAGCGATGACGTTTAGGATTATTTAGCCACAATCGGCTATGAGCCTGTAAACAACTGAACCTGTTCGTCCTACTTTTGGCGCATTAATGATTGCGTCACTCTAGTTCCGAGCGGGTGCAGGAAAACGTCCCAGTGTAAAAGAGACGTAAGTATCGGATTTCTTTTTCTGTCGTTAAAAAGCCTGTGTTTTAATATTCATCGGATAGAGCGCACATTTTTAAGCCTTTCTATGACCGTAACTCAATTTCGCGAAATTTTGAGTTAAGCCCCTTCAATTCTGAAGGTGCGAACTGTCCTCTTCATAATTTTATCAGCTCATTGGAAATTACTGATACTGCTGCATGTAGCCCTCACAGATTTTATTTTTATTAAAATCTCTATTACAATTAATTCTCAGGATTGAAAGAATTAAATTAAAAAACCACCATATTCTTGGTATGATTAAAAAAAACAATAAATCTTTCAAAAAATATTTTTTTATTTAAAAACAAATTTGTGACTGAGAAGTTTTTTTATAAAACAAATCGACAATGTTGTTGATGTGATGTGACTTATTCGGCCCTTTTTCAGGCTAGGTTTCTAAGAATAAAATAATACCAAGTAAGACCAACCTCAGCCAACAAAGGCGCTCTGTCCTGTTCCGGAGCAAATGTTGACTCGTAAAAGGCACCCCGGGAACGGACATCATATCCAGCTGCGGGCTCATCTTCCCACATCCTCGCCTCGGGCTCATCAGACATCCTGGCGCCGGAAGACACCAAAACAATGACCTACTACACTCAACACATCGCACTGCACTTTACATACATTTTTAAAATATAAATTAGTACTTGGTGTATTTTTTAGAATGGTGATAACTAATTGCAACTAATTGTAACTTGCACGGATAATTAAATACCTAGGTACCCAAGTAAGATTAAAATTTGTATAAAAAACTACAATAAATGAGCGACACGTCCATTCGCCAGTTCCAGTTCGGTTCGCCAACGAGCAAACAAACAGTGTTGCCAAAGAGCTAATTCACGTCAAAAAAAAAGGGAAAAAAGAGCTAGATTTTTTCAGAAAAAGGAACTGAACAACATTATGTTTATAAAATGTTCATTTTGGCAATAAAACAAGTATTAATCCTTATTTTGCGACATCTTAGTATGATGATTATAAACTATTCACGCGGTGACCAATGTTCCGAACCAAAGCGACGCGAACTTACCACTGACACTAAATTAGTAACTTCACTAACTATTCATGCGATAATGAGAGGTTTTCAATTTGACAGCTCAGAAGAAAAAAACAAGTTTTATTAAGCTGCTACCAGATGGCGCTCTGCCAGGAGCAATAGGTCAAGCTGAAATGAATCATTCAATAGCTCAAAAGAAACATACAAATTAAAATTTAACTGAGGCAGTGACGGAGTAGGTGAAATTAAGATTTATATTTAGCAGAAAATGATCCAATCCAAAGATTCAGTCAATATTCGATCTCCCATTTCTCTTATATTGCTTTAGACACCGCCATCTACCGGCGTATTATGAAACTTTTTTTTTTCTTTTCTGTCACTTTGAAAACCCCTCATTAAAACTAATTTCTCAGCTCTAAAATTTAAAAGAAAAAATAAGAGCTAAACCCCATATTTTAGAGCTGACAAAGATAATTTTATTGAAAGCTCAATCTAGCTCTATAAACTCCGAGTTGGCAGCACTGCCATCGAAGTAGTTTCCACAGAATAAATTAATATATACCTATATTTTTTTTATACATCGTTGTCTGTGCAGAGAGCAGTGAACAAGCAAGCAGTGTTGCCCTCCCCAGGCCCCCCTGCATTTTATGCAGTGAGATGGGAAAACATACAGTGGCGGCCACGGTCGGCGTAACACTTCCGGTTTTGCTGTATTGCAAAATAGCTCTAGGACTAGGAGGCCGTAACAGATTTGACTATGGTTTCCTCAGCCCTAGACAGTATTGCCAAAGAAGAAGAGCTATTTTGCAATACAGAATAACCGGAAGTGTTACGGCAACTAGTCCGCCACTGTACCTATGGTATGTTGTAGAGCCCCTTACTAGGTAGAACCTGTATCTAGGGTGCCCGAAACACACACAGAGACGAACATCACCGACCAGACCGGAAACAAATATCGATATTCATCATATCAATATTCGCCCCGCCCGGGAATCGAACCCGGGTGCACACGTTTACTCAGTCCACACTCCACATCACTGCCAATTGAGCCACGGAGCGGAAACATGATCAACATAGCAATAGGTTAGGCGGTACGAAGTTCGCCGGGTCGACTAGTACTGTATAAAATGAAGTCGCTTCCCGCGTCTGCCCCTATGATATCTTTAAAACTATGGAACGGATTTTGATGAGGTTTTTTTTATTAGATAGAGTAATTCAAGAGGAAGGTTTATAAGTATAATACATTCACAAGATAGTAAAAGTTTAGGCGGTACGAAGTTCGCCGGGTCGACTAGTATATATTAAATAGGTAATACTGTGCAGCAGGCTAGCTAGCAGCAGTCATCACGGTGGGTGGGTGGCATGGACTGTACTACATACTCGCTCGTATAACTCGTACAGTGTCAGTCGTAGTGGGTAGCTGAAGCTGAGCAAAAGCAACCTCTTTTAGCTAGCTAGGTTGTTCGTTGACATGTAGGAGGAATCTATTAGCTAGCGTTTCCCCACCTCACTGCTATTAGCTTTGAGCATAGAAAATTTTTACTCTCTTTGACTAGGTTTTATTACATACTTACTACCCCTACTGGTAATGAATGCAACAACAAATGATAGTGAAGATGAAGCGCTTTTAAGGTGGTAACTCTGGATATGGCGCGCCAGAATCAAGATAAGTATCGATACCCCGAAGCACTTTTCTTAGGGCCAGTTCTTACTTAGGCTAGGCACACAAGTTTAATACAATAAAAGAAAGTTCTTCAAAAAATAAAACAAGTTGGCTTTCCTTTAACGATGAAAAATAGCCGGAAGCCGTGTAAGTGTCCGTTTAACTTATTTTTTTTTTGTAAAATTATACGTATGTCAAAAAATTAATCGTGGGCAGCTGTGTTTGAAGTTTGTCAAACAATATTATATGAAAACGTGTTTGTCAAACAAATTTGATCGTTTGCAGAACCTTCATTGTCGCTAGTTTTATATGGGAATTCATTTCAGTTCATTCGATATGATGCCATACCTGCCAAAATGTATGTACTCATTGATTAAAAGTATCGTAAGCACAGTATTGAGTACAAAGTAAGGATAGGAATGGAAATGTACTCGATACCGCAAAGTATCGATACTTTTTACTTGTCCCTAAGTACTGGTTGTATGTTTATCTTTATACCTGTCATTATTATGTTAGAAGATAGCTGAATCTTTGAAAAGGAGATATGGAACTTGCATCTGAAAACTCGTTGCTAATAATTAATATAAAAGAATTACTTGCAATAATTTACTGTTTGTGATAAAAATAAATGTAATTACGTAGGTATGACATTAAGAGTCTCGCAATTAATGCTAACGAGTGACAATATGATACTTTTTTCTTTTTAAAGGCACACGGGTCAATAAAATGCAAAGCCGCCCATTGCAACCAATGTTTTAATTTAAGAATATTGTAATATTTTAAGTTTATTGATTGTAATAAAGAGTCTATCTATCTATCTATCTAAACTGACACATACATACACTGAGAACTGCCTTTTTTCAAAGTTTGTTTAAACACTTAAACCCGGTCCTGAATGTAGCAAATACTACTCTGAAAACGGCATCAAAATTGGTTCAGCCAAACGTGAAACATACAGATTAAAATACCTATTTCAATATAACGAACATTTATTGTTCGAATTAATTTTAAATAGGTACATTATATTATTCAAAAATTTAGGTATATTAAACCTTTCAATAAAACAAACGTCTGTCTGCCACATTGATTGATTTTCTTTAGACTTCTTTGACTATGAAAAATGTTTCCCGCCAAAAAGGTTTGTTGTTGTAATAAAAAAAAATTGGATAAAAAAAAGACTATAGATAGAGTTTGATGGTCAAAATAACAGACCATCTTCAATCAATATATATAAAACTCTTCCGTTACTGACTGACTGACTGACTGACTGACTGACTGACTGACTGACTGACTGACTGACTGACAGACAACGCAGAGCCGAAACTACTGGGCGTAGCGTGCTGAAATTTTGCATGTAGGTTCTTCAGGGAGTGTAGGTGAGCACTAAGAAGGGATTTCCCGAAATTCCCACGGGAACGGGAACAAACAGGAATTTTGTGTTTATGAGAAATCTGCGCGGGTGAAACCGCGGGGCAGCCTCTAGTACATAGTATAAAATAAAGTTGCTTCCCGCATCTGTCCAAGAGGAAGGTTTATAATGTATAATACACGCATAACATTGTAATAGGTTAGGCGGTACGAAGTTCGCCGAGTCAACTAGTTTATATTTAAAAATCAATCGTGGTTTGTTTATCTCGCTTAAACTTGAGAACGACTTAGACGTTTAGCTGATTTGAGTTTTAAAATGTTTGTCGTAGTTCACATAAGGTCCAAAAGGTGAGAAAAGATAGAAAAAATGGAGGGGTTGAAAGAAAAATAAAAATGTAATTTTCCCATATAAACTGTTTTATGTATTTTCCTGTCTAAGATTTAACGTTGTTGTTATTTAATTTGCCCATTCCTGGCCGAGAAAGTAACATGATCCATACATAAGAATCTTCAGTAGGTATAGATAATAATAATCGTGTAAATTAATATTTTAAGTTGGTTATTTTAATAAAAATTACCTTTGTAGCGGTGGCGTCTTATTTATTTTATTTATTAGACAAACCAACAGTACATAGAACATTCTTGGATATTTAACTTTTTTTGCAGCATAGAAAGACGTTCATTTCCTTTTACCTATTCTTGCATTTTTTATAAATAGAATAAAAAGTTACTTTCCGAGCTTAACTTTAATCTTACTGGGTTGTTTTTTTAACACAACTGGCAAGCAGTTATTTATATAATTTTATAATAAAATAAATAACATTGATATTTAGAACTCTGTTAAATCCACCTCTAATTTTTTTAAAGAAAGTAACTTTTTATTAATTTTTAGGTTCATCATTTTCAAATAAATTGAAGTTCAATATATTATTTTTATAAAAATGTGCAAAAACCTTTTTCGAGGTGTTGAATTTCGAGCAACGATAAAGGATCGCGTATGTCAGGTCGGGCTTGCATATTGCATAATAAGTTATTATTACTATAGTTTATAGTACCTTACACCTAAATTTGTTCTTGTTTGAGAGATATCCCCTAAAAGTTGTTTTTCATACGAAACCCTTATGCAACCAAACATTGCCTACCTACGTCCATACCTATTGTAGTTTCATTGTGTAAAGTAGGTAGCGAAAAAACTAATTACTATATAGGTGTACGATAGAGTAATAGAAGCACTACGTTTTTATTTTTCCTGATAGGTACATACACACTGTGACGTGTGGGTAATCCTACTAAGGTCAATGACCCCTACATATCAAATCGTAAAATAAATAAAAATAATGAAAAGTTTATTGCTATGCATTTAAAAAAGAAAGATATCGTTTTTAAAATGAGTGAAAATAAGTGCTTTCTTTTTCCCCTCAGAATATAAATTTTTAGCGATACTTATTTGATATTTAAAAAATCACAGAAACTTACGTCTACTATTGCTCAAATTTATTAATATAATAATAATAAAATGTACTTACTTTTTCCAAACTAAAAAAGAATTCTCATTCACTGCGCAAACCTCGCGCAAACAATAATAAAATAGTCTTGTAATAGCGCGCCAAAGCACGATTGACGTACGCTCCGCCTCAAGACCGGAGGCGTACTGGCGCCCGTTTCTGCTTATCGAATCGGCCGCTCGGCCGTTGGATCCCTCCATACAATTTAGTATGGAGAATTTCCGCCGAAATTTTAGTAAAGTTTTAGCAATTAAAACTAGATGAAAATGGACATGTATATTTTTGTAATTACAATATAAAAGTAGAACAGACTTTCTAGTTTATGATACAATTTTTGTTTTGCTTCAACTTACTTTTATACTAGTAAACAATCGTTAACAGCAAAAGCTGTTTTTGCAGTTTTTGATGAACTTTACGATTTTTTTATAAGAAAACCCTTTAGTTTTTTTTATTTGAAAACCTACTATATTGTAGTTCAGTCTTTTGAGAAGCTACGAAAAAAAACATAGCTTTCTGTATTATTTTTAAGTGTTATTAAAGTCGTATATACGAACACTCCTCTCGCCGTTTTCCCAATTTCAGCCCCTTAATACATAGTATAAAACTAGTCGACCCGGCGAACTTTATACCGCCTAGTGGGTTTGTTAACGACCAAAGGTAATATTTTCTGCATTAAAGCATGAAACTTGGCACACTTGTTGCTTATGTGGCCCAGACAGAGAATCGCCCAGGAGGGAGCGGGATACCCCCCTCTGGGGGGCGGGGGGAGGGGGTGAAGTTTCCTTCTACCGCGCGCGCTATCGATCCCTATTGCTGCTATTTTATAGCTACTAGGGCAAGTGTGGTGTCATTTTCGGATAATTTAAGGATGAGGAATCCATTTCTGGAACAATTTTTTACATTTCTATACAAAAAAATTGGAATTTACCATAAAATAGATAATTGTCGACGCAAAAAAAAATCTTCTAATGTCGATATTTTTTGAATGAGTATAGATATTAGCAAAATAAAAATATATTTGAAAAGCTGCATTCATGCAGTTTTAAAAAATATAGGGTTCGATATACTTTTTGTTTATATTTATGTGTTAAAAAAAATTGTAAACACTGCGCGGAAGAGGTTGTAAAAATATTTAATGCCTAATTTCGGTTTGAAAATTACTTGGTTAATTCAAATTACTACCAAATACTGAACAGGGTCATTCAGCCTGTGATAAATAACAACTTTCTGTATTCAAACATAGGTTGTATAGTTACAAAAAAAATACATTTCTCATACATTATCTACCCAATTAGCTGACAAGTATGTATGAAACATATGAAATTTTTGTGCTTTTGCCACTGAAAAGAGTTGTTATTTACGATATCGCAAGACAGCTTGAGGAAGCGAGAGCATCAGAAGTGGACCTGCATAAGTCCCGACGGTGCACTTAAAAACGAGATATACTTCATCCATCATGTCGACACAAAACCGTATATTGAAAGATGTCTGTGAACAACGCGGTTAAAACCGGAAGCAATCACTGTTGGTACCGAACACATTGATATCAATGTTAAGCTCGAAAGATCGCAACTGGTAAAGTATCATAGTAACATACCTGGGACAAACTGTTCGTCCGTCGTCTTCAACTCGGATGAGCATCGTTCGGGATGCTTAGCTTAACTTGAATAAGCTTACCGAACGATGCTCATCCGAGTGGCAGGTTCAAGTTTTGTCTTTAGGCAAGAGGTGCCTCAAGACAAAAGTCTTTGAACAATGTACGTTACCAGTGGTACCTTACGGAACCGGGATACGGCTGCAAACAACGGGCCTAATTAGAAAGTACAAGGTCACTGGAGGATGAGGATAAGGACAAGGAAAGAGCTGTTTCCCTGCGTGATCGGATATGATGAGATCCTACGTCGATGTTACTTACCTCCAACCGCATGCCTCCACGGTGCCGTTGTCTGCTAAGACGTATCACGCCTCTTCTCTATCAGATCAAGTGTGCTTAGTATTAAGTAATTACCTCCAACCGCAGTGACACTTCTCAAGAACCCTTCATTTACATCATCCACGCTGCGCCCTAGGCAATCGAAACGGTTTTGGAGTTCTAATTGAAAGAGTTCCGAGTTTGGGTTTTGGTCTGCCGGTTTTGCCGGTCTGAGTGTAGACTTTACCAGTTGCGACCTTTCGAGCTTAACATTGATATCAATGTGTCCTGTACCAACAGTGATTGCTTCCGGTTCTAACCGCATTGATCACATACATCTTTCAATATACGGTTATATGTCGACATGATGGATGAAGTCTATTTCTCTTTTTTGAGTGCACCGTCGAGACTTATGCAGGTCCACTTCCGATGCTCTCGCTTCCTTAAGCTGTCTTCCGATATCGTAAATAACAACTCTTTTCAGTGGCAAAAGCACAAAAAATTCCTTTGTTTCATACATACTTGTCAGCTAATTGGGTAGATAAATGTATGAGAAATGTATTTTTTTGTACAGTGGCGGACACGGTCGGCGTAACACTTCCGGTTTTTCTGTATTGCAAAATAGCTCTTGTTCTTTGGTAATACAGTCTAGGCCTGACGAAACCATAGACAAATCTGTTACGGCCTCCTAGTCCTTGACTGTACCTATACAACCTATGTTTTAATACAGAAAGTTGTTATTTATCACAGGTTGAATGACCCTGTTCAGTATTTGGTAGTAATTTGAATTAACCAAGTAATTTTCAAACCGAAATTAGGCATTAAATATTTTTACAACCTCTTCCGCGCAGTGTTTACTATTTTTTTTAACACATAAATATAAACAAAAAGTATATCGAACCCTATATTTTTGAAAACTGCATGAATGCAGCTTTTCAAATATATTTTTATTTTGCTGATATCTATACTCATTCAAAAAATATCGTCATTAGAAGATTTTTTTTGCGTCGACAATTATCTATTTTATGGTAAATTTCAATTTTTTTGTATAGAAATGTAAAAAAATTGTTCCAGAAATGGATTCCTCATCCTTAAATTATCCGAAAATGACACCACACTTGCCCTAGTAGCTATAAAATAGCAGCAATAGGGATCGATAGCGCGCGCGGTAGAAGAAAACTTCACCCCCTCCCCCCGCCCCCCAGAGGGGGGTCTCCCGCTCCCTCCCGGGCGATTCTCAGTCTGGGCCACCTAAGCAACAACTGTGCCAAGTTTCATGCTTTAATGCAGAAAATATTGGTTCCCATACATTTATTGGACTTAACAAACCCACTACGCCTAACCTACTCTATCTAACTATCTTGTGCACGTAGTATACCTAAACGCGAAAAAAAATAATTTCGCGTCATAACGAGAGTTACTTACCCTCTTAACTGTATAATGCTCAGGGTATGAGGATGTAAAAAAACCCTATGCGGAACAGCAGTTCACCTCCTCAAACATACCTACCGAACTAATAATAATAGTAGGTAGGTACTTAAATGACAACCACGAGATTCAGTTCATGATATATTTAATAACCACTGTTTGGTAACTTTAAAACTTAGAATAATTACTGGTCCGTGGAAAACTAGACTCAAATATCAAATTTTAATAAAAAAATAAAATTAGTAAGTAATATAAAAAACAAAGTTATGTTACTCATAACTTGCATTTATAGCAAAATATCCATTTAGCATTATTATTATTTCGAATGAATTTCAATAAAGTTAAACATTTCAATTACAATATTATTCAAATTACTTATAAGGAGTAAAAAGCTTATATTTTAAAGTGACCTCCAAATAATTGAAAGATAATGGCCATTTTAAGAGCGCGTCGTCCGCGTTGGATACTAGCGACACTTTCGATAAAAAATAATATCTTCTAAACCATGGCCGAAATCAACTTGATATACTTACTTACTTAGATAATATTGCTTAGAATTTTTAAAGGTACTGTTGAGAAACTTTCAGGATCAAAATCTAGGAATATTATTTACTTACTGTTTGTTTCCTAAAGTGGCCACTTTTAGCTTTCAGACTTTTTTTTTATCGAAAGCGGTATCGCGTAACTTAGCGGACGGAACGCTCTTAAAGGTGCGTTTCCACCAAAGATTCATAGCGAGGAATACTAATCAGGTAGTATAAATTCGTGAATAACCTCTAGTCTTACGACGGCTGTTGGATGTAATAATGGTCGGTTTATTAAATACACATTGAACACAGAAAAATTAAAGACTAAATTAAAAGCATAAAAGGACATTAAAATCTAAGAAACATACTATTTCGTCGTGGCATGGTTCATACATTTTATATGCCTTTAAGCACATTAGAACATGCGAATGCGTTTCTAGGCCTAAAAAAATGTACTTATAATGTCACCGATAAGTTTCTGGCGCGCCACGCCACGATTTAATAGTATATTTCTACCATAGCCTATATCATCGTAGGCCGTTCGATGCATTATTGGTCGGTTTAGACAACCGAAAGCACACAGAAAATAAAAATTACCTACCTACTGTAGTGTTTGTACCTATATAGATATTGCGCCTTGTCTCATATACACAAGTGGTGGAGCCACACGTCAGTCATCGGACGGTAGTTGTGTCTGTGGTAGTGGTCAGTCGGTGGTAGGCTGTTGCTACGGCTGGACGTGGGTACACACTCGGTGTTACAGTGAGCCAGTAGCAAAGGTACATAAGCCTTAGATGAAATATAAGCTTTACTACAGATACACACAAAAAAACCCAAAAATCATAAAAAACAGTAAAATCTTAACTTAATTCTGCCTAGAAAATTAGCAAATAAGCCTCTAGTATCGTGGCTGGCCTGAAGATGCATTAATGGTCGAATATCAACCAGAAGAACACAGAAAATTCAAATGAACAATAAAAAGAACACAAACATTAATACAAGGACAAAAAAGACAATAAATTCTTAAGACGGCGCCAACCGCGATACTAGCTTCAATCTGGAAAAAAATAATAATCTCTTAACCAAGGCCGAAATTAAAAATGTTGGGTAAAGATGCACTTGCTTAGATTTTTTTAAGGCACTGTGGTGTAGGCTTTAGGTTCAAAATCTAAGGAATGTACCATACTGTTTGTTGCCTAAAGTGGGCACTTTTAGCAACAAACGTATTCCTTAGATTTTGAACCTGAAAGCTACACAATAGTACTTTAAAAAATCTAAGCTAGTGCATCATTGACGCATATTTTTGATTTAGGCCATGCTTTATAAGATATTAATTTTTTTTCGAGATTGGTCGGTTTATTCAACCGAAAGCACAAAAAAAAACACAGAAAAAAGGGCAATAAAATCTTCATTAACTACTGCTTAGCTAATAAGCCTCTAGTAGCGTGGCTTGCCTGAAGATGCAATAATGATCGGTTTAATAGTCAACCGAAAGCACACAGAAAATTAAATTAGAGACCGAACGAAACATGATTTTCAGCCAAAACCGAAATCGAACCTTCGGCCTAGATCTCTGCAGTTTCGGCCGAAACTCACATGGCCTTGTAAAAATTGGTAGCGCGGGCTGCGGCAGTTCGTGCGATGAGCCGAACGACGCCAGAACATCGAGTTTCGGTTTCGGCAAAAGGTACGGCCGTTTTTTGCCGAAACCGAAACTGTGGCCTAAAGTAAACTTCAAATGATTTTTTGCGTTCTGAAAATATTTTTTTGATTGTCTTTTTGTTTCTAATTGATTCTTATTTTATTTTTAACCGAAACTGTAGTCGTAGTTTTTTGGCCGAATCTGGCCGAAACCGAAACCAAAACCGAACCTTCGGCCGGTCTCTAAAAAACACACTTAAAAAAAACACACACAAAAAAAAACATAAAAGGACAATAAAATCTAAAATTTAATTCCTCCTAGCGTATAAAGGCTATGACAAACAGAAAGCGCTGTAGCGTCGCGCAAGAGCGCTAGCCTTCCGCGACGCTGAAGCGTAACTCTATTTGATGTGACACACGCTCCTTTACGTTGCGGAATCATACAAAGAGCGCTCTAGCGCGACGCTATAGCCCCGTCTGATTGACTTTAGAGGTCGGTTTGTTTAACCGAAAGCACATAGAAAAAGAAAATACACATAAAAAAGCGACTTAAAGCTTTGTCAAACAGACGGCGCTATAGTGAACGCAGAGCGCGCGGCGTCAAGAGCGTCCTAGCGTCGGCGCTCTGTGTGACAAGGTATTACTGTCACAGTACATTATAAGTAGACGCTTCAGCGCGTTAAGGCCCGCTCTATACTCGCGGCACGAAAGGCCCGCGAACGCCCGCGAATGCCGCGAAACGCGAGTGTGGATCTTCTAGGCGAATGTTCGCGGCGTGAATTCATGGAGCGACTTCGCGCGCGAGTGTAGAACGCGCTCTGTTTGACAAACGCTTTAAAAAGGCAAATATAATGTTATTTGACTACTGCTTAGCGAATAAGCCCCGAGTGTCGTGGCTCTCCTGCTCCGACTCCGTGTCGGAGGAATCCTCGTTGGGCACATCGAACGACAAGGCGGCTGTACCCTGCAAATAAAGTCGAAGGCTTTCAACTTATAGCAAAAGATTTAATCTACTGGAATAGAGGAGGAATCAAAGAAAGGCTTCAGCTACATCATACCTACATAATAACTTCAACAAAGTCACATGGGCCGAAATCGGCAGATATTTGGACCTTTTGGTGGCTTAGGGAAAGTGGTTTGGTATGCTGTGTGGAATCTCCCCTTTGTACCACCTTGTCAGAGACATCATGTATGTGTTGCGTATATTCTATACTTAGCCCTTTTTAATTAGGAATAATGTAGAATTCTAATCATTATATATAAAACTCTTCCGTTACTGACTGACTGACTGACAGACAACGCAGAGCCGAAACTACTGCGCGTAGCGGGATGAAACTTTGCATGTAGGTTCCTTAGGGAGTGTAGGTAAGCACTAAGAAGGGATTTCCCGAAATTCCCACGGTAACGGGAAAAAACGGGAATTTTGTGTTTATGAGAAATCTGCGCGGAAAAAACCGCGGGGCAGCCTCTAGTCAATATATAAAACTCTTTCGTTACTGACTGACCGACAACGCAGAGCCGAAACTACTGGGCGTAGCGGGCTGAAATTTCGCACGTGGGTTCCTTGGGAAGTTTTGGGGAGCCTTAAGGAATAATTTCCCGAAATTCCCAAAGGAACTGGAAAAAACTGTATTTTTGTGTTTATGAAAAATCTGCGCGTATTGTGTACGCTGTCTAACAGTCATTTAAAGTAAGGTCAAAGTCAAATTAATAAGATTTTCTTTAATAAAACTCACGACGGGTCTCTGCGGGCGGCGGAAGGACTGGCGCCACAGGTCGCGCACGTACTGCAGCGGGTTCACAAACTCGTGGCGGCTTGCTCTGAAATATTTATATTGATTGTGAACTGTTGGCAGCCCAGTTGTAACGCGTGGTTGGTTTCCTACTCGGGTTTCGAGGTTCAAGACCTGTTACGGCACAACAATTGAATCTTTTAAGACATTGATTGTTGCCACCGAATCGCTTCCGTGCATTGCAAGGCACGTGTATGTTCAAAATTGAGCGGCTGCTTAGATAGGTAAAAAATAATATGTAGAAAACTTTTTGTTACGCTAACTCAGGACCCTGTAAAGACAGAGTCCCGTGGACTAGTGGGTGCATAACCATTTTGGTCTAAACTTCTAAAATAACAATAGTTTCTAAACACGAACAATTCATACTTTTTTTTAATTACCTATCACATTTGGAGCCCTGCACTTAATACAAACGAATAAAACTTATGACCAAAATATCAAATACCTATATCATTATCATGAACAATAGGTATTATCTACTGATTTAAACTGTAATATTAACTTACCCAGAGCCAATCTCTACGGAGGGTTCGTTTGCTCCGGCCGGCTCTCCAGATCCACCTTCCTTTGGAGCCGTGTTTTGGAAACGTACCCTGAAATAATATTACAAAGGTTTTTTAATAGTTAACACACAGAGATCCGTGAGCAAGACCGGTCGGTATGGCGATCTGTGGGGGAGGCCTATGACCAGCAGCTTACCCATTTAACAAAAATAAGTTAAGTTTTTAAAATCAAGTTTTTTTTTTCAGTTATTCTCAGCCTTTCATTTGATACCCATATTGTAGTAGTACACTTAAAACAAGTCGTCCGCCATCTTCATTATTCTGTCCTGTTGGATTTTTAATGACGTCAAATTAGCTTTATGTGTATGCAAAATTTAATTTGTTCCCAACCAGCCACACCCCCAAGTATCACACTGTGACTCGTTAGTATGAAATTTGAAATAAATTCCCATCGAGTAACACTCTTACTGGATGGGATTTTTTTTTCAAAATTTATTACTAACGTGTCACACTACACACCATAAATTTTGTTTTGTCGGACATTAGTATTTATAATGTTTACACATAGCATTGTCACTGTAATGTTTAATAGTTTATAAAATAAGTACTTCATTTGAATCTAAAAACGTTTATCAATATATATAAAACTCTTCCGTTACTGACTGACTGACTGACTGACAGACAACGCAGAGCCAAAACTACTGGGCGTAGGGGGCTGAAATTTTGCAAGTAGGTTCCTTAGGAAGTGTAGGTGAGCACTAAGAAAGGATTTCCCGAAATTCCCACGGGAACGGGAAAAAACGGGAATTTTGTGATTATGAGAAATCTGCGCGGGAAAAACCACGGGGCAGCCTCTAGTCAATATATATAAAACTCTTCCGTTACTGACTGACTGACAGTCAACGCAGAGCCGAAACTACTGGGCGTAGCGGGCTGAAATTTTGCATGTAGGTTCCTTAGGAAGTGTAGGTGAGCACAAAGAAGGGATTTCCCGAAATTCCCACGGGAACGGGATAAAACGGGATTTTTATGTTTATGAGAAATCTGCGCGGGAAAAACCGCGGGGCAGCCTCTAGTTGTTGTTATAAATCACAAAAAATATGACTTAACATTTTGTTATCACAGAAAATCATCGAATAAACTTTAATTCACGATTCACGACAGACTCGTGACCCCCCTACGTTCCCCCCCTGGGGTGGCACGAGGAATTTGCGTTTTACTCGTGGTCCCCCAGACTTGCACTTGAACGTCGGATGCCTGTGGTATGTACCAGGCTAACATGAACTAGTAGAAGATTATGAAGGTCAACACACATAAAATATCTACATGCCATGCATTGAGCGCCAGAACGGAAACTCGTATTCAATTCGATATGTTACAGATTTATTTAAACTATTAAACATAACAGTGACAATGCTTAGTGTTAACATAATAAATACTAACGTATGACAAAATAAAGTTTTTCGTGTCTAGTGATTCGTTAGTAATAAATTTTGAAAAAAAAATCCCAACCAGTAACCAGTACTCGATGGGTTTTTTTTTTCGAAATTTCATACTAACGGGTCACAGTGTGACACTTGGGGGTGTAACTAGTTGGGAACAAATGCAAAACTTCAGCTCAATTTCAAAATCGAGTTTCCAGATTTCACCCGAACATAATTCGTTCAAACATACATTGTTATAAGATAAATAATATAGAATACAGTATGGGCATTCCCTGCCTCTCTCAGGGCGTGCGGCCCGCGCTCGGTCACCCTCAGTACAAGCAGCACGTCTCATCTCACTCACACAAGCATGGTACACGTGCATGTACAATTACGGTCTATGATGGCGTAATAGATTTGACTATTGTGTGCCCTGACTGTAATACCGGAATCCGGAATAGACAAATCGAAGTGTTACGCCGTCTTAGACGGCCACTGTATACGAGCTTCTTTAGTGCGCGAAGCAACGCTGTTTTTTCTTAGAAGTATCTGATCCAGGGTGTGACAAAGTGGAGTAATAAATTCCAAAAGAACTCACATCAAGGGATTCGGAGCGCCCCTCCTGGGTTTATAGACGAAGTAGTAAAGCACAAGCAGCACCAGCAGCGCCGCGCCGAGCGCCAGCAGCGCGGCCAGCAGCGCGCGCGGCCAGCGGCGCCGCTCGAAGTCCGCGCGGCTGTAGCCGTTGAATAGCGCCATCTGTTCACAACAGGAGGTTAGGATTTAAACAGCGCCATCTATTGAGAAGTAAAGACATCAATGTCAAAACGAAAATAATAAATGCTCTCTCTGCTGCCGCAAAACTGAAATGGAAATGGACAGGACATACAGCGCGCCTCAAAGACAACCGGTGGAGTGAGAGAATCCTCCACTGCATTCCTAGAGAAGGTACACGTCACCGCGGTCGACCTCTGCAAAGATGGAGAGACGACATCGAGTCGACTGCAGGTAAAACTTGGACACGAACCGCACAAGACAGAAAAAGGTGGCATGAGATGGAGGAGGCCTACATCAAAATGTGGATGATCTCATAATATTATAATTTTTGCATATTTTTTTCACTAATATTTTTGCATGTAGTTAAAATGAGAAATAAAGGCTATTTTTATTTTATTTTATTTATTTTTATCTATTGAGAAGAGAGAGAAAAAAAATGTTTTTCCAAATTAAAAACAAGTGCATAAAATAGAAATAAAAAGTGATTTTTGAATAAGAGACATAAGAGCGGTATCGCTATAATTATTTTAGAATAGCCACAAAGAATCGCTATAATTATTTTAGAATAGCCACAAAGAATCGCTATAATTATTTTAGAATAGCCACAAAGAATCGCTATAATTATTTTAGAATAGCCACAAAGAATCGCTATAATTATTTTAGAATAGCCACAAAGAATCGCTATAATTATTTTAGAATAGCCACAAAGAATCGCTATAATTATTTTAGAATAGCCACAAAGAATCGCTATAATTATTTTAGAATAGCCACAAAGAATAACAATATAACTGGAATATTCTGAGTAAGTTAATTCTTTATGTTGTTATCGGAATAAAAACAATATATAATTTAATCCTAACAACTAAATAAAGAAAGAAAGAGAACGAATTTAATTACAAGCTAAGTACAATGACACAATAAAAATAACAAAATAAAAATATATACAATCATAAAAAATCAATTACAGTGTCTCGGTGCTATGTATTCTAAATGAACGAACTAGAAGCTACGCAGGCAGCTATGTCACTCGTGTAGTAAGAAACAATAAAATAATACCGTTGCTTAAAGCTACGTGCTACGAGGCTACGCAGCTACGCTTAAAAACTACGTGCTACATAGCTGCGCGCTTTACTTATAAGCTACGTACTACGTAGCTGCGCAGCTACGCCACCCGTAGCACGTAGCTACAGCGCTTGTAATTACTTACGTGTTTCTTATCCACGGGAGCGCAGTCGCTGCCATCTTTAGTCAAATTACCGTCTTCACAGATGCACTGGGCAGATTCCTCGATCACGCATATGCCTGAACATCTGAAATATTATAAGAATTGTAGGTATTTACTTACTATTAGGATTATAATAAAATGTATGTTAGCAATACTTGCGTTATATTAAGTAAAATCATAGTTTTCTTTGAAATAGTCTACCTAGCAATAAATACTTTTTGACGACTAATACTAATAGGACGATAAAAACAATTTGAAGAAGTTTTGTGCAACCAGAATAGATAATTAGCCCTATCAATAGCGTATAGTACAGTATACTTTATTATTTCGAACTAGGCTGTCTACAACTTGGACGCATGTTTTTTCTCACAAATGAGAGGCAATTAGTTTAAGACATTTTCAGCATTATAAAATTCTACCTTAAGTAAATACTCACTTGTATCCCTCACAGAGGTTCAGAATATCGTCCCTCTGCGCTGTCTCATGTATCAGAGCGAAGGTATCAGCATCAAATACTCTGTAGAGGTAGGGCTGGCAGTGGATCCCCGCGCCCCACCCCACGGGGGACGCCCCCAGCCCCGCGGGGACAGCCCCCACGCCCGAGCCCATGAGGGGACAGCGAGCGATGTGGAAGGAGTTTGCTACTAAGTAGTAGAGGTGATCTTCGAATACTGCTATACGTAGCGGGTATTGCAAGTGCACGTTGTCTGCTAGGACTGTTTTGCTAAATAAAATACAAACGAATCATTAAATAATACCGTATCATACTCAGAGCCCGTTACAAGGTAGATCCAGTATCCAGGATGCGCGAAACAAATATAGTTAGTTATTTTTAAATGCTTTAAATTAGTTTTCAGAATGAACTGTCTGTTATTATACGTCAATTGTGGTGAAATTCAAATGATTTTCCCTGGAAAACTGTGTAGTACCTAAACGAGATAGATAGATAGATCTCTTTTTTGTACAAAATACATACATATAAAGAACGAGAAAAGGAAGGCAATTATTCAAAACTTTACCAAATTATTCTGAACGATGTCCAGGGATAACGCCTGTGTTGATATAATCATTAAGGGAAAAGGGATATCACAGAAATACTCAGCAGATATTGTAGGTCCTGTAGGCCTATTGCCCTTCTCAATGGCTTTGAGAAGGAAAATAACTTTGATATGTTAAAAGGTACACCATTTAAGAGATTCACACCCGCAATGAGTAACTTATCACATATCAAAACGCTATTCAATTTCATAGCCATCAAAAACGACAAGAAAAGACACCTTAATCTAAAATCACCAACCTTCCATCCCCTTCATAGCTCATGACAGAGACCCTGGCCTCCTTCCCCTCAGCCACATACAGTCTCCTCCTGAAGGAGTCAGCAGCCAGCCCCTTGCAGCCCCTGGCCGAGCCCAGGTCGGAGGGAGAGCCCCCACTCAGCGTGGCGGACCAGATGACCGACTCCTCGTCTTGCGTCAGGCAGTAGAACATCCTGTTGTTCGCTGGGTCCACTATGAAGGCTGTCACCTGGGTAAACGTCACTCAACTTCATCATCACTGAATCAGATTCCTCAAGGACAAACATTGGTGAGGGAGTAAGAAGAAATAATGAAAATTCTTGGACAATTGCTGCTTTTTAAGATCCGCTGAAGAACAAACCCTAAGAAATCTGCTTCTTGAGATCCACAACAGTAGAAAGCCTTTAAAAACCTTTTTAAGATCCACAACAGAAAAAGCCCTAAGAAAGTTTTATTTTGAAGATCCATATCAGTACAAAGCCTATAAAAACCTTCTTTTTAAGATCTACAACCGAAAAAGCCCTAAGAAAGTTGCTTTTTAGGATCCACAACAGAACATTCCCTAGGAAAAGAAATTACTAGTTTCTAAGACACTTGACTCCCAGGAGCTGCAGTAAAAGACCAAAGGCTTCAAACAAGTGGCCTAGGATCAACTATCTCCTCCTGAAGGAGTCAGCAGCCAGCCCCTTGCAGCCCCTGGCCGAGCCCAGGTCGGAGGGAGAGCCCCCACTCAGCGTGGCGGACGGAGAAAATTATAGTGATATGGTAAGATGGGAAAGATTGGAAAATGATAATGATAGGGCATGAGGGCTCACCTGCGCGCGCGGCGGCAGGCGCTGCAGGCGCGCGCAGCGGCGCAGGCGCAGGCTGCACACGCGCACGTGCGGCCGCCCGTCCACGCTGCTCACTACGTACACGTTGCCCGTCACCCAGTCTACCGCTAGCTGAAAATACACATTTAGATTACACTAATTCTACTTAAAAAACTACTTATTTATACGTAGTACACTATCAAGAAAGAAAACTCTTGTTTTAGCTATATTTTATTGTGTTACTCAAATATTACAATGAAACAAAAAGTGACAGGACGAGTATAAAGTGGGATCAAAGTTTTAAGTGTTCGGGTGTGTGTAAGGATTGTACAGTAACTCACAGAATCCCATACCTAGGTAGGGTTCGTAGAGTCTAACCACTAATATTCATAAAGATAAAGTAGGTTTAAAGTAGCTTAATTGGAGGTCTACTTCTCTGTTTCGTTGGAAGGTAAAAACGTGATACACAGTCTAAATCGACATACGTCAAATAACTAAACTGACAAGCAAACAACCAACACATCTGTTACAAACAATGCCCGTAAATTGGATGCGATAATTTTGCTAATACTGTACTAGGGTTTCCTACCCGAGATCCCGGGAACGGGAATTCCCGGGAAATCGGTCTTTAAACTAATCTTTATTAATCAAATATTTTTAAATGTTGAACCCTTTTTCTTTTTTTAGCCTTAAAACAAAAAAAAGTACAAGTTCTAACTCCATACAAAAAATATATTTTTATTTGTCTGTTTCCTGTTAAAAAAATAAAACACATTTTTAATTTAATTTTTCGAAGAATGCTATTCACCATTCCCAACGCGATATATTGGCGCATTTTGAGGAAAAAAGCCATTTTTTCTGCCGTAGAGTGTATGATTATTTAAATAAAATTTGCAATAAAACATTTATTTTAAGTATTCGATCTATTTTTATAGAAATAACTCGATTTATCAAGGGTTCTGAAAATTCCCGGGATCCCGGGAATCCTAGGAAATTTTTAAATTTTTTCCCGTTTCCCGGGAAATGAAATAGGCCGGGAAATTGGACACCCTACACTGTACCTATGGACTTTTGAAACCAGATGTACCTACCTTATACGGCTTTCCAATATTGGTCACAACGACTTCCGAGTGGTTGCCGCTCACTTCTACCAACTGGCCGTCTTCTTGGGATATCGAGTACAGCTTATTTGCTCTGGAACAATACATTTTCTAATTAACGCGTACAGTGGTGGTCTACGAAGCCGTAACAAATTAGTCTATGGTTTTGTCAGCCCTAGCCTGTGTAGGATGCAAAGAGAGACTGGCCAATCCCCCCCAATGCATCTACTTTGTAAATTCTATTTATGCTACTTGCGTCAGAAACTTTGATGGCGCGATGTAGGATTTGCTTCGGTTCTAAAGTTGTAGCGCTAGGTGGCGTTAGTGTGCGCTACACCTGTATTGCCAAATCATAAGAGATATTTTGCAATACAGAATAGCCGGAAGTGTTACGGCGATATAGACCGCCACTGTAAAATTAAACGAAAGTAATACATACATACATACATAATCTTACGCCTTTTATTCCCCGAAGGGTTAGGCAGAGGTACACGCTTAAGAGCCCAACAGCCGGACCCACGTTTAGCCGAGTTTAAGCTTTTTTTTTTCTAAAAAACGGCCACTGTTGGCAACAATCAGTAGCTTTCATTGGTCTTTAACCTAAAACCTAAACAACAGTGCCCTAAAAATACTAGGCTGCATTATCTAGTGGAATACTGTTTCACATTTTTGATATTAAGCTTTAGTTTAGAAGATATTAGTTTTTTTCGCGGTCGGCGCTACGTTCGCTGTGCTATGCCTCTTAAAGGGTTTTCCCGAATTACATACAGGTCTCGGGCTTCCTTACTGACCTGAAGTTGAAATCAATATCTTTAACGGCAGCGCTGTGCCTGTAGTAGACGGCGGTGGAGCCGTTGCCCTCGGCCGTCTTCACCGTGTTGCCGTTCACGTACATTATGGACATGTGACCTTTTATAGCCTTGCAGCTGCGGCGGTCGGCCCTGTAAATTAATAGAATAGAATATAATAAACATTTATTCAAGAAAACCGACATAATTACAATGATAAATTAAATAACAAAATAAAATACAACTTGCAAAGAGACGTATTATAAACAAAATAAAATAAAGTTAACATAGATAGCAAGATACATGTGCATACTGTCACTCGTCACTCGGGCCCTGCGCGCCGTCACCGACGCGCTTCGTCAGTCGGTTGTATAGTGAAACGGTTACACCAATTCAGCTTACAGCCTCAGCTCCAAGCCACTGGTCTTCCATTGGCCACCGCAAATTAGACTTGTCAGTGTGTAATGATATTGAAACACAGGCTGACATGGCGAACTTCGTACCGCCTTACAATACAAGTTTACAAAATAGCCTATGCTCTGAAATATTGAAAATATTCTACAGTCTATGTTCATCAGTTAGTTTCAAAACCCACATTACATTATTTTCGCACCTCGCAACTTGCTTTACGCGATTATAAATTCTGATATCTTTAACGCTCATAGCGTCTAGATAAGTGTCATTATCGCATGAATGCTTTGTGGCTATGGAGATTAGACTAATAACTCTAAAGGTAAGTACATATAAGCAGGAGCGGGCTAGATAGTTTAGAGTGTGTGTGTGAACCTTCAATAAATAAATAACAAAACATAAATATACTCACGTCAATTCCCTGAAGGGTTAGGCAGCGGCACCAGCTGAGAGCGTTTAGCAGAGTTTATGTTTTCATACCATCGTGAGGCGGGGCCAGTTCGTCGCCGCGGCTATAGCGACCATTACTGCCGACCAACGGCTTCACGTGCCTTCTGAAGCACGGAATCATCTTCTGGACTTTAGAACTATTAGGTATTCTGTAGTGTTAGCTCACCTAAGAGTATAACCATGGAAGCACGAGCAGACGAAAGACCCGGGCAGGTTGAGACAGCGCTGGGCGCAGGGCTCGGCCGGGCACTCGTCCACGTCGACGCATTTCTGTAGACTCTTGTCGTACGAGAAGCCGGCCGCGCACTGGCACTCGCGCCCGTACGGGGTAGGCTGGCACGAGTGGTCGCAGGTACTGTTCTCGCAGGCTGTGACTGTGGGAACAAATTAAATGAATACTTACTTGAATTTTTTTTATTTTTTATTCTTAACAAAAAGTCGTAACAAAATAATAAAAAAATAGTGTTTTCATTTAATTTAGTTTATCAAGTTTGTTTGGAAATTTTATGATGATTGATTATACTGATCTTAACCAGAGTGCCCAACCTGTACCCAGTACTCTTTATTAGTATAAGCAACGGTATGTATATATTACACTTTATTGCATACAAAGTAAGATAAAAAAAGTCCATTGTTCAATTCAGGGTACTGGACAAATATAATTTTCAAGCAATGGGCGGCCTTATCGCTAGGAGCGATATCTTCAACGATATGTAGATGTGAGACTGACACTAGCAGTTGGAACCCTCGTAGTTGTGAATCCGCTGCTGGAATGTATGGTCGCTTAAACTTAAACACCGCGAATATGCGTTTTAGAAGAGAGAAAAAAAAATGTCCAGGAGAAAGGGTTTTTGCGGGAGTGTGGAAGTATAAACGACGGCATGTAGAAGTGACACTGACAGCAGGTGGAGCCCTCGTCGGAGTTGTCGAAGCAGTCCGTCCGCTGGTCGCACACGGCGCGCCACTCCACGCACTGGCCCGACGCGCAGCGGTACCCGCGGGCGCAGGGCGCGCCTTCCACCCGCGCTGGTAGGGGCTTGCTGCCTGTTTAATATAACAATAGGTATAAGCCGCGCTCAAAAAGAAAACATTTACAAAACCTTGACAAACATCATGCTGTCTCACTCAGACATATCCATTTTGAGCAAGGACGCGTACGGCTGTCATGGTTTTATAAATATTTTCTTTATGTGCGCTACTTATAAGTACATTATCAATATATATAAAACTCTTCCGTTACTGACTGACTGACTGACTGACAGACAACGCAGAGCCGAAACTTCTGGGCGTAGAAAGCTGAAAATTGACACGTGGGTTCCTTGGGGAGTGTAGGTGAGCACTAAGAAGGGATTTTCCGAAATTCCCACGGGAACCGGAAAAAACGGGAATTTTGTGTTTATGAGAAATCTGCGCGGGAAAAACCGCGGGGCAGCCTCTAGTTTTATCATAAACATCAGAGCCAAAAAACGCCCACCGCTGGACATAGGCCTTGCCGACAGGTAGTGTCTTACGTCAGGTAACACGTCACGCAACCTTTAAGCTTATAAAATAGACCATTACATGTTAAAGATTCAATTGAAAATAAGTTTCGCCACAGTAGTCCCGGTACATGCAATATGACTCTTCAAAGTAAGAAGAAAACCGCCAATGTTGAATAAATTTTTTTATCAAATGGATTTGACTCTACTTCTGTGGAGTATTTTGCCAATATAAAGGGCTCTAAGTTTAAGGATCCTAAACAAAGACAAATTCCCTAAAGATACGAGTAATAATATTTACTTGGACAATTCCAAGCGGCTTCGTCGCTGCCATCTAGGCAGTCCTGCACGCCATCACAAAGTTTCCACTTGAGCACGCAAGAGTGCTCCTGTTCACATTGGAATAGGGCCGGGTTTCCCATGCACGCGAACCCGCATTCTAACTCGTCTGTACCGCCTGGACAATCCACTTTTGTGTTGCATCTGTTACCAGAAAGTTTCTATGAAAAGATTGTAAGATAAAATTACGGATTGTTTTCGATGAGTCGCTAATATCACCAACAAACCATCACCAATTGTACTTTTAGGACTTTTACTGTAGAACACCAAAATATTTAAGCAGCCAGTTTCAAAGTTTAATAATTTTTCAAGATATTTTATAGGTAAGTGTAAAGTAATATTAGTGTAAAGTATGTATATTAGTATAAAGATTTTTTATAATATGTAGGACCCAAACCTACTGAGGTAGAGAGCAAGAACCCAACTCACCTTTGACGTCACATACGTAAAATACAAGACACAGAACCGACCACCAAAATGAGGAGTGTAGGGCGGATACGTATTAGAAAAAGATTGGTTGCTTGTTAGGGCACCCTCTATCGGGTTTATATGAGATAAGTATCGTATTGACACAAACAAACGCTCACCTGCATTTAGATCAAAAGAGCATAAAGCTAGAACCAGAGAAAGAAAAAAGAAAGAAAGAAAGAAAAAATATTTTTTTACAAAAACTATGACACACACAAAAAGTTAATCAATACATACAATAGGAACATAATACAAGTAAGACAAAAAATATTTAAAAAAAGCAAATGATAAAAAATCTCAAAAAATCCAACAGAAGAAAAAAAAAACAACAATTTGAAAAAAAAAAAAAGCATTATTTCTTGATATTTTAGTACTGAACAAAGTTCTCATACGACACAAGGCGCTGTACAGTGGCGGTCTAGGAGGGCGTAACAGAAATCTGTTGTGTCTATGGTTTCGTCAGCCCTAGACTGCATTGCCAAAGAACAAGAGCTATTTTGGAATACAGACGAACCGGAAGTTTTACGCCGTCATAGTCCGCTACTGTACAAACAAAACTAAATTTCTTTTACTGTATTTTTTGAATCTTGGTGTCGCGGATAACAGCAAAGTTGCATATCTCCATCTCCAATCGTAAGCTACCATATAGCATGCATATCTCGAAAAGTTTTATGCTGACAAACTATGTATATTTGTGTGTTACGGCAAACTAGACGTGTAGCATAAATTATACAAAGTACTTTCCTGGTGCTCTCCTGGAGTATGTCGGGGTCAGACAATGCAACACAGCCAATGGAGATAAACCACCACATACCCATACCACTAAAATTACAAACTTAACAACCACTGACGTCACAAACATAAAATACACGGACACAGAACCGACCACCAAAATGGGGAGTGTGTGGCGCACCATACCTAGCAGAAAGCGGTAAGCAAATACTTCTATTCAACTGGCATGTGTACTCGTTCTCCTCGCAACCAGGTGGCTCCTCCTGGAAATGTTTCCAGGTGCAAAAACTAATGTAAGCGGAAGAATAATATGAATTGCCGGGCATGCAAGCAAAGCCATGTACAGTGGCGGTCAAGGATGCCGTAACGTTTCCGGTTTTTCTGCATTGCGAAATAGCTCTTATTCTTTGGTAATAAAGTCTATGGCGCACAAGAGCATAGACAAATCTGTTACGCCGTCCTAGACCGCCACTGTACCTGTTGCGGTTTTAAAGAAACTTGAATGAGGTCTTTACAAAAGCAATCACCTGCCAGCCTAAATTAGCTGCGAGCTTTTCACATAAAATTTACTGCAAATGTAGGTAAACTAGTAATTTCAAAACATTTTTAGGCCAGTCGCGGTTGAGCTGCGACTTTATTGTGAACTGCAGACTTCCTCAACGTACATACACTCCCGTTCGAGCAGTCGAACAGCTTTGGGCGATCGCAGGTCGGCAGCTTCAAGGTGTTGACTCGTGTGTGATGGGCCTCAGACCCGCTAGAGGTCGAGAAGGAACCCCCCCGCTCACCTCCTCGAGCAGGTCCCCCCCGCACTCCTCCTCGTCGGAGTAGTCGCGGCAGTGCTGCACGCCGTCGCAGCGCCGCGCCGCCGGCACGCACTCGCCGCTGCCGCACTGGTAAAAACCTTGCGAACAGCTCGAGTTCACTGTCAAATTTGATACGAAAGACGCATGTTATATTGTGTTAGATCTATTATTGTGTTAAGCAGCTTCTGTAATAACTCAGCGGCAAGACGGCAAATGTTAGACATATGCATTTTAAGCTGGGTCGCTTTACTATGGGGGAAAAAAAAACTATTTGCACACCTCCATGCTTTCGCGAGACGAGCACTGGGGGCCTTTTGCCCGCCTCGCGTTATGTATAAAAAGGCCGCGCAAAAATGTATAGAAGTAGTAGAGTAGAGTCGCTGAAGTAGATCAGCTTGTTGATCCAGTCTATTGCTATGTCTTCCGGTTCTTCCAGGCCTATTGACACCAGGGTCTGGAAGGTGGATGAATTAACCTACCGCAGTCCACTTCATCGGACCCGTCGGCGCAGTCGGGGTAGCCGTCGCAGCGCCAGCTCTTCCAGATGCAGGACCTGGATGTACACCTGAAAAAGACAAAAATTATAATCCTGTGATTTATTGTTTAGAATTAAAATACTAACAATAACCATTAAAATTTAAGCTGACGGTGTGGGAGACGGCCAAAGGGTGTCGTAAAAGGCGACTAAGGGTGCCTTTTGCACCAAGGAGCACATCCGAAACTCAGCTATGCTACGAAAATATATAACTACATAGATGTACAAGAAAGAGGCGCCATGTACAGTGGCGGACACGATCGGCGTAACTCTTCCGGTTTTTCTGTATTGCAAAATAGCTCTTGTTCTTTGGTAATACAGTCTAGCAGTGGTAACATGACGAAAATTTTGTCGACTTTGTCGTATCTATCTGTCACTTTTGTCGATCGTCTTCATACATTTTCCCGCATTTAAATGTTAAAAGCGATTAAAAGTGACAGTTAAATTCGACAAATAGTCCGTCCTGCCGCGGCAGCATGCACTCACTTATTTGAACGCGCGATTAAATGTTTAAAATTATCTCGAGGGTCTTGTTTTCCCGCATGTGCGAACATGCAGCAGTGCGTAGACAAATTTAATCGTTGTCTAAATCTTCCTCACCATCGAGATAGATGGGGCTGCTAGACGAAAAAAATAAGACCAATCTTTTATTTTTGATGTGGTCACACAGGGTCGGGGAAAGATATTGATTCAAATAACAAGCAGCACAGCACTATTCATTCGTTCATTGCGTTTAGTTTACATTTTTTTTATTATGAAAAGAAATGTTTTAAATGGAACGCACTAGATTATGTGAAGAATAAACAAAACGTTTTTCAAATGATCGAGAGAGAGAGCATCTTCCTTGTTCTGTGGTTGTAATTGTTTTCATTTTGTTTGTAAAAACTTTTGAACAAAGTATTCTAAGTATTTTATCCAAGTAATTACGCCGATTTACGCCATAAAAAGAGAAAAACGCAGAAAGAAAGTGTGAAATGGAGTCAAAAAAGTAAGTTATTTAGTAGCGGTAGTAAGTTATTTAGTTTCTTGTGCGAGCAACAGTTGTTTGTGTTCAATGTGTTGTGTGGTCATCTAGCTTCGGTCATAATTTGCGGACAGTGGATAGTTTTGGTGGAGGGAGTAGAAATCGTTTTAAGGACAATACCTACCTAGATAGACTGAAAACCTATACAGAACCTAAAACGACCAAGCGAACTGGGTACCGCCTAACACGTAACTTTTTAGTGCAGGTATTATACTTATAAACCTTTCTCTTGAGTCGCTCTATCTTTTAAAAAAAACGGCATCAAAATCCGTTGCGTAGTTTCAAAGATTTAAGAGCCAGTTTACAGCAATGCTAGCGCCATTCGCGTAAAAAATTATATCTTCTAAAGTAAGACAAATAAGTATAAAAAAATGTGGCACTGTATGACACTAGATAATGTAGCCTAGCACCTTATTATAGCTTTTAGGTGGCCACTTTTAGCAACACTTTCTAGATATCTTTGGTCTTTAACCTAAAAGCTATACAACAGTACCCTAAAAATACAAGGCTATATTATCTAGTGTCATACTGTGCCACATTTTTGATATTTACCTTAGTTTAGAAGATATTTTTTTTTACGCGAATGGCGCTAGTATCGCTGTAAACTGGCTCATAAGCATACATAGGGACAGACGCGGAAAGCGACTTTATTTAATAATGTATTGATGTTATTGTTGAAGTGGCAATGGGCAGGTCATATAGCCCGCAGAACAGATGGCCGCTGGGGCCGAAAAGTTCTCGAGTGTTCGACCACGGATCGGCAAGCGCAGCGTAGGACGTCCACCGACCAGATGGACGGATGATCTGCGCAAGGCTGCGGGTCCACGCTGGATGCAGGCCACCTGCGATCGGTACAGATGGAGAGCCTTGAGGGAGGCCTATGTCCAGCAGTGGACGTCCTACGGCTGAAATGATGATTGATGTTATTATGGAAGAAATCGCTCTAAGCGATAAGGCCGCCCATTGCAATCAATGTATTAATTTAAGAACATTAATTGTTAGTCACCTAATGATAAGTTTATTGATTGCAATAGAGTGTCTATACTATACTATAAGTATATAACATATACCCCTGCCATTTGGTTTTTATTTTATTTTCCAGTAAATAACCAAACTTAATTATGCTATCGACGAAAGATAACATAACCTAGAACTAAACTTGTCCTCTTGTCTTATTTTGTCTGCACCCCTTCCATTAGTAGACAAGATATGTCGGATTCATGTGTCATTCGTAGAGAAAAACCGTATCTCATGTTCGCACTTTTGGCAAGATCATAGACAATTGATTAAACTGACAGTTCAACATCGCAAGAGTTGTATCCCGTGCTGCTCATGCTCGATCCGTAGACATAATGGTTCGCTCTCGATTAGTGACGTCATTTTTCCGCATTGAAATGTCAAAAGCGATTAAAAGTGACAGAAAGACACCGCAAATGGTTGGTCGTGCTGCGAGGGATGCTGCGGGGGTAGGGCTGACGAAATCATAGACAAATCTGTTACGGCCTCCTAGTCCGTGACTGTACATTCGCAGCTGTTAGATAATAATAAGGTATCAATATCAATTAGATTAATTGACTTTCAATAAGTGATATCTTGTATCCTATAATAAATAAATAATTTTAAACTTTGAATTTTGACTTCTATATCAGACGCTTCCATAGTAACGTAGCGCAGCATAACTCTAAAGGAAAAGGGAGGACGGGCAGCAGCGTCCTTAGTTGAAAAAAATTTAAAAGCCAATCAGCGATCACCAACCCGCCTGGAAAGAAAGTATATAGCACGAGCATTCCCGGCTAACTTCGTTACGCCCCATAGAATATAAGATTCTAATAAAGACTTGGCTCTATACACTATGTTCTTAAGACTCTCCAGAATACATGAATAAAAAAGAAACAACCTGACAAACTTTGTACACAACGGGAAAAAAATGCACCTTGGCTTACATTATTTGAATTTAGGTAAGGATCACTAATTTTTTTGAAAATCCAATATAGCCTAGGACACTCGGGGATAGCGTAGCTTCCCAACTGTGAAAGAATTTTTCATATCGGTTCAGTATTTCCGGAGCCTATTCGATGCAAACAAACAAACATACAAACAATCAAATCTTTCCTCTTTATTATTGGTATAGATAGACAAATGTGAGACTAACTGGAACTCGTCTTCGTTGCATCGTATCTGGTCGCAAAGCTGCTTGGCCTCGTCCCCGCCGCCGTCCGGGCAGTCGGTGGAGCCATCGCACAGCTGCCAGCGGGGTAGGCAGACCAAGCTGTCGGGGCATTCGAAGTCGCCCAGGTTGCAGGTTGAGTTTTGTGTTACTGCGGAGAAAGATACATAGTATAAAATCATCTATACATAGTATAAAATAAAGTTGCTTCCCGTGTCTGTCCCTATGTATGCTTAAATCTTTAAAACTATGCAACAGATTTTGATACAGGCTTTTCTTAAAAGTAAGAGTGTTTCAAGAGAAAGTTTTATAATACATACACAATATAGTAAAGGTTAGGCGGTACGAAGTTCGCCGGGTCGACTAGTTCTTTATAAAAATGAATCGTGGTTTGTTAGTCTCGCTAAAACTCAAGAACGGCCGGGCCAATTTCGCTGATTTTGGGTTTGAAATGTTCGTAGTAGTCCAGGGAAGGTTTAAAATGTGAGAAAATATGGAAAAATGGTGAGGAAGTTATTAAAACAAACAGTTTTTTTTTTTCATAAAAAAAATGTAAGGCAATACGTATTGTTTGCTGGGACAGGTAGATTTTTTTAATAAAAGTGTACGAGATTTGCAGGTCTTAGGTCTATCTAGGTGGAAATGATAAACCAGGAGCTTGTATCTATATTACTGACTGTATCTATATTATAATGAATTTTAGGTGAGATCACACTTGTACGCTCGCAGGCGACGGGGTTGGAAGAGAGAGAGAATTACAAAATTACCCTCAATCAAAATAAAGTTAACAAAATTATTGACAACTTAGAAAAACTTAAATATATTTGGCGCCAAGCTTAAAATAAGTTAAAAGAAAGTTTTATGTCTCCGACAAAAAGTAAACCTTTACCTGCTGGTTCAAAGGTTTGATTGCAGACAGTGTTCTTGTTGATGCAGAGTCCCTTGCATAGTTTCTCTTCGTTGGAACATTTAGTTTTTGGTTCTGTGAAAATAACGTTATAATAAGTTAAAGGTTAAAAAACCAATTTAGAATCAAGCTTTTATTTTTTTAAGTAGGTATATTTTTTTATTATTTTTAGCAAGTCTTTTTTTTGATACCCATATTGTAGTAGTACAGTCAAGGACTAGGAGGCCGTAACAGATTTGTCTATGGTTTCGTCAGCCCTAGACTGTAAAACCAAAGAACAAGAGCTATTTTGCAATACAGAAAAACCGGAAGTGTTACGCCGATTGTGTCCGCCACTGTACATTAGCGGTCTAGGGCGGTGTAACACTTCCGGTTTTTCTGTAATCCAAAATAGCTATTGTTCTTTGGTATACAGTCTAGGGCGCACGAGACCGTAGACAAATCTGTTACGCCATCCTAGACCGCCACTGTACACTATAAACAACTCGTCCGCCATCTTGATTTTTCTGCCATGTTGGATTTTTATTTTAGTTTAGTCTATGATAAGTGCTGATAAGTCCTCGTATGGCCTACCTTTACAATCTAGTTCATCCTCGCCCCCCTTGCAGCTCTGGACGCAAGTGTTGTCAGAGTGGCAGTAGACCTGCTCCTCATGGCAACTCCTGAGGAGTCATCAGCCACACAAAGTTACCTTTACAATCTTCTTCATCTTCCCCACCCTTGCAGCTTTTGACACCATCGCAGCGTACCCCCTGCACGCAAGTGTTGTCAGAGTGGCAGTAGACCTGCTCCTCATGGCAACTCCTGAGCGGCTCGCAGTCGTCTCCCACCGGGGTGAGGCCGGATGGGCATAGGCAGGTGTAGCCCATTGAGTATTGCATTGGTACCTGGTGGGTTACATTTATCTAGGTTAGGAGCGTTTAAAGTACTAGTAGTAAATAGCTTTTGTTCTTTGGTATTAGTCTAGGGCGCACGAGACCATAGACAAAAGTGTTACGCTGTCCGTGTCCGCCAGTGTACGTTTCCAGTTTTATACCTTAAGTATAGACTGAGCTAAGCCTAGTTTTAAGGACAAAAGCAGTGAGTAATGGTTTCCGAAAGGACAAAAGCAGTGAGTAATGGTTTCCGAATGCTGACATTGTCATCGAAATATAATTGTGTTTATTTACTTACCTCCAATATCTATTATTTTTATTGTTTCAAATAAATACCTACCGATACGATATAAATATATGGTACCTCTAGGGGAGTAGGATGCGAGATCTGCACGCAGACATGTTGGCAGCGCGTGGCGCAGGGGTGCGGGGGGGCGGAGCGCGCGGGGGGGGAGGGCGTGGCCTGCAGGACTAGCTGGCTGTGCGGGGGGAACACCGCTGCGGGGAGGGGAAAGCGTTTTAAAGAACTCCTTCCAGACGACAGTTCTCTGGTACCGTCAAAGGATATTTTAACGAACCAATCAGAATAAGAGTTTACCAGCAAGCAATAATTTAGCCAATCAGAGTTAAGGAAGGTTTCAAAGTTTTCAATTATACTAGGTTTTTTGCAAAAAAAAACTGCTTTATGTCAGGATGATTGAAAAAAAAATGTAATGCTTTTATATCAAATTATCCGGGTTTTTGCAAAATCCCTATTTTTTTTTTCCAAAAAACCTTATTATCATATCTTACTACGACATATGCAATAAAGTGCCCAACCAGCAAATCGTGTCGTAAAAAAGTCAGCAGCACGTTTCTCTTTCAGCTATTGGTCGTAAGAAGGATCTTTAAAAAGTCGTGTAAATGCTCTGTGCACGTTCTCTCAACGCGATTTGGGCGCACTTCTCTCAGCTTTAGGTGCAGTAAATATCGTAAGATTATCGTATGAGTAGCCATTTAGTCGAATAAATATCGAGTAATCGCAACTAGAATGCTACTTAGTACCATAATGGCCATCAGAATGCCATTATTCGCGACACATCTGCTTTTTCCAAGTCGGTAGAACCGCTTTTATTCGATTTATTTATAGTTATAAAGCAATTTGGTTGCAATCACTCGACTTTTTCATCGTGTAACTGCACCCAAGCAGCAATTATAGACTTTTTATTTTATACGTGTAATTTATGTCAGTTGAAGTGTCAAACCTAATAAATATAAGTATATTTTGCCATCGTATTAACCATTACGTTTTAAGCCATCAAGCCAAATGATGACAGGTAATTAATTACCTGTTAAAGTTAGGTCGTAGGGTCTTACTTTCATATGCGGAATAAAATTTTCCGTCTATATACCTAGCATTGTAGTTAATATTTCAATGGGCCCCAAGATTTCTATGTAAATAATGAATAACAAATAATGTTAATTTAATATTTAAAATAAATTCGCCATCAATAGCAAATAATAGCAACTAATTTATCATCACAGAGCATTCTCTCAGCTGTTAGTCGAAAGATTGAAATGAGATTTCCATCTTACGACTTCTAGGGACGCCATTACAGATAGTTTAGGGTTCCTTAGTGCAAAATCTACTATATACATCTACTACTTACTATCTATCTACCAATATATAAAAATTAATCGTGGTTTAATTAAGCTTTTAGTCTTGAAATGTTTGTAGTAGTCCAGAGAAGGTTGAAAAGGTGAGAAAATTGGGAAAAATTGAGGGAAAGTTAGTAAAAAACAACAATTACTTATAATTTCCAATCAAAAATAAAAATTATTAAAATTCGCTCCTTATTTTTCTGGTGTCCGAATTGTTCAGAATATTCAATTTATTATCACTATCCAAGCGACGAATGTTATTATTGCAAGTAGGATCACTTAATACAAAACAAAATTGTAAGTACTTACTTAAGTATCTATTTATTATAAAAAAATAATAATAATAGTTTAGTCAAATTCTTTGGGTACCTACCAAATAACTTATAAAATTATAAAAACAAACACAATAAGTACATAAGATAAACACCCCTGACTTAGAAAAACATACTGGCAAATTTAATAAATTGCAAACGGTGGTCTATATGGCCGTTGTTACCTACATCACAGAATACCTAATAGTACCTAATAGTAGTAGTAATTATTATACGCTACGGAACCCTCACGCCTATCAATTAAACGCTCTTCACTCGTGGTTATAGGCAATGAAGATCTTGACTGTTTCAATCGTGTATACATCTTATTTACTTTACGTCGGAATCCTCCACTTCTTTTAATCCTTTTCCATCGATTATAATCCATTTTGCGAATAAAAAAGCAAATTACGTTGTTTATTTTGGTATCATGTAACAAAATGGCAGATAGTGCTGTAAAAGATTTCAAAAAGCATTTATACCACTATATCGATGTAAAATGGCTTTCAAATAACCTTAAGAGACCGAAAAGGCTGTAAAAGAATAATTTGAAAGCTTTTACTCAACCTAATTAGTTAAGTCGAATAAAAGCATTCCATAGAGTTATCATACGACATAAAGTGCTGTGAAAGTAACTAAGATGCTGTTTTATCGTATGAACCGCGTTTACTCCACAATTATGCTGTTAAAATTAAATGTCGATAGATTGTGCTATAATAGCTAGTTTGACGACAAATTAGCAATTCAGTTGCTTTTAAAGAGCTGTCTTACGACTTATTGTTGTATAATGGCGATCAAGAGATACATTTATACAACAATCGAGTAAATGTGATATGATTTCATCGTATAAACGTTTACTAGACATGTTTATAGAGCCAAAAAGCGTTGAATGCAAAATAATCCAGATAGCCGCTTTTATACAGCTTTTTAACATTTTAGGATCGTTTATACAAGTGTCTTACGATCTATAGTCGAAAGAGTAAATCTTATACGACCTTCGTTGCTAGTTGGGTGTTTCTATTCTTTTCTATTCTATTGTCCATCCATACGTAAAAAAGAAAATTGGCAAATTCAACCACAATCACAAGAAAATACAGTATACATTCATCTAGCGGTCGCTTGGGTTAAAAAAAATTGTTTGCCCGGAAGAAATCGCTCTTAGCGATACGACCGCCCCTTGCAATCCATGTATAATTTAGGAAATTTTTAATTATGTAAAGTTAAATGTCACTACTTTCTATTATCGGTTTAATATAATATAAGTAAAGTCTCACTCATATCAATACGACGTATAGTCTGGGCAGTTTCGTGCACTCCGGACCAGAAGAGTCGCGGCGTCCGACGGTCGGTCCAAAAGATCATGCTGTCAGAAGCTGCCAGACTTGTGACAGTTGTCGACAGCTCTCTGTAGTTCTCTCTGCCTGTGCCTAGTGAGAACAAAAAACTATTTTTGGACCGAAGTTCCTTATCTCGGGTTGCGGTCCGAGGAGAGGCTATACAGCCTTTGCTGTATGGTCGCGGAGAATTGTCAGTCAGTCAGACAGTAACGGAATAGTTTTATATATATTGATAATGTAATGTAAAGAAAGAAAGAAAGAAAGAAAGAAAGAAAGAAAGAAAGAAAGAAAGAAAGAAAGAAAGAAAGAAAGAAAGAAAGAAAGAAAGAAAGAAAGAAAGAAAGAAAGAAAGAAAGAAAGAAAGAAAGAAAGAAAGAAAGAAAGAAAGAAAGAAAGAAAGAAAGAAAAAAAAAAAGAAAAAACGTTTATTATTGCCACATTGACACACGACATAAATGTAAAAGAAAAGAAAAATAGGATATATATAAAATCATGCTTGCACATAAACAATAGAAATAAAGCAAAAGATTCCAAAATACGACAAACAATTTTAAACAAATAAAATAAAATGAGTACACTTTTCTAAACGGTGAGTAATGTGTGTCCCTGCAGCAATTAATAGGCACTAAGAAGATTAAGATTCTATGTAAGATTGTTTGTTGTTCTTAAAATAAATAAATAAACTGAAATAAGTTATTTAACTGACTACATCAAGACACCTTCTCTAAATACACCTGGTTGTAAACAAAAAAAAACCTTACCAGTAGGATGGATGTAGTCAATGACACCGTTCCCCTCATCAGATATGTACACGTAGTCCATACTCTGGTGATATCGCAGACGGATGTGGGGACCTGAGAACAATGTCAAATTTTCCAAAAACTCGTAGTGGCACCATAGAATACCACCACCTTCTCTCGTGGGTACCGTTAAAGGCGACTAAAAGAAGACCTGAAGACGGATGGGAATGACCTATGTCCAGGATTGAACGTATTTTGGTCTGCTGATTGCTCCGTAGCTCAGTTGGCAGTGATGTGGACTGAGTAAGCGTGAGCACCCGGGTTCGATTCCTGGGCGGGGCGAATATTGATATGATGAATATCGATGTTTGTTTCCGGTCTGGGTGTGATGTTCGTCTCTGTGTGTGTTTCGGGCTCCCTAGATACAGGTTCTTCCTAGTTAGGGGCTCTGAGTGTGATGTGTTATTATTATTGTGTTATTATTTGGCTGAGACGACGATTGCAATATTGAGTGTGTATCTACATAGGTACATACCTTTCAGCCCAGTATTTAGCACGTGTCTTCGTCCTTTCCCATCCAGGCCCATGGAGTCCACAGTGATGACCCGGCGGTCTTCATCGGACACTACCGCTACCATCATTAGACTGGAAAAAAAACTTATTTTTAACCGACTTAAAAAAAAGGAGGTTATCAGTTTGACCTGTATGTATGTATGTTTGTTTGCGATTATCTCGAGTTTGGCAGAACCGATTTTGATGCGGTTTTTACAAAAGTATTTGTTACATTCAAGAGAAGGTTTTAGTACCTATTTTAACCGACTTCAGAAAAGTGGGAGTTCTCAGTTTTATGTAAGTATGTGTCAACTTATTGAAGGCGGGACTCTATAAAAAACAAAAAAATATATTGCGTAGATTAGAAAGGTATTGCTATAATTTGAACCAATTTATGGGACTGAAGTATTATTTTATGTGTGAGGCTCGCACCCACAAAACCCCTTGAGGAATGTGCTCAACTTACCCATAGTCAGGGATGACGCAGAGACTGATGGGCGTCTCGTCAGTGAAGCGGTGGACGACTGCGCGGCTGCCAGTCCTGATTGACAGCGCTTCAATCACGTGCCGGCCCGCATCCGCGAAGTACAGTACGTCCGCAACGTAGTCTACAAAATAAATAACAAAATCACACTCAGAACCCCCTACTAGGTAGAACCTGTATCTTGGGTGCCCGAAAACATACAATGACGAACAAAAACACCCAGACAGAGAAACAAAACATCGATATTCATCATAAAACAGTGTTGGCCCCGCCGGGAATCGAAAACGGTGCTTCCGCGTCTCAGTCCACATCACTGCCAACTGAGTCACGGAAGCAGTCAAAATAAAAGTATACTATTAAACGCTTAATTAATGCCACCCATATCCTGCTGTGTATGTCTTAAAAGGCGACTTAGGGAAATCCCGAAAAACGGGCATTAGAGGCCTCCCTGTGGTGGAATCTGCCTACTCTGCGTCTGTTGCCTATTGACAATGATCGATACTTTCTGTACATTGTCTGGGGACTGTACAAAAAGATACTCAACACTAAATACTTTATTGTTTCCACAATTCACATTAGACAAGTTTTACACTAGTCTTAGACGAATTTTCTCCACTAGGGTTAAACATTTAGTTAGGCTTTGTGGACCCTGATGGGCGCTACAATTTTTGTGTTTTAGAAACACAATTTTTTTTACATAATAGAAATTTATATAACCATTTGTCTTAGTTGAAAGAAACTTACCATAGTCCATATCTAAAACGTTGTCCAAATTCTTGTGCTCTAGTATCTCAGTTGTGCCTTTGGAGAAGTTGTTCAAGCTGATGAAATTGATCGTCTTACGCTGCCCGTCGTATATGTAGAGGATACCTGGAAATATGCAAAATTGAAAAAAAAAAAAAAAACTAGTGTCCGACCGAAAGTTCGGTTTCGGTTTCGGCCGAGTTTCGGCCAAAAATCAAGTTTCGGCGGCAGTTTCGGTTTCGACTAAAATTGGCTGAACCTTTTGCCGAAACCGAAACTGATTTCGGAAGTTGTCGTGCACGATCGCCTAACTTCGTTTCTTGCGGCAACGCTTTAGCGGACGCTGGTGGCCCTGTTCGGGAATTGTCGTGCGCCGTTCGGATAGCTCTGTAGCAACTATGAGAACTTAATTTGAAAAAATAATAAAAATATTCTTAATATTTTTTATATTATATTAAATAAAGGATCACAACAAACTTAATATACTGTGTTTCCATCTCATTTCCTAATTAATGCTGAATAATCAGTAAAGTGCACCAAATTTCAGTATTTTAAGGAATTTTCGGTTTCGGTTTCGGCCGAAAACCCTCCGACCGAGTCAGATTCCAGCCAGATTAAAGAGCTGCAGAAACTCTCGGATATAAGTAGAATAGAAATAGCTCGTCAATCGCAAGAAAATACACATTTGGTAGTCTCGTAAACAATTTTGCTATACTATAGCAGTATATACAGGAGCGGATGGCGACGTCTCACGAAGGCCCTTTGTACCACTGGGGTACCATAGGATCCAACAACAACAACATAGCAGTAGTATCGCAATAGATTGGAATTGACCAAAAAGTAGAATAGTAATACAATAGAAGTATAATCGTAAGTTTAAGAGACTAAGGACTCAGCGGCGGTAGCATGACGTCTATCACTTTTGTCGATCATCTCTATACATTTTCTCGCATTTAAATGTTAAAAGCGATTAAAAGCGCCGCGATTCGACGAATAGTCCGTCATGCTGCGGGGGCTGGTCATATTTAAAAGGTCATGGGTACTTTACCACATACTTTTAATATCACAGAAGTAACATGGTACGAAATTTAGAATCGATAGGATATATAGAAGATAGTCAGCTCCCCTCACCAACTATTAAAGATCTGATGATTTTTAAACTTCTGAACAGATTTTCATGAAACACGGCACTATTAAAGATCTGATGATCTTCAAACTTCTGAACAGATTTTCATGAAACACGGCACTATTAAAGATCTGATGATCTTCAAACTTCTGAACAGATTTTCATGAAACACGGCAAAGTCCATTAGGGATAAAACTTAACGAAAAACGGGGAATCGCAATTGATCCATTTGTGAGCTTGATACACACACTGACACACAGTCAAGAGTCGTAAAACTTATTAAAAATAAAAGTTAAAGTTAAAAAAAACACTTTATTGCGCACAAAAGATACAAAATAACATTCAATTAATGGTATACACATAATTAAATTTGCATGCAATGGGCGGACATATAGCTAAAAGCGAGATTTCTTCCAGGCGTAAAATACGTACGTTTATTATTATTATAAGCCATAGCCTGGACCCGGCCGATGTCGAAGTCGACCGCGCGGCTCTCGGGGTTGCCGAGCTCGTTGTACCGCAGGCGCGTGAAGGCGCGGCCGCCGCCCACCACCAGGAACTGCGGCACCTCGTGGAACGACGCTGTGTCCACACAACAATAACCATCATAGTAAAAGTCAAGTAAAGTAAAAAAATATTTATTCAATACAGGATACAAGATATCGCTTGTTGAAAGTCAATTAGACTAATCTAATTAATATTGATACCTTATTTCGTAAAGTATCCTATACTGTGAGAGGCGAGGTAGTTCAGGGTGCCCACTAATATGCTTAGGCAAACAAATGTTTGCCTTGCCTTACGACAATAATAATAATAACACATCACACTTAGAGCGCCTAAGAGGAAGAACCTGTATATAGGGAGCCCGAAACACACAGAGACGAATATCACACCCAGACCGGAAACAAACATCGATATTCATCATATCAATATTCGCTCTGCCGGAAGGCGAACCCATGTTCACACGCTTACTCAGTCCACACTGCCAACTGAGCCACGGAGCAGTCAGTCAGGATGGGTCGACGGTTAAAAAATAATACATACTTACCTACTTATTGGGAAAGTTAAAATGTATTGAAACATTATCTGAATGTTAAGCTTATTACAATGTAAATGATTACTATGTTAATGACAAAGCTGCATAAATGTTTTTCGAATTTTGACCTAATAGATAAATTACTTTTAGATAAAACTAATTTTTAATCCACCGGCTCGAAAAAGGTATTGAAAAAGTGACACTTTATTGACTTTTGGATTACAGCTGGTTGAATATGAATTTCCATACAATTATGAATGTACTGAAAAGTTATTTAATCTGTGCACCTGTAGAAATTTAACTACTATACTAGCTCCATGGCCTAAACTGACATTAGAAAAAAAAAGGCGGCAAAGTAATTGTTTTTGTTTACGTGTTTTTAGTACCTATACCTACTATGTAGGTAATATGAGAATACAATTACTTTGACCCCTTGAAACCCTTGATAAACCCTTGAAACTCTCACAGCACTCGTTCGAACTTGAAACCCTCATACAAAATACATTACTTTACGCCCTTGTATAATAATGTACTATTATGCAACTTTGTCGTCAACATAATAATCATTAACATCATAATAAGCTTTCTCAATAATGGACAATTTAGACGAAAACGATGATAAAACACATGCATAATAATACAATAAAATTTATATTCTACTAGTTCAATCATTCTCAATCTTCTCAGCCAAAAAATTTCCACTGCTGGACTTGGGCCTCCCCCACAGATGGCCACAAGGACAAACATAGTGAAGAGAGTTTGCCGTAATCACTTGGCAGGCTGGTTAAATAGTAGTCAAGTTTTTCAAGGAAGGACGCTACTGCACGTACTTCGAGTGTACTTGGTATTTGTCACCTTTATAGACTACACAGTTGGGGGGAGATAATGTGGTGGGATTCCATGCACATACCACGTGACGATACGGTACAGAAAATAATAAAATATCACGAACGTGCACAAAGCGTCTGTTCCACAAGCCGCCGTCCTTGCGAACAGGCGCACACGCGTCCTCCGGCACGGGGTAGGCAGAGGTCCGAGCAGGTTGTGCCCTCGCATGGGGATAAAGCAGGCCGCACCAGCAGCGGGTGGTAGATGTGGAGACCTGTGGGGGTTAGACCATTCTTAGTATTTTAATACGATAGGCCATAGGATAGTAATCTGCGTCTAGGGTTCAGGGAAATTAAGTTAAAAAAAAGTTGAGAAGTCGAGAAATCATATTTTGAGTTTAAGTAGTCTGTCAGTATTAATCATTAAAAAGTTCAGTCGCTTCAGAAGACCGTGTTGTGTTACTGCTACTGCTGATGCTGGTCTACTCGCTGATGACGGGAGCGTCGATGGAGGTCATGACCCGTCTCCGTAAACCTTAAGGCGACCTTATCTTGAAGACTATGTTTGCCTTGTCACTCCAGAAGACTGTGTCCTACCACTGCTGTTACTGGTCTTCTCACCAACAATAGGAACGTCGATTGAGGTAACCACTTGTCTCCGTGAAGGCACAGCGCTGAACATTATCGCATACTTGAAGAGTGTTTTATGCCCAGGCACTCCTAAAGAGCGTATTCTAATTCAGCTGATGCTGGTCTACTCACCAACGATGGGAGCGTCCATGAAGGTGGAGACCCGTCTTCGCAAAGGCACAGCATTTACCTTATCGCATCCCTAAAGAGCGTTGGTTACCCAATTTCTTTAGAAGACCGTGTTCTAATACTGCAGCTGCTGGTCTACTCACCAACAATAGGAGCGTCAATGGAGGTCACGTACCATCTCCGTGATGGCACGGGGTTGACCTTTACACAAGCTGGAATACTATTGATGCCTAGTCACTCAAAATACCGTCGTGTTACCCTGATATTGCTGGTCTACTCACCAACAATAGGAGCGTCCATAGAGGTCACGACCCGTCTTCTTGAAGGCGTAGGGTTGACCTTATCGCATGCCTGAAGAGTCTTGGATGCCCAGAGACCGTAATCTACTTCTACTAATGCTGGTCTACTCACCAACAATGGGAGCGTCCATTGAGGTCACGACGCGTCTTCTTGAAGGTGTAGGGTTGACCTTATCGCATGCCTGAAGAGTGTTGGATGCCCAGTCACTCCAGAAGACGGTATTCTCGAAGACTGCCAGCGCGTATGGGTGGTGGAAGACGCTTTCCACTAGTACCTTGGATCAGATTTTAGTGAAATGTTACTGACTCTGCTTTTTGGAAAGAAAGAAGCATATAGTTTTTAACGCATCTGTTTAAATTGAACGATTGTATTGGAGGTATTAAGTTCCTCTTTCTATTATCTAAAGTGGTAACCCTGAGGTGATCCAACGTGCCTATAGTAGTGACACAGATGCAGATAAGTAATATCGATATACATCTTAACAACTTTGCCCTCGCCGGGACTACCTAACTCGCAGTTAACCTCATTGCCAAGAGAAGTTATAAGAGCCAGTTTACAGCGATGCTAGCGCCTATTCGAAAAAAAAAAACTTCTAGCAAAATTAAAAAATGTGGCACATTATGACACTAGATAATCTTGCTTAGTATTTTTTGAGGAAAGTAAAGTACTTAGTCCTAACTAAAAAGAACAAAATTATCCCTAGACTGTTGCCAAAAGTGGCCACTTTTAGGAAATGAAATAAATTATAGAAATAAAGAAATACGTGGAAAAACGATAACTTGGACGCGATTTTCTTGCTCGGCTAATAGAGCTTTAAAAACATATTCTAGGTATACTTACATACTGCCCTTTCCCATCAAGTCTCACGCCGTAGACGCTCTCATCTACGTAGAAGAGCCTATCACTAGGAATGTCCAAGGTCAGACCGGTGGGGAAGTGCCGCAGCTTGTCCACGAAGATTCTTGACTCAGAGCCGTCCATGTTCGCTCGCATGATGAGTGAACGATTGTGATAGTCCGCCCAGAACATCTCGCTACAAATTGAATATTTATGTTAAGACTATATAGTATATAGTCTTTTAGACTTTGATTTATTTGTCGTATATAGTATATACGACAAATAAATCAAACGACCGAATGAACAGAGTCTATCTCTTTGATATAGCATACTGAGGGAAAGGGACAGTCATATGTTAGTCGCCCAGATCGTTTACTAAGTATATTTTATTGGAAAAAGTAAAAAATATTGAATATATTTTTAATGATTATTTTAAATCAAATCTGAATTACCAGAATTTGATTTTGTTTATTATCATTATTCCTAGGTAGTTTTAACAAAAACTAGTAAGTAATTTCGAAGAACTAGAACTAGCTATTCCCGTTTTTTGGAAAGGTTATCTTTGACGAAATAATGTATCGAGGTATTTTGATTCCACTAGTGTTTCTCAATTATAAAAAACTTTGTTATATATATCCTTAAAAAGGTTATATTGAAATTCCAGATCTGTACCTCCTATAGATTAAAAGAATTACTTGATTTAAAAAACCTTCAAAACTCATATAGCGTCTTAACGAGGGAATGCTCGTGTTCATGTTCCTCTTTTCCCTCATATGGGACAGAGGGCCTTATGTTGTCCCACTGCTGGGCAATGGCCCGCCCGTTCTCTCATCCATTCCTCACACTCTTGCGCGAACACCCAACTCATCAATCGTCGTTACAAAAAAAAAAAACTTCGAACAAGAAACAATATTATAACTAAAATAAAAAAATTCAAAATCCCCCGGCCGAGTCAGATACTCTCATCAACTAAACTAGAACTAGAGCTGATCACGTTCAAAAGGTCATAGTAACCATACCTTATACTTTCAATATCATTGAAGTTACACGGTGCCAAATTTAAAATCGATAGGACATATGAAAGCTAGTTAGATCCCCTCATCCACTATTGAAGAGCTGATCATCTTCGAACGGCAGATCGGGTCATGGTTACCTCACCATATACTTTCTATATCATTGAAGTAACATTGTACCAAATTTGGAATCGATCGGACATAGGGAGGCTAGTTAGATCCCCTCATCAACTAGAAAAGAAACATCTCATGAAACATGGCTAAGAACACTCGGGTTAAAATATCTATGACACAAAGAAACTATATGAAAATCGGTTCATCCGCTTGGGCTCTACGATACACAGACAGACAGATACACACGTTAAACTTATAAAATTCGTATGTCTTTTCGTCGGGGTTTAAAAACAAACAAAGACTGCAACAGAAGCACTTTGCCCGCCACAGACGATTGCCGTTAACTGGCACCAACTCAGCATTATCTAAAGCCTCAATCAACTCACCCCTTCTGCGGATAAAGCGTCACAAAACGCGGACTCATAGCAGTACTGTTGAGTATAGTGCACATGGCGCCGTCCGCGTAGCAGGCGGCGATGTGGCCGCGCTCCGAGTCGCTGAAGTAGATCAGCTTGTTGATCCAGTCTATTGCTATGTCTTCCGGTTCTTCGAGGCCTATTGACACCAGGGTCTGGAAAAGGATAAATTAATGTTAACTGTTAGCGTGTTTCCTCAAGAAGCGATATCGATCTCATGTAAGGGGTTCGATAGCCAATATAAATCGATCGTAAAGTGGCGGACACGGTCGGCGTAACACTTCCGGTTTTTCTGTATTGCAAAATAGCTCTTTTTCTTTGGTAATACAGTCTAGGGCTGACGAAACCATACACAAATCTGTTACGGCCTCCTAGTCCTTGACTGTACATCCACGAAGCCTGCCAGATGTAAGTAATATTGTTAAATATCAATATTACTTACATCTGGTGGATGTACGAGCAATTGATATTGGCTATCGAACTTTTATAGTGCAATCGATATCGCTTCTTGAGGAAACACGCTTACTGTTACAAACTGATTTTTAAAGATGTAGTGTTAAAAACTCTCTAAAAACCTAACTTATCTTTATTCAATGTTTATAAAAGAAAGGAATTTATCAAAAAACGATAGAAATACAGGTCCAATACTTGGTCATAATTTATTTACCGAATCAATACATAGTATAAAACAAAGTTTATCAATATATCAAGGTTTATCAATATATATAAAACTCTTCCGTTACTGACTGACTGACTGACTGACTGACTGACTGACTGACTGACTGACTGACTGACTGACTGACTGACTGACTGACTGACTGACTGACTGACTGACTGACTGACTGACTGACTGACTGACTGACCGACCGACCGACTGACCGACCGACCGACCGACCGACCGACCGACCGACCGACCGACCGACCGACCGACCGACCGACCGACCGACCGACCGACCGACCGACCGACCGACCGACCGACCGACCGACTGACTGACTGACTGACCGACTGACTGACTGACTGACTGACTGACTGACTGACTGACTGACAGACAACGCAGAGCCTAAACTACTGGGCGTAGAAAGCTGAAAATTGGCACGTGGGTTCCTGGGGGAGTGTAGGTGAGCGAGCACTAAGAAGGGATTTACCGAAATTCCCAAGGAAACGGGAAAAAACGGGAATTTTGTGTTTATGAGAAATCTGCGCGGGAAAAACCGCGGGGCAGCCTCTAGTATATGTATAATACATACACCACATTGTAATAAGTGAGGCGTTAAGTTCGCCGGGTCGACCACTTAGCATACATATAAAAATCTATTGCTTTTCTGGTTGACGATCTCAGTATTGCTCAAGTTCTTCAACGATGGACGCTGCTGCCCGTCTTTCAAAAAAATGCGAATTGGAATTCGGGAAAATTGGAAATTTGATGTTACAAGTGAAAATGCGCGGGCGAAGTCGCGGGCGCCCACTAGTTGGTAATATTTTGTTCCACCACTAAACGGCGACTAAAAATTTTATTAACACTTTCGCAAACGGCCCAAAATATCAATGTTTATTGCAGAAACGATCAAATCGAGCATGTACCGCGCTCTCCGCGTAAGGATTGTATATAACTAGCTGATCCCGTCAGGTGGACCTCGTCGACTGACTGTAAGGCAAAATTAGGAACAAAAAGAAACAAAATATACGCGACGAATTGAGAACCTCCTCCTTTTTGTTTATTCGTCGGTTAATTATGGACACTCAGAGTGACATGCTTCTCAAGAGTCCACGCAAGGGGGATCATCGGTTGAGAAAGTGTTAATGGTATTGTTACCTGTTTAGTTTCAGCGACGTTGTCGAGCCGCGCCCTCACAATAGCCTGGTGGCCGTCGGCTGTCTCCACCCAGTACAGGTAAGTGCCGTCGTATGTGACGCCGTGGGCCTTTAAAATAATACCTTTTTACAAAAAAGGAACCCGCCTTCAATGAACTGATACATACATCAACCGAGCACTTCCAAATTCTCGAAGTCGGTTCAAATATGCACTAAAAACTTCTCCTGAATGTAACAAATACAATTATCGGGAAGCCGATCAAAAAATTATATTAAAAAATCACCTGCTTCAATCCCGTTATCACAGTAACTTGCTCTCTACTCTTCAGTTTGTAATATCTAATCTCGTTTCTCGTAGAGAAGAACAGTAGGGCCTCTGGATCTGTTGATCAAAAAAACTTGAAAACAATTACAGCACGGGGTCGAAAAGAATGCACGTCGCCGTTTGCCGAGCCCACTGGCGACATTGGTACAGTGGCGGACACGATCAGCGTAACATTTCCGGTTTTTCTGTATTGCAAAATAGCTCTTGTTCTTTGGTAATACAGTCTAAGGCTGACGAAACCATAGACAAATCTGTTACGGCCTCCTAGTCCGTGACTGTACCTTGCTATCGTCTTTATTAGTAACCATGTAATAACGACATTAGTTTTGTGCGACTTGCTCTCCGAAATCGAAAATAGCCATTGTCTCTTTCTGAAGGCTTGATGTGCATTCTTTGTGGTCCCGCATTGTAATTACTTACTTATGAAAATATTTATTTCAGGCAAATGACACCCATACACAAAAATAAACAAAAAGAAAATGAAACGAAAATACCTATCTACTATCTACTAACTATTTACATAAATATTGCTTAACTAACGTGTTATTCAATAAAGATACAATTGGTTTTAAAAAACATTGGAACAATAAAATGGCTAGAATATGAGATTGAGATATTTTACGTTCTTGTTCTTCCTCTATTGTGGCGTAGAGCTGCAGTAAGCTGACATGCTTGGAGCCGTTGTACGTTTCCTTACGTTTATTTGAGCCATCCGAGCTCCGAGAATCCGAGGATGCTTCAGCAGCTTAGTAGCTAGTTGGTCAGCTAGGCCGAGAATGGACAACCAGGCTTCGATTGTATTTTTCGTTATTATAGAATAGAATAGAATAGTTTATTTTCCTTCAAGTGGTAAGTACAAAAGGTGTTCTAAAGATTTATGAGCAGCACATGAACCCGTAAGGGCACTGGAATATCTTCAAAACTAACTTAAATCTAACGCAGAGTTCCAAGAACTTAACTTTAAATGTAATAATTATTGTTTTTCCTCGAAAAACTCTTGTATGGAATAATAGCTTTTATTTAGTAAGTATAGTTTTAGTTTTTCTTTGGCTATTTCTTTCTTTAAAAGTTATCTAACTTACCTGAAGCAAAGCAGAGGTATCTGAACCTGTCCACGGTGTACCCGTCCTCGCACAGGCAGCGGAACGGATGCATTGTGTTTATGCATTTATGAGAACATCTGACAAAAATAATTTTAGTTATTAATTTTAAGGCAGTAAGCATATCACCCCATCCCCTCCTATTATTATCGTACAGAATAAGAATAATAAGAATAAGAATAAGAAAACATTTATTTGGTTCACAAACACATAGGCATACAAAAAATGAAATAAAAAATAATAATAAGATGAGTAAGCACACCTAGGCGTCCGGTGAGCCAAACAGGTTACCGTCTCAGCATAATGTCGCACCTGGGCCGGCAGGCGACCCAGATAAGACGCTGATCATTCTGACGGCCCCTACATTGTGTGAGATACGTACGGAAATCAGACTGCTATTTGAATAAATACTAAGTATACAGTATAAAAATATTGCAGATTTGAGGCCCAAAATTTAAATATCTGAGTACCAAATAGGATTTAGATAAGAGCATAAAATTTAAAATTATAATTATAAACATAATATCTGAAAAATTTAAACAAACAAAATAAAAATAAAGAAATGTTGTATGTGTATAAATGTGTGGTGTATAAATGTGTGGTGTATAAATGTGTGGTGTAAAAAACTGTCTTACTTAAACCTGTGAAAAAAAGAGATTTAACGTGCTTCACGACGGAGAGGTATGTAGCAAGGGTCTGCCTTTTGAACATCAATTAGATGTTTTCTGTAGCGAGATTTAAATGTATTTATGGTTTTTGCATTTCGTACAGGTGGGGGCAGGTTGTTCCAACATTTGGTTGCTACATATTTGAAACTACCTCTAAAAGCTGCCGATTTAAACTTTGGTATTCGAAGTACTGAGGCTCCGTTTGTCATTGCCCGTTGTGATTGACGCCAGGTTAGTTTCTTAAAAAGATATTCCGGGTTTCCGGTCCTGATAACCCCAAACAACAAAGTAGCAAAATGTAATTTTTGCCTTGCGTGCATTTTCAGCATGTTCGCGCTATTGAGGAATGGGGTCACATGCGTCCGTGGCGGGATATCAAAGCAATATCGTGCACACGCGTTCTGGACACGCTGTACAAGTTTCTGTGTTTTTTGAAGAAGACAAGAACCGAAGACAGAGTAACAGTAGTTTAACTTAGATAAGATAAGCGATTCGCAGAGCATTATTCTGAGTTCCGCACTTATGTAATTTCTAAATTTATACAGGGCTACGTCTTTTTGTCCACGATGCCGCCGCGGATAAATCAAATTCTCATGTAGCTTGCGGTGGCAAACTCGTCACTATGGAAGCTTGTTGACGGAGCGCTGTGAAGTTTTGCAGCCGGTTTATATGTCAAAACAGCAAAACATACTTTTTTATACGAGGAAAAGGGGCCTAGGGGCACCGCCGGAAGACGAGCAGCAGCGTCTTTCGTTGAAAAACTTGGAAAAGTCACAACAGCCATCACCAACCCGCCTGCCAAGCGTAACTATCACGGCAAACTCCTTCCACAATAATAGTCCCTTTGGCAATCTGTGGGGCAGACCTGTGTCCAGCAGTGGACGTCTAACGGTTGTTATTATGAAGCAAAGTAATTCTCTGCCATCTTACCATAGATACGTCATAATCAAAGTGAGAGTAGGCAGAGCCCCGACAAAGGTGGTCAGACTAACTGGTGAAGGTTGCCCTGCAGTACCAGGCCGAAGAATAGGACTGAGGTAACCCCTGCCTGTCGTAAGAGGCGACTAAGAGGAGACCCCGGGGTCGTTGGGTGCACGAGGCGGGGGCCTCGTGTAGTCATATAACGGCCCCGAGAAGGACGGCGGAACGCGGTGTCCCGTTTCCGACGTCGAGCGTTAGACGAGCTAACCAAGCTCCGGGGTGACGACAACCAGGTCCCCACGAGATGAGGCTCTAACAGCCAATGCTGGGGAGCCTCTGCTAGCAGCCGAGATGGACACCGGCGGGTTGTAGCGGGTGTGAACTTCACATAACCCTGCGGCTGCCCCCGGGGTTGCAGGGTACCTACTCGTTAGGAGTTACCCCGCCAAAAAAAATGATCCCACAAGGCCGGTCATTAAGGGAGAGAATCGCGACAAGTCCATAAATAGAACTACGTAGAGATGTATGAACAGCTAGGAATACCTAGGAAAGGCTTCAGCGCACTCATCGCGGTCCACACAGGTGTTGTTTTCATAGGAGTAGATGTTAACAGTGTTGTTGCACTCGCAGGTGGGGCCTTTAGGGGTCTTCTTGCACGCTGCGTCGTCGCTGCAATTGTGGTTGGAGCACATTGTCGGCCCTGAGTGTTTTAAAATCAATATATATAAAACTCTTCCGTTACTGACTGACTGACAGACAACGCAGAGCCGAAACTACTGGGCGTAGCGGGCTGAAATTTTGCATGTAGGTTCCTTGTGGAGTGTAGGTGAGCACTAAGAATGGATTTCCCGAAATTCCCACGGGAACGGGGAAAAACGGGAATTTTGTGTGTATGAGAAATCTGCGCGGGAAAAACCGCGGGGCAGCCTCTAGTAAAATATAATATTAAAAAGGATTTATTCAATACACCAATAAGTGCACCCCGCGGGTTCGCCAGCGCAATTTCCCTTAAAACCTCGAAATCACAATTTTAAGTCCCTGTGGGATTTTAAGGATAATAACATGTGTCCATATTAGTTAGACACTATCTCTGTACACAAAAAAGCGTCATAATAAAGTTTGTTTTTTTAATTACGTACAATTCACTTATAATAAAAAGATGTGATTCAGAACTTGTGAACTTAATTTTTTTCCTAATGAACAGGGTAAGAAAAACTAAAGTTTACACAGTGTGTCCCAAAAGTCGACGATAAACCGGAAGCAGGAGATAGACCAAGTCGTGACACCTACCAGAAAAAAAAAAAAAATTCTAGACCCTGTGGTTATGGATTATGGCTATTTAAAAATCAAAACCCTGTGAACTTTGTTTTCACCTTGTTGCTAACAAACCGTAACATTGGCTCGGTTTTATCTTTAAAATATAGCCCCGAGTAATGCATCTATTAATTGGAGCCTCAGATTTGCAGTCATCTACAAGAGAGTTGCTCGTTTTTCCAAAAAACATAACACTACGAGGTCAAGATTTGTTTTCTTGCTCTATTCTATTTCTAAAACACAAAATTTTAAAAACTTTCCGACCTTACCCCAACTAGTCAAATCCCCTTATCAACTAGAAAATAAACTTATGATCTTCAAACATATTTTCATGAAACATGGCTAAGAACACTCGGGATAAAATTTTATCTATGACACAAAAAAATACTAACTCAATTCATCCGTTTGGGAGCTAAGATACAGACAGATACGTTAAACTTATAACACCTGCCCGACACATAAAGAGAGGGTGCGGTGTGCACTCTTTTTGTGTCTGGGGTAAAAAATACAACTTACAATGAACACAGAACTCCCCCTCATCGGAGCCGTCTCGGCAATCCTTCACGTAATAACCCAAATTTAAAAATTTAAAAACCCCCGACCCAGTCAGACCCCTCATCAACTTAAGTAGAACTAGAGCTAAGCATCTTAAAAATATCATGGTTACCTTAACATATACTTTCAATATCATTGAAGTAACAATGTACCAAATTTTTAATTGATAGGACAAATGGAAGCTAGTTAGATCCTCTCATCCATTATTCAAGAGCTGATCATCTTCAAACGGCTGATCAGGTAATGGTAACCTTACCATATAATTTCTATATCATAGATGTAACATGGTACCAAATTTCAAATCGATCAGACATGAGGAAGCTAGTTAGATCCTCTCATCCATTATTCAAGAGCTGATCATCTTCAAACGGCAGATCAGGTCATGGTTACCTTACCAAATACTTTCTATATCATAGATGTAACATGGTACCAAATTATAACTCGACGGACATAAGGAAGCTAGTTAGATCCTCTCATCCATTATTCAAGAGCTGATCATCTTCAAACCGCTGATCAGATCTTCATCAGACATGGCTAAGAACACTCGGCCTGAAATTATCTATGATACAAAACTAAACGAAAATCGGTTCAGCCGTTTGGGCTCTACGATGCCACAGACAGACAGACAGACAGACAGATACACACGTTAAAATTATAACACCCCTCTCTGAAATTTTTCGTTCGGGGGTTAAAAAATACAACTTACAATGAACACAGAACTCCCCCTCATCGGAGCCGTCTCGGCAATCCTTCACCCCGTCGCACATGTGGGCCTCCTTGAGGCAGAAGGAGCGGTCGTCGCAGGGGTACCTCCTGCTCAGAATTGATGACATCACGTCCAGCTCGTCCTCGCAGTTTAGCAGGTCAAACTTGCTCAGCTCTTTCGGTTTATCTGTTTTAAGACGCTATATGAGTTTTTAAGGTTTTTTAGATCAAGTCATTCTCTTAGTCTATAGAAGGTAAAGATCTGGAATTTTAATGTAACCTTTTTGAGGATATAACAAAGTTTTTTTATAATTGAGAATCACTAGTGGAATCAAAAAACCTCGATACATTATTTCGTCAAAGATAACCTTTCCAAAAAACGGGAATAGCTAATTCTTCGAAATTACTTACTAGTTTTTGTTAAAACTACCTAGGAATAACCATAATAAACAAAATTAAATTCTGGTAATTCAGATTTGATTTAAAAGTAATAATTAAAATGATATTCAATATTTACTACTTTTTCCAATGAAATGTAGTAACCGATGTGGGCGACTGATATATGTATGACTGTCCTATGCTATATCAAAGATAGATAGATAGATAGATAGATAATAAATTTATTTCCAATGTAATGATATACATACACACATATAAGTAAACGAAATAAAACAAACAGTAAATGGCACATTATGTGTTCGTATATCAACACTGCAAAAGGGTCCCAACTCAGCTCGTGCTCCAGACCAGAGGTCTAAAGCGCTGATGATTCTGCTGGAACCATGTATATATATATATATATATATATATTTTTTGTGTTATGTTAGTAAGTTTATATACATAAAAAAAATACATATTATGAAATATAAGTAAGGTGTGTATGTAATATTGTAAATGTTTAGTAAGTACTATGAATAAATAAAGTATGTAATATATGAATTCGTTATGAATAGGCACTACATTATGTAATGTTTAGGTACGCATTTTCTGCTGTGTGATTAAATAAGAGATGTACTCTGTTCATTAGCTCGTTCCATTTATTTGTCGTAAATCGTCTTAATGGAAACAATCGAAGTTGTTTTAACTAGCCGCCATGGCGAACTTCGTATCGCCTGACATCGTACCTACAATTTTTTTAAATAATTATTATCTTGCTATTCCTTGATGGAGATAATTTTAATGAAACTAGAATCGAATGGTCGGGTGTGACATAAAAAAAATTGGTAGTTTTTGCTTGTTTTTGCTACAATTGGTCTAAACCTACAAAAAACGTCTTCCCTAGCCTATCCATTTCTTCTACGCTACCTTCAAACATTCAGCCATAATGGTCTAGTTGTTTAGTCGAGATTGCGTAACATACAAACAGACAGAGTTACTTTTGCATTTATAATATTAGTATGATTGATAATAAATGATGCTACAAAATGATCAGCTCGATTCACTGGTACCTCTCGTGAGCTTAGTCAATGAGCTGGTGCCTCTGAATATAGGCGTGAGATTTTCTATATCAATATTGAAAAGAGAGAAGAAATTTTTGTTTGCTTATTGTTTTGATTTCAAAAATTCTTTCTCTGTTGGGAAGCTACACTATCTTCGGGTGAAATAAACTGTAGAATATTCTCAACAAAACGCAAGGCTGTATGAAGTTCGCCGTGCCAACTAGTGTTATAATAAGACAATGAACTCACGTTGTCGACAAAGAGTCTCATTGTACTCGTCGCTCTTGTCCTCGCAGTCGACCTGGCCATCGCACACCCACAGCCACGATATGCAAACACCGTTCTTGCATTTGAAGCCTTTGCATTCAACTCCTAACTGTTAACAAACATTAATAATTTATAAAAAAAAATGACACATACATAAACTGAGAACTTCCACTTTTCTGAAGTCGGTTAAAATAGGTACTAAAACCTTCTCCTGAGTGCAACAAATACTTTTGTTAAAAACGGCATCAAAATCGGTTCAGCCAAACTCGAGAAAATCGCGGACAAACATATCCACATACACGTCAAAACCTTCTTTTTTTAAAGTCGGTTAAAACACGGTTTTAAATGTGACAATGTTAATTTAGTATTTTTTTAGTTTACCGAAATTTTATACTGTAAATACTTTCTTATATAACGTACTGTTATATTTGTGTTCCTATAAATAAATGACTTAGGTACATAAGTTAAGTAGGTGAAACTTGAAGTATATGGTCGCTGGGGCCGAAAAGATATCGAGTGACGATCGCGCACCGAAAACGCAAAGTAGGCAACTCCTCACAAGTCGGTCAGACGACCTGGCGAATACTACCGGAGTAGGTACACTGCATGAGGGTCCCTCAAAATCGTCTCGGCCAAATGTCCAGCAGACGATGTCTTTTTGCTCGCTGGGAAGGTAATGAATCATCGATTAAAAAATGTAGGTAGGTATGCCTAATAGTTTTCGGACAATCGACAGCTCGGACACATCATAGAAAAAACCGCGTTGCTTCACGCACAGCGGAAACTCGTGTACGTGCACGCGCACCATGCTTGTGTGAGTGAGATGAGACGTGCTACTTGTTCTGAGCGGTAACTGAAGGTAACCGAGCGCGAGGGGCGCACTTGCTGAGGGAGGCAGGGAGTGCCCATACTGTACTCTTTATTATGCTGTGGCTAAGGTCTGTTACTTTGCGAGTGAGTCGCTCTACTGGAAATTCTGAAGCCTTTTCAAATAAACTCACATCCTCCAATCGCCTCCCGCTACAGACTTTCTCGTCGCTCCCGTCGTCGCAGTCCGCGACTCCATTACAGAGCCAGGTGTATGGGATGCAGCGGGAACTGTCGTGACAGCTGAACTCGTGGCTCCTGTTGCATGACGTCACGTTGATGTGGTAGTGGACACCAGCTGAAATATGAAAAAAGAAGTTGTAGATCTCGAAGAATTTGGGCCTGATACTTTAAAGGTACTTTAGAAGTATTTTCGATTTTATTTCTTCTGTGACTAAGGGACAGAATGAGTTTAAAGGGCCCACACGGTGTGAAACCAGCGCCACTCCCGATAAATAAATAATATCTTCAAACCATGGCCGAAATCAAAAAGTCTTTGATTCCCTAGATAATCTTGCTTAGAATTTTTAAGGCCCTGTGGTGTTGCTTTCAGGTTCCAAATCTAAGAAAAAAACTGTTTGTTGTCTAATGTGGCCACTTTAGTTTCGTAAAATAATATTTCTAAGATCATTATCCTAAAAGCTACACAACAGAGCCTTAAAAATTCTAATCAAGATTAACTAGATTGAAAACACAAAGTTTTTTTTTAATCTATAAAAATAACCGTTTCCGTGTCGTAAAATAAGACTGGGAATTTTCCGAAGACGGGCAACAGCGTTATTCGTTAAAAATCAAAAGAGATTATAGCAAAACTCCTCCACAATATTCATCCTCGTCGTGATATATGGGGCAGGCCGCAAGCATATGTCCAGCAGTGGACTTCTATACCTAAGGCTGACAAGAAGTATTAGGTAAGTAAGTACGTGATAGACACCGGCGGGGTTTTAGTGGGTGCAGACCCCACACATAACCCTGCGGCTCCCCCCGGGTCTGCAGGGTACTCGTTAGGAGTTTCTATGCCTTAAAAAAAGGTATTTAAGTTCGTGGGTTCAAAATCGACTTACCGCAAAAACTCTCATCAGATTCATCTTTGCAGTCCGGTTTCCCATCGCAATAAAGGTCTAACATAATACAGCCGCCATCTTCGCAGTGGTAAACGTTATCACCAAGGCAATGCTCTTCAAACACTTGGATCTCGTCAGTAAACTCTGCTGTACAGAGGTATAGCAACGTGGCTATGATGGCCGCTCTACCGATGTCGAGGGCCATAACCTTCAAGACAGGAAAAAATCGTTGTGGTAAAGTTTCAAAATTTCAAAGTAGGTAAGTACCTACTGAAGTAAGTAGTAAGAAATGGACAGGGCACATAGCTAAAAGTTGAAACGGCGCACTAAAAGACGCAGAGGTACACACGGTAGACAGAAGACCTGGTGAAGGTTACAGGAGTAACTACTCTATAAGATCGACCACGCACGCACGACCGGTCGGTGTGGTGATTTGTGGGGGAGAAACGACCCACTGACCGAGGTCAATGTCTAGCAGTGGACGATTCAGCTGAGATGATGATGATGAATCAAGTAGGTAAGTTGTAAGTTGTAACTCGTAGATAAGTAAGTACTTAGAATATTAATTCATGTGTTACTTGTAAAATACTTACATTAGCGGCCAAGGATGTAGTAAATTTTAATTTAAATAAGGATATTACATTGAAAAAGACATTAATTTCATTTAACTAAATTGATAAAATTCACTGGAGATCCATGTGCGACGGTGGTGGAACAGGAAAAACGTGCTATGAACGTGCTTCAATAAATATTCAACTACCCTCAATGAAGGCAAAAATTAAATATCGAATTAATTAATTTTGGCCATAGACATTGTAGAATCCGAAGCCTGTGTGGCGCGAAATTCAAATTTTTTCACGTTATTTATTTATTCTTGCAAAAGTATTAGTTTTTATTAGTGTTTGAATGACTTCCCGCTAAATAAAGTTTGAAGTTATTCAAACTTTTTTTTTTTTTTTTTAGATTTATCAACTCATTTATTCAACATAATAATATAATTAATTGTATAAACATTCTGTAAAAAACTTAGGTCTAGAAAAATACTATATACACATGAAAACTAAATTTAAAAAAATAAAATAATTAATACCTAATTGAAGAGACCGCCACTCAGAGCCCCCTGCTCGAAGGCTCCCATAACGCTAGCGGCGTTGCCACGCTGTATGGCGATTGAGAGCCTCTGCAGCAGAAAAGAGCCAGAGCGACGGTCCAACCCGCGGTCTATCAGGCGACGTCCTATTTTTTGGATAAAGGCAGCTGCCTCCGATGCCCAAACACCCGAAGTCTCAAAAGCTACTGGGATAAAAATATAATCTTTTTCCAGAGCTATGTACTTCGAGTGCTTGTGCTTAGCGGCATTTTCAGCCGCGGAAGCAGCTACCCGGGTCGTCGATGGCAGATGTGATGCTGCATAGGTGCTCACACACGTGGCATCCCATATCAAACATCGGCCCTTCTCCCAGGGCACCAGGGTTAAACCATCTGGGCGTTTGCCATCAGTGCGACTCAGCCCCGGTGGCTCCAAAACGCACGGAATATTGGCCGACACCAATGCCCTGCGAATTATATCATTCAGAGCGTGGTGCCGGGGAAACCTTCCTACACACCTTTGACAGTTCAACCCATGGTAGCCTCTTGGATCAACGACTGCGCCGCAGAAGCAGCGGTACTCCTCGCAGACATTACAGCCGAGCCTCAAAGCAACCGCAATTCTAAGCGAGTCGTTATCCAGAAGGGTTCCGAGTTGCGGAGACGGCAAGGCATGAAGCCAAGCTCCAGATTCGGGTCTAGCTGAAGCTTTTATTCTAGCCGTGTCAACACCCGTACTGTTTGCGATCAGCTGATCGAGAGCAAACTTAGCCTGAATATCGTCCCAATTACGTTGATGGCACCTGTCACGCCCAACTGGAGCATCTTGGCCAGGACACATGGCAGACCATTCTGCAAAAGCTTCTGTTGCAAAGGGTAGCTGTAACTGATCACCATTAGTGGAGAGAATGTGAGTGACCAACTCCAGCACCCCATGCGATGAGGCCAAAAATGCAGAAAGCTGCACGTCCTGAACACGACGAATGCCCAGTCCACCGTGACGAATAGGCAAAGACGATTGGATCCATTGACTCCCATTGAGATTTATATTCAATATTTCTTCTAAAATAAATTTTAACGTTAGGTCGAAAGAATTTACTTCTCTATTGAAATGCCACACAGGAGACGTTCTTAAAAAATAAGTCAGCTTTGGCATAGAAAAACATTGGCGAAGTAGTGTCATAGCTGTATGAGCAGACAGTTCCTTGAGACGCGTTTTTGCCAACAAGAGAGCCTGTCTCTTCTCTTCGATTACCGCTGGTATGGCCTCTGGAAAGATAGGCGAACCCAGTAAAGTAAGGTTAGTTTTGTTCATTAATCTAATTCCCGGTATTATATCTTCAAATTGTTTAAAAGCATCAGTTGACACAGAAGCATCATTGCAGAAAAACAACTCACATTTGTTTGTGTTAAACTCAAGGCCTAGTTCACCAAAACCAACTATAATCTGTTTCACATCCTCTAGCACGTCGGCCTGGGTACCACCAATAGTGCCATCATCTAAATACCAAACGTTTAATTTGGACTTCAGTGATGTTATTTTTGAATGTATACCGAGACTGAATATAAGTGGGCCCAGAGGATCGCCCTGTTGCGCACCTGACTGTGATAAGAGAGAGGATGTGTCATAAAACAGTTTGCTGGGAGAAGAATAACATTGGTGTAGAAAGGGATAGAGACCTGGAATGTGCTCCTTTACTTTGTTTAAAATGGTATCCCTCTCAATGCTATTGAATGCATTCTTTATGTCCAATTTTATGACTACATCGTCTGAATCACCGCGCGATACAGCAAAAGCACGGGTTGCATGTATTGCAGCCTCGCAGCCAAGTGAGGAACCAAAACCCAACTGATGCGGTTGTAAAAAAGAGGACATCTCCTGTCTGACACTCCGACATCCTAATTTTGCCACCAACCGTCTAAAAACACTGCCTACAGCGATTGGTCTAACACCGCCACCTTTTTTTCCAAAGCACAGAGGGATGCTCCGTAAAGGATAGGACAAACCTCTTTATTTAGCAGACCTTTTAATAAAAAATTGCATAGTTTGGTCAATGTTTCAAGCAGACGGTGACCATTATCCCCAGCGGAGTGGGAAGTGAGCTCCTTCAAGTGCTCGGGCCGCAAACCATCCAATCCAGCAGCCGACCCATTATAAAATGAGTTAAGTGCATCCTGCACATCGGCTACAGAGAATGACAAAAATTCCGAGCTCGAATCTGGTTCCGACGGGAATGTTTGCGGCCGTGAAGGAGAGGGGTGCTTATCTTCTAGAGCTTGTAAGGTATCTACATTGTTAGGGGCCAGAGATGAATCTGATAACAATATCCTGACCGCACCCCTTAGATCACCCTCATGAACTTTGCCCTCTATTACCTTGTTAACAGAACGCCGACTACTAAAAACTGCAACACTCATATCAACCTGGCCTTGGTTACCAGAGCAAACGTTATCTTTAACCTTGGCAGTCAGCGTGCGTTGATCGCTCTTGTCAGGGACTCTTAAAGCAAAAAATGAAAATGTCAATAATGAGATCCAATCGTCAGTACTGTTGCTCTGAAGACACTGTTCTATGGCACTTGACAGTACACCAGCAGCAACACTGCGAGCACCCTTTGGAATGTGTCTAAGGACTCGTGTTTTTCTTTTTAGGTTAGCAATACTTTCCAAACAAAATTTGCCTGTGCCAACGTTTATGGGGTTAGATTGCGAAGACAGTACTACGCTGGGCCCTGCTAAGACAGGCTGAGAATGCGAATGTACATGTTTGTGCATGCGACTTATATGAACACTTAGACCGCGGGGTACAACAAAGGTTTTTGTTGATTGTGGACAGTGGGGACATGATGACCTATTTTCACTGAAACTACTCATAATTAATATTAATACTAATAAATACAAAATAAAGGTAAAATAAAATAACTACGAGTAAGTATAACTAAGTATTCTTAATTCATTTAAATTCTAATAAAACAAAAATATGATAACGATAAAAGCAGTTAGTATTTATAGTCCAAAGGCCTTAGCCTCAACCGCCCTGCACTGTTCTTCTTCCAATTTTTTCCGACTTTTGAATAAACACTGCGTAGCTCCGTGTCTTGTTCAGTAAGGAAACAAAATCCGTAGAAGAACCAAAGTCACCGATGTCGCACAACGAAATGCAAAGATTAAGTTCCAATGATTGCTTGGAGAACATCTTTGCGAGGGCTGAATAGTTCTCTAGGTCCGACCGGCCGTGCATTGGAAGACGCTGAGTAGGCAGAACATCCACAACGACTTAGTGGAGGTTGCGTTGTGCAGGAGTTCACTGCATGAGGGTTGCATAAAAACGTTCGTGTGATATTTAACAGTTCTTTTAATCACTGTTCTTCTTAGTTCTCATTTTCAATGGGTTTTACTATTAATTTAGTTAAATTTAAATTTGTGAAAATAATTTTGTTGTTGTTGTTGACATGTCAAATGTCAAACTTTATTAAACGAAATACTTTCGCCAGTATAAATAAAAAACTCGAAAAAATTTAAATCTCGCGCCTCACGGGCTTGAATTGAACCGCCATAACTGAACGAAAATATCAAATAGGTATCGAAATATCAGTTAAAAAAAAAACATCAATCCATTCGTTCACAATCAAATAAATTCTTTTGGTCTGACTGATTGATCGATTGAATTGACTGAACATATATTTGTCATCATCGTCGTCTCGCCTGCATCTCTCGTTGTTTTTAGAAAATAAAATGGTAATTTCTATCTTAAATTATACTAATTGTGCCTCATTATGAACTTCAATAAACGGAGCATTGTGTATTATTTCAGGCGACTGAAGTTGAGGAAACTATCAAGCGTATTCAAGCCCATAAGGGCGTAATGGGCGTCATCATAGTGAACCACGAAGGTTTGATCAATTCTATCGTTACCTCAGAGAAATAAACCAACGTTACCAAGGAGCTGTTTGGCTATCTTATTTACTTCGTATTAAATCACGATAATTTACAATAAGTTGCCTATAATTTTGACTAACAGCATGCACCCAAATACAAACAAAATCTTTAGAAAGTTAGTTCATAGGTGTACCACCGAAGCACTTAAGATGTTCATTCTATTTTACAGGAATACCAATAAAAAGCTCATTGGACAATGCTACATCAGTGCTGTACTCTGGCTTGATCGGCCAGCTCACTGAGAAAGCCAGGAACGTTGTCAGGGAAATGGTATGTCCAAGTTTAATTGACATTATATGAATTCCTCCAAATGCTTCTGCACCACTATAAAAATAAAGGTTTTACTTTATATCCTGTTATGACATAGGGTTTCCAAATGTTCCTTCGCTTCCGGAGATCTTGAGCAACTTAGTTCAGCCTCACACTGGCTGTTGTTGTTACTTCATAATTTCATACTTTTTTTTTACATTCTAGGATTCTTCAAACGACATGACTTTTCTGCGTGTAAGGAGCCGGAGACACGAGATCCTGATAGCACCAGACAGGGAGTTCATATTAATTGTTATACAAAACACATCAGATTAACTTCACAGATAATTCGTAACCATGTTGCCTCAGTTGATCACCTTACCAGGAAAATTTGAATGTTGCACTTTGCAGAACATACTTACTGACTGTAAATTGTTCCAGCAGTGATCTGAAATAATGTTTCTTCAGCAAATGTGTTGCTTAACTTGACCCTTTATCTAGTCTGTTGCACATTTAAGTATATTGGTAAATTAATAAATAAATATCTAAATGTAAGTATTCAGTAAATTTGATTTAGTACTGTTGTAAAACTTGCACTAATTAAACAGTAGTAGCCTCAATATAAAACTTTAAAAAAAATCAGCATCATCCATTTATAAGATAGCTTGAAGTGAAATTAATTATTAAAAAGTTATTTCCTTAATTTTTTTAAGTAAATAATTCAAATCACAGAGCAAATTAAAATTCATTTTAGTTATAAGCTTAACATTATTTCTTAGAAATTACTTACTGTATTTTTATATTAAAAAACATACTTTGTAATTTGTAAGTAAGCTAAATTGTATTGACAAGCTTTGCAATATTGTGTTGTTTCAGTAAGACTTATTTGTATTAAATGGAATAAATTATATTATAAAATTTATTAACATGTCTATTGATTATTTAAAGGGATAAAAGTAAATAAAAAACCAGAATCAAATATATATTTTTATTTTTAGTTCTGAAATTGAAAGACATTAGCAAGGTAAAAAGGGATTCACACACTTATCGCTTCGGTACCAAATTGGTATTGATTGAGTTTTAACAAGGGTCCGATAAAAATGCGAAATTTAGTTTAAGCGTGTGTCCTCAAGAAGCGATATCGATCGCGCTCTAGGGGCTGACAGCCAATAGAAATCGCTCGTACATCCACGAAGCCTGCCTGATTGGCTGTCAAACCCCTATCGCGCGACCGATATCGCCTCTTGAGGAAACACGCTTATGGTTGCATTTCACTTGGCATCATGACTAACCAGTTATAACTACTGCAGATATTAAACTAAGAATAAATTAGTCAATAAAGAAAACTCTAAATAAAGAGGTGATATTTGATTGTTTAATACTTTGCAATGAAAATAGGCTCTGAGACTACTGAACCAATTTCAAAAATTATTTCACTGTTGGGAAGCTACACTATCCCTGGGTGACATATGCTTAAAATGTTCTTAAAAATTCAGAGTGCAAGGTGGTACAGTCACGGACTAGGAGGCCGTAACAGATTTGTCTATGGTTTCGTCAGCCCTAGACTGTATTACCAAAGAACAAGAGCTATTTTGCAATACAGAAAAACCGGAAGTGTTACGCCGATCGTGTCCGCCACTGTACCAAGTTCGCCGTGTAAACTAGTTGCAAATAAAGAAGGGGCCCGACGTAGCTAATCCGTCGCACACCCAGTTATTGAAAGGACAGTGACCGTCTTCTCTAGCGACGTAATCATGGCGATATTAACGTCGTACGTGTCACTGTTACTCTCTAAGCATGATACACTTAAGGACTTCTAACGATTCTCTCGCTAATGGAGACCTAGAACACAGACTAACCGTGCCGTTTATCGATCACAAAGTAGACAAAAACCCATCGAGTGACGTGCCGCTCGCAAATAAATATATAAAGCATGAAAAAATTGCCAAGTGAAATGCTACATTTAAAAAGAAAACAAACAAAAAACTTATTTAGGTAGGTACTTACTTTCCTTTTTGCTTTTTTTCTGCTGATTTATGAGAAGTTTTTGGACCACTGATATGAATAAGATGTGAATTTGGAAAAGTTTTTAAATAATAATACATTGAAGTTACCTATAATTTTCTTATAATATTATAACCCATTCTTTGTTTTTTGTTGATGATATTATCCATGAGAGTTTTGATCTCTCTAAGATATAATGTTTGTGGGTCGCCAGTGTGTTTATCAAATGTCTTGCAATACGTAAGCCTTGTTGGGTAGATTGGCGAATCATGTACTGAATAACTTTGTTTAGTTTTGCTGGTCAGAATAGGTTGCGGTATTATTCATTAATTTACTTTAACTTTTTTATCCATAACATATTACTTTTTTATTACAAAGTAAGTTAAATTTTATTTTTGGCTAGTACTTTTATTTTTGACCCCAAAAGCAAGATAATATGATCTTGTTCTAAAGTAACTAGCTCGATTATTTATTCACAGCATTTTTTTTTCATTTCAAGTAATGATTGCTTGTGATAACTGAATTATTAATTGAATGTGCCAATGATCTAACATAAATTAAAATTCGGTTTTTTTTTTCGTAGAGGTTATATTTATTTAGTCACACAGGGGCCATAATACATAATTGAACCCAACTATTTTAATAATTAGAAACTATTTCAACATGTTTTAAATTAACCTTAAGATTATTTGAATTATTTTATGGTTTTATAATTGAAGTGCCTTATCCATTAAAATTATGTGGTTTTTATTAAACTTTAGATTGGATTTATGTCCCTTTGAAGAGGATTAAGGCTTCCACCAGGTGCAGTCAAAACATGTTGAAGATTATTATTTTATATTAATATTAAAACATGGAATATTTGAAAGAGACATTTTTAAGTTTTTATATTTCTTTAAATCCTATGCTACACATTACTAGATCTATTTATTATTATTTTAAGTTTACATTTAAAAGTGCATTGAAAATATTTTCTATTTTAGCATATTTTGGACAAAATACACTGCGATTACATACCGTCAACCATTTGAAAGTAGGTTAAAAACAAAACAAATCAATACTTTTATTAAGTTTTGATGTTATTTTAAAAACATTTTTTTGGTCCATAACAAAATGTTTTGTAGTAAGTAGAATCCAGTTGCTGTTTTATGTTTTTTTTGTTACATTTTATAGAACTTATAATTTTTAAAAGTTGCTGTTCTTGAAGTTTGATCCTGGAGACCCTGTTAAAAAAACTTACCGAAAGATTTAGTGCTGTGGGCGTGGCTTCTTCCCGACCGGCCTATAAATAAAAATAATATTCATAAAATAACTTAAAAAAAAAATAGGCACTGCGATTGCTAGCACTTCAAGTCTTTTATGTTGTTGTAAAACCGTGTTTACGTAGTTTTTTTTGCTTGGAATTAAGAATTATAAATTATAAGAACTATCTTATCGCTTTTATTAAGGCGGGAACGGTTGTAATTTATATGTGCTGGCTGACTACTGTATTGATCTTAAACTCAACTCTAATCCCAGGGTTAAAATGGAAAGATATCGAAAATTGAATTAAATTATTCAGTTACAAAAAAATACTAAATAAAATTTTTGGGAGAAAAAAAAAACAAAGCATAAAAAATTTACTAGCATTTTTTCTATCAACAGAAAACACAAACTAATGTAACAAAAATCTACGATAACTACACAAACAACAACAATTTGTTTTGGTGCTGAGTTAAGTGTCAACTTACCTTTGGAATGTAGTGTCAGTAGTAGTAAGTTCTGTTTGACATATTTAATGCAAAGTCTCTGTGAAAATGTTTTCTAAATGGAGACATTGCAGTTTTATGTAATAAATTACTTTTGAATCAGAAACATAACATTATTACCTTAACCTTTGGACATCTGCTGTTAAAGAATTTTGCTAATCGCAAATACTTTATGTATATATAGATGATAAAATAAAAGTGTAAAACATTAACTACTGCGAGGGTGCATATCGATTAAATCTTAGTAATTTTATTAATAAAAAAAATATAAGTAAGTGATCTTCTCATTACGATAAAACCTGAAGACCAGGGTTTTTAACACCAACAGCAATTACGTTGGTTTTTAGGGGAAATAGATTCCTTGCTAGAGTCCAAAGTATGATCACGATTATAATTTAATAAAACAATAGATTTAAGTGAACAGCACCCTGTTTTAAGCCCCAGAACACACGGTGAAACGCAATTGCAACATCTATGAGTTAATGCCATAATATAAGAGTAATAAATTCATTGATTTCAAATAAAATAGTAAATTAATTTGAAACTTTTTATAACTATTGGACGCGTTGAATTGAAATATTTAATTTATCGTAAAAATCGTTTTAATTTGGTCACGCGCGTGCTGCGACTAAATCATGTTAGAAAGAGACACCATTTAGACCAACTAAATTCAATGTTTCATTCAAGTTCGCCGGGTCGACTAGTATACTGTATAAGAAATAATAATATTATTTCCAAACTATAAAAGAATATTATTCTTTTATAGTTTGGAATGATAAACTATTCGCACTCATTTTTCATTCATCTGCATCAACATTATTTTACAAAGTGAAGGTAGCTAACTGTCAGCTTCGTCTAATTAAAAGTTCAACTTTAGAAATAAGTATACATAAAAGTTGCAGTTTCATTCCACCTTATGCTCCTTATGCAATGCAAGCTATAACTAAGTATCACAGTGTACCGTGCAGTACATAGGCTAGGCCTAGGCATAGACAAGTAGTCTACTTGTTGGGAGGGCGCGAGTATGGGGAGCTGCGGGCGAAGTGCTGGCGCTGCGGGGGCGCGTGGGGGGCGCGGCGCGTGCCCACGTCGCGGGACGGCGGCTTGTACTCGCGCCCTGGGGCTTCGTCCTGGGGGATTAGAGGGTTTTATTATGTAAACATGTGCACCCTAAGCAAAATACATCACTTTACACCCATGTATTGTGTGCATACAGGTGTTTTTAAATTATTTAGTAACATGGAATCTTTTAGGGTTACTTATACTAAGATAGGGCTTTACTTCAATTTAAAACACCTGACATTCAATAATTTAAAAACACCTGTATGCACACAATTTATATAATTTTATGTATAAAATAAAGTCGCTTCCCGCGTCTGTCCCTAAGTATGCTTAAAGCTTTAAAAGTATGCAACTTATTTTAATGAGGTTTTTTTTTATAGATAGAGTGATTCAAGAGGTAGATTTATAAGTATAAATACATGCACAATATAGTTATAAGTTAGGCGGTACGCCGGGTCGACTAGTATTCTATAATTTATATGTTGGAAGATTGTTCCTATAAAATTAAAAATTAAAAAGTGGTTTGTAAACTTAGTTCTTTTGAGGCTTCAGACACATCTGTCAGTCGTTAAAGTCTGGTAAAAACTAGTAACCTTGTAGTATTCGTCCTCGTAGTAGCGCGGGTGGCCGTGCGCGGTCTCGTACCCGTAGTACTCGGGCTCCGGCGCGGCGCGGGGCCCGCCTCGCTGCTGTAAATACAAAAATCAGAATAAATACTAGTAAAGCAAGAGAGCGAACTGGAAAATAATAAGAGAGGCATTCGCCCAACAGTGGGCTGATATGTGCTGAGGAAGAAGAAGAAGAAGACAGCAAGAGAATACCTTCTAAATACTTTAGAAATTCTATTTGCTTAATGCTACATGCTGCGTTAGAACGCGAATTAGTTCACTTAATCTCCGTGTTGAACATAATGACACTAGTTAAGCAAGCGTAATTTCTAAAAGGCATAACCAACTATAAGTCGATTTCCATACTCAATTCTATTCTTTACTATTGTGTAATGAAGTGACTTTTTATCTAACATCGTTTAGATATATGGAAACTAGTTAAGTTACTAAATGAAAATGACAAAAGCTTTTTAATAGGCCTAATCTTTTATCTTTTTGTATAAATAAACAAGCAAACAACAACGGCAAATAAGCAAGTCCTTACAAAATTCTAAGCGAAGCAGCTATTCTATCTAAAGCCAAGCTCTTAAAACAATTTGGGACATCTTTTAGATTTTAGACCCCTTTAGATTTATTTATGCTGTATTGAAAATGAGGTTGATCTAGGTTATTGCTGAACTCTGCACAACCAGGGATCAATGAGAGGTTTTCAATTTAACATCTCAGAAAAAAAAAAACAACTTATATCACGCCGCTATCAGATGGCGCTTTGTAAAAGTTTCCAAGTTGAAATGAATCATTGAAAGCTCAAAATAAAATTGAAACTCGTCACGCGTCAGTCAAATAGTTATTGTTTTGTTTTTTTTTTTTTAAATTTTCAAGTTAATTTGAACTGATTTGAATTTATTGTAAAATTGTAACACAATTACTTTAGACATTGTAAGAACCTCATAACCACTTTTGAATTTCCCAATCTTTCACCCCACAATTCCAACAAAGAGAGATCCCAAACCGTGCACAAAAAACTCACCTGCGGCTCAGGAGCGGCATACTCATCGTACTGCCCGTACGATGAGTCCAGAGCGCTCCTTGCCCTATCCAAGATACTCAGCATCTTGGACTTGGCTAGAGGGCGTGGGGGGCCCCCGGGGCCCGCGCGGGGCGGCGCGCGGCGGGGGGGACCTGCCACAGAGGGGGGATCAGCGGGGGCGTACGTGTGCGAGCGGCGGGTCACTTGGCATTCGTACCGGACCGCCGCCGGCCCGCGAGGCTCTGCCGACAAGCCCATTATTTGAAGTTAGAATAGATTATGAGATGGGTTTTTATTTGATTCGCTAGTTTTAAACTGTGTATAGATTTGCTTAGCTATAGTTGTACACTGTGTATCAGTGTCGTCAGCTGTATTTTTACACTGTATAGGTAACTCTGATTATGTGTTTAAGGTGAATTTGTACAATGTGATTGTATTGATGTTGTCTCGTATGGGTGTTATTTTGTAATGACTTTGGGGAGAGTAAGTAGTTACTCTATTTACTGGTCATAGAACATATTTTTACTAAAACGAAACATTGCTTTATTTATTAAAAAACCACACCAGAAAATCGAACTCCTTGTTCATTCTTGTGTTGATCTGTGAAGTCGGTCTGGCACTGGACGCCATTTCGGCTGAGAGGAGAGTATAAAATAAATATATTGTGACCAAAATATTCAATAATTAAACATACCGTGGAAGCCCTCGCCTCTGCCCTCCATCATCATCTCCCGCATGGGCGGCTGCCGCATCATGCCCACGTCGCCCGCATCTGGGATTATGTACTTCTTTACCTGGATAAGTCATTTTGATTTATTAACTGAACAACACAGAAAGAGCTGGAGTAATGAGAGGAAGTTCAAAAAGAAGACTACACTAAACATTACATACTACGTTCCAAGTTTGAAGCAGTTTTGGATGTATGTGTTCTATGTCAGTCTGCGCGTTTGTAATTAGATCTTTACCACAAAAACAGTTAAACCTGGTCTAAATCACTAGATTAGGTTTAACCTCACCGCGTTGTGTGCACATAAACTGTGCATAATTTAAATGCGTTTGAGGGTAGGCAGTCGTTCCATTACTAACTTGGTCAAACTTTTTGGTGGTAAGAGGGTCAGTCTTGATCTTTAACACAGACCTTGAAAAAAAAAATATTCATAATAATAACTGTAAAACGTTAACTGGGCGTAATGCCCACTTTACACCTGTCCTTACTTAGCAAAACAACATGAGGTAGTGGCACTACATGTCGTAGCTACAGCTAATGTGAATGTGCGGTACACACCTCTGCGAGCGCGTAGGCGAGCCGCGCGTGCGCCTCGGCGGGCGGCGCGAGCGCGGAGATCTCGACGTGCAGCTCGTCCGTGAGGTGTGCGTACTTTGGGTCCAAAGAGTTACGTAGCTCCTCTTCCTTTTGCCTGCATCACATACAAACATTCATTATCATCATGACCAAAAGACAAGACGTCCACTGCTGGACATAAGTTCCATCACAGATGGTCACATGGACAATGATTGTAAGGGGGTTTGGCTGGATTTGGGGGTTTGGTAGGCGGTATTATTGGCTAGCTTTAAATGGGAAGTCAATAAAAAATAACTTAAGGACAAGAAAACAGTAACTTTTTAAGAAGAAATGGAATTATTAAACCAACATTACAAGAACCTAATCTCACTTGTTAAAAAAAATGGCTATTTGTAAACTTGAAATTACCAATCTATTACACTAGTCCAAAATTGGCAGGACTGTACTGAATAACGCTCACAGAAGACAGGTATCAGGTCCATCTGTACTGGAGATTTTATCCAGCAGTGTAGGTACCTCTTTCAGCTGAGATGCAGTACAACAGTATTGTAACTACTGGAAGACGTAAACTAACCTATCCCTCATCGAGCCTCTCCCAAGCACCGCCATCTTGCACATTGTCTCCTCTTGAAGCTGCTTCAACGTGTTACCCTTGGGTCCCAGGAGCTTGCCCACAAAGTTGAACTGAAAAGATAGGATATAATAGAAAGTTGTTGATTAAAGCTATGAAAGTCAAAGTAAAGTAAGTTTCGTAAATGTAGTTGCTAAAGTGTGGAACAAAAACATTATTAATGCAGAGCCTATCAGTTTAAAAATAAATTGGATATCTATCATAAAACAAAAAGTAAAAAAGACACTCAAGGGAGTAAGGTGCTATTAGTTTGTGTCAGGTAAGTCTGTGCACAGTCAAATGACACCATTACAAACCATTGCTGCTTTATAATTACTACAACACAGTGCATGCCCTTAGACAGTGTTGATTCAATTGTTATGTCTATAAGGTAACATTTTTAATAGAAATTCAATTACCTTAGGATGTTCTTTGACCGGCAGAATCACCTTGGCGACCACCTTGGTTGGCTTCTCGCGGTAAACATCCACATATTTACTGTCTCTACCGGGGATGCGTCCGCTGGACTGAAGTCTTGCAACCTCTGTAATTACAATTGAAATCAGGGTGTTTGACAGCAATTAATGCGGGTTGTGCTGCAGACTGCTCATAGGTCTTGCAACCGTTTTGCTGCTAGTGTATCTCATTACTGCTGACATAGTTCTCCTCCACAGATAGTAAAAAGTACAAACAGTAGAGGAAGACGCCCAAGGGAACTTCATACCACCTAACCTATTACTATGTTGTGCATGTATTATACTTATAAACCGTCCTCACTGTATCTGTTAAAAAAAATGCATTAAAATCTGTTGCATAGTTATAAAGATTTAAGAATGTTACTGGTTTGTACTATGTACAGAAGTGATGCTTGGCATGCGGGTGAGCAATCATAGTATTTGCAGTATGATTCTTCTACTATTTAAACTGAGGTTGCTGCTGCCCATAACACAGTCACGTCACTGAATGCCAGTGCATGGCTTTTGATAATAAATTACTTTTAGACTTGAGAAGAATATGAACATTGTTTTTGGGCAATGTATGAATTTCATAATGTGGATGAAATAATTAGGTATTAATTATTATTATATCTGATATTTTTTTATGACTAAGCAAAGGCAGGGCATGGGATTTTTTGTTAAAAAGTTCAATTTCGTTTCAGAAATGGTTAGGTCGTTGACCCAGGCGAGGCTAGGTAAGTAGGTGTACTTAGAAAGGGTTGTTTTGGCTTCAGTTTGTCTAGAGTTATTTATAAATTGGGGGATTTGTAAATATGTTGTTTATCGAAGTAAAGATGTTTGTTTTTTGTCAACCAAGAAATATAATACAACGCCTCACAATCACAAACATCCATGCTCACTATCCTCAGTGCGCAATTGTTAGCCACATGTTAAATTTTACCTTGATCGATGAGTCTCGTAGAAACGGGGAATTTGCCAGGATCAATTTTAATTTTTTCGCTTAACAATTCCCTCATGTATTCGCCGGCTTTTTCATTCAATTTAGCACCCTCGCCATCTTGATCCATATTTTTGTCATCAGCGTCTAGGTTAGCATTTCTTTTGAAATCACTGCTGTTGTAGCCGTTTTTATCATATTTATCTGCCATTCTCACGGAATCAACGGTAACAAAATATCGCGTGCGTACAAATGTAAGATAATTAAAATTTACAGTTTTACAGCGTCGGTCGTTTGATTTTACAAATGAACGAATGAATGAAAGGCATGGAAAATTGAATGAAATTAACTTTAAAAAAATACCAAGAGTTATTTGGGTGTGCATCTTTACCATCCAAGTTTTACACGGCCAAGTTTTGTACAGCAGGGTCGTTCGTGTCATTCACTAAAAACTTGGCTGGTAAAAGCCCTGTCGTGCAAAACCTTTACGGCAAAAACTTCCTGTACGTCCGAGAAGTTTTTCACGACACAGTCTTTCGTGTTACCACTAAAAACTTGGACGGTAAAAACTTGTCGTACAAAACCTTCCGGACATAACAAAGACAATTTCTATGCGTATAGACCCTATTTGAAATACATCGTTTTGGTTGGTCGGCACTAAATTTATATTGACCAATCAGGAAGAAGAAATGATTTACACAAATCAGAATTAAATTTTCAATGAGAACAAAAGATTATTGTCAATCAGTTTCAGTCAATCAACCAAACAGAAAGAAGATAAACACTACCGATTTAAGAGAGCCCACTCTAGCAATATTTAAGTGTTATTTAAAAAAGGAGCGAAAATAAGTTTTAGCATCGTTATATTGGCACCGTTGACTATTGTATTTATTAAACGACTTCAAAAAAGGAGGTTATCAGTTTGACCTGTATGTATGTATGTATATTTGTCCGCGATTATCTCGTTGACTATTGTATTTATTAAACGACTTCAAAAAAGGAGGTTATCAGTTTGACCTGTATGTATGTATGTATATTTGTCCGCGATTATTTCGCGTTTGGCTGAACCGATTTTAATGCGGTTTTCAGATATGTATTCGTTACATTTAGGAGAAGGTTTTTGTACCTATTTAAACGACTTCGAAAAAGAGAAGTTCTCAGTTTATGTATGTTTCTCTTTGTAAAAAAAAAATTATTGTTAATTATTTTAACATTTGATGAATAAAATTTAAAAAAATATATTGTTATGTTGTTTTTAAATTAATGAAACCTGTAATCATTTATACACTACTAATTTGTGCCAGCGGGACATTTCCATACAAAACATACAAATATGTATACATTAATAAGGAACGTTTCTAGCGTAGCGAATATCACGGCCGGATAAATGATCACTGGATGCAATTATTTTGCTATTTCTGTATGGAATAAAAACTTTACTGTACGTTTATAATTATTCGTTTCGTTTTCGTGTAGTATTTCATTTCAGTTTACCATTTTGAACTAAATAAAACAATTAAATTATTTTAATGCACTTGTTATTATACATTATAGTATGCTTGCATAAAAGAATAAGAGAAAAGGAATAAGAAGAATAGAAAAATAGAAAAATATAACTTAAAATATTGAAAATTAAAAAAAAAAACAAAAAATTAAAGGAAAACGACACAGTTTCTCATACTGAAAGCCTCATGTTCGCGACAACTACGGCTTACCTATATACCGGTTGTTCTGACAAGGTGGTAATAAATCAAAGGAGGGCTTTAGCTCACCATAACTAACAACTTTCCCAAAGCAACATAAATCGAAATCTCAAAAAAAAATACCAGCTGTTCCATACATTGATCAGCTGGCGGGGTCAATGTACGGGACAGCTGATTTTTGTTTTGAGATATCGATCCATGTTGCTTTGGGAAAGTTGTTAAGTATGGTGAGCTGAATCCTTCCTTTGATTTATAACCGCTTTGTCAGAAACACCCGGTATATTGTAAATCAATTATTACATAGTATAAAATAAAGTCTCTTCCCGCGTCTGTCCCTATGTATGCTTATATCCTTAAAACTATGCAACGGATTTTGATGAGGTTTTTTTTTATTAGAAAGAGGAATTCAAGAGGAAGGTTTATAAGTTTATTACATGCACAAGCTAGTAATAGGTTAGGCGGTACGAAGTTGGCCATGTCGACTAGCAGATTATAACTTTAGCCTTCAAAAGTATAAATATAGAGCATTAAATAGGTAAGTAAGTGTCTACGCCGACATGAAGATACTGGCCGGTTATAATACTGGCTGGTGGAACATTATCTTTTTTTATGAAGATTACGAATAACTGTGTTCTTATTCCTTATTTTAAAACGTTAAATTGATCTTGACTTGTTTTTTTACACGCTTTTCTGCACCGGTTGATTTCTTGTTAAAAAATATAATTATAAATTATTAGATAATAACTGTTTCAGTTATTTGTCTTGTTCCTGTAGAGAACAAAATTGGCGACCGTGACAGGACCTGCAATCTATATATGATATTATACAGGTTCTGAGTATTTCAGGCGATATTTTGCCACGAAGCCGCGACCAAACTGTTGCGCAGTTAACGCCTACTGCGACTACTGGTAACAGCAGCCCGTGACCCCGAACGCCTGCACAGAGACAAGAAATCCCGGAGAAGAGCCCTTTACAAGAGTTTCACGCGGAGGCGCAGCGATAAAGGACGTCGAGCAGCTTCTGCCCTCGTCCAAACGCCGACAATATTACCTCCTGAAAGCGAAGGCAGCGAGCTAGGACGTCGAGTAGCTTCTACCAACGTCCGGCCGCCGAACCTATCTGCTGAAAGTGAACCCGTTCCTATCCTTTTCATAATCCTAATCCTTTTCCTTTCCTATTCAGTTTGTGATTTTAGCGATTTCAATTGCTCAGAGCGAGGTGTGTGTGTATTTAATGCTTGTGTGCTTAACTGTGCGATTCGCCTGTAACTACTTACATGCAAGCACCTTTTTTCTCAACAACATTTTTGACTCATCTTTTGTGCTATTGCCATTTGCTTATTTTTTGAGATCACAACTGTAGCTTTGCTAAGCTGCCCAGAAATACCACAGAGTTCTGTACGGCCGCTGGTAAAAAACGACCCAGTTCAGTTAGGTTACCGTATTTTAGCTGATATTATCATATTGTTAACTGATTTACGCATCTGCATTTCAGTTTTCGAGCGCTTCAAGTATCGAGCGTCTAGCCATATCAGCTGTTCATTACAGCGCTGTAGGCGGGCGCGCGGAGGTGTTCGCGGTGCAGATCGGTTGTCAGCTGCTGAAGCCTGGCGGGTCCCGCGTCGCGGGACATTGAACTGAGGAGCGTATTATTATATTTTCTTTATTTTTTATAAGCTTTTATTAATTTTGGACAGTTTATTTTATTAAAATGACAACTTCAACTTCTAAAGTAGAGCCAGAAACGGCAAGTAATTTGGATTTAATACAAACGTACGTTAAAAAACGTAGCTCGATTAAAGGCCGTTTGACTCGTTTCAAAAATCAGTTGAATGAGTATTCCGCTTCGGAAACACTCTCTGAACTTGAGACGAGTCAGCTAACTATGAAGCTGTCCAAGATTGAAGCGCTGTACACTAACTTCGACGAGGTACAAAATCTAATCGAGTGTGTTTCACACGACTTAGACTCTGAACTCAGTTACAGAGAAACGGTTGAAAACGATTTTGAGTTTTGCATCTCCTCTGCGCAGCTACTGATTCAGGCTAATTCGCCAAATAAACCAGCTTGTTTAGATGAGCGGAACTCTAATTCATCTAATTTCGGCAGCTGTAACGGCCATTCAAATTTTGGTTTTAAGTTACCGGTGATAAAAATACCGAACTTTGACGGCGCCTACTATAAATGGTTAGAGTTTCGTGAAACCTTCAACTCTTTAATTCATGAAAATGAGGCAATTAAGGACATACATAAATTCTATTACCTTAACTCATATCTTGAAGGAGAGGCGGCTAGGGTTTTGTCAAACTTAGAAATAAGTAGCAAGAATTATACCGTTGCCTGGCAAATACTGTGCGAGAGGTATAATAACAGTAGGCAATTAATTAATTTTCATTTAAAAGCCCTTCTAAATTTTGATTCGATTAGAGAAACTGATAAGTCCCTTCGATTCATTGTGGATCACATTAATAAGAATTTGCGGGCCTTAGAGACGTTAGGCTTGCCAACCAAAGAGTGGGATATGCTACTCATTCACATTATTTCAGCAAAATTAGATCCTCAGACCGCTGTTAAGTGGGAAGAGCGAAAGAATAACCTAGGCGAAATTCATTCGATTAAGGATTTTTTCGACTTTTTGAGAGATCGCGCTGATCTACTAGAAACGCTTCGTTTCAAAAATCCTAGAAATGTCTCTGGTTCGTCGCAGGATACTCCTCAGCGCAATACGTTTAGCAAAGCGCAGACAAACTCTTTTGTCGTTTCGGCGAAAGAAAATGTAGAGTCTTCGAAATCTATTTGTTTGTCTTGTAGAGGTCACCACCATTTATATGAGTGCGACGCATTCAAATCAAAGAAGGTTCAGGATAGGTTAATTTTTGTGGAAACACACAAGTTGTGTTCTACTTGCTTGCGAGTTGGTCACAAGACCAGGCGATGCCATTTTAAGTTGCGTTGCCGTCACTGCAAGCAGCGTCACAACACATTGCTTCACCAAACTTCTTTAAATCCCGCCGATCGGGATCTTTCTGATAATTCGGGCGCGGAATCGATCTCTATGTCCGCCCTTTCTAACTCTGAGATGCTTTTGTGCACAGCACAAGTAGACGTGATTAATCCCGATTCGGGAGCTTCCGTGCCTGTTAGAGTTATGCTGGATAGTGGATCACAGTCTTCGTTCATTACTGAAGCACTGCAGAGAGAATTGAAATTAACTTCACAGCCTTCTAATATGAATGTCGTAGGCATTGGCGGACAAGGTCTTAATAAAGATGTAAATAGTTGCTCGGTAAGAATCCGTTCTAAAGATTGGTCTTTCGAAGTTTCAGCATCTTGCCTTGTTTTGCCAAAAATAGCTGGGTGCTTGCCCAAAGTGCCGCTTGACATAAGTCATCTCGACTTAGCTGAGTTTAAGTTAGCTGATCCGAAGTTTTTTGAGCCCTCTTCGATTGACATGCTACTCGGTGCTGATTTATTTTGGAGCATCGTTGGTTCTAGGCAAGTCACGTTTGGACAGGGTAATCCTGTGCTTCGAGACTCCGAGTTTGGCTGGATTGTCGCAGGCCCTATGATGCCTATGAAAAATTGTCGAGCTTCCAGAGGTGAAAGCGGACCCCGCTTTCGTGGGGGAGGTCTCTCTCGCTCTCGCACGCACTCTAAAGCATGAATTAGCTAGGTTTTTGAGTCTAAACTCCGCCACTGTACTTATGCGTTACTTTTAGGTTTCTTTTGTAATAAAATAATTTCGCTTTAAGTAAATAATCATTAAGGTTATTATCAGCTGAATAGGTTGAGGTAGTATTTTTCATTGAGCGTCATAGCTTTAGGAATGACTGTTCCGTTTATAATAACAGTTAGGGACGTGGTTGTAAAATATCAATGTTATTTATGTTTATGTGTATATATTTGCGATCGATATAATAATGTTTTCTACTAGAAGCTGTAAGCGCATTGTCTGAAGACACCTTTATGCTATCGTTTTATAAGCGTTTTTTGTAGCATGTAAGAATTTAGTCGCTGCGGCAGAGGGGATGCATGACTTCTTCAAAGATCATCGCAATACTCTGACTGATTTGGTTTGGTATCTGGTCGAGGAGTGATATTTAATTTTTCGTTACGCTCTCCTCAGTTTAATGGCCAGGCTAAGCAGGGTTAATTAAGCCAAATTTTACATACGTAGGAAGGTGCTAGGAAATACACACCTTATCTTTGAGGAATTGTCTTTGTTATTATCGCAAATTGATACCATCCTCAACACCCGTTCCCTTTTTCCTCTTAGTCCCTCACCTAATCATATTCATCCTATTACCCCGGGTCACTTTCTAATCAGCAGACCAACCACTGCGGCTTCGGCGCCGGGCATCATGGACGACAGCCCTCATCGCTTATTCGCACCGTTTTCAACGCCGGAAGCAGTTCCAGCAGAAGATACTTGAAAGCTGAGACCTTTCAAGCCCCCGGAGTATGTCTACGCCGACATGAAGATACTGGCCGGTTATAATACTGGCTGGTGGAACATTATCTTTTTTTATGAAGATTACGAATAACTGTGTTCTTATTCCTTATTTTAAAACGTTAAATTGATCTTGACTTGTTTTACACGCTTTTCTGTACCGGTTGATTTCTTGTTAAAAAATATAATTATAAATTATTAGATAATAACTGTTTCAGTTATTTGTCTTGTTCCTGTAGAGAACAGTAAGATAATTTATAAAATGGTGATTATTAAAAAAAAAAGGTTCAAGGTAACCGGTTGGTTGGTAAAGGTTTTGGAAATACTAAAAGGTACATAAACCTTATAGGAAACATATGTAGTAGATACTTAAATGCTTAAAATAATAATATAATAAACGAGCTTTCCCGGCTTACTTCGTTACGCCATAGAATATAAGAGACTACAAAAGACTTAGCTCTATAGACTATGTTCTTTTGACTGCTCAGAATGGCTGAATAAAAAACAAACAATAAGAACAAACCACCTGTCAAAATAAAATATGTAAACAACGGAAAAAATATTACACCTTGGGTTATATTATTTAAGTTTAGGTAAGGATCCTTAATTTTTTTGAAAATATAATATAGCCTATGACACTCGCGGTTAATGTAGCTTCCTACCAGTGAAAGAATTTTTCAAATCGGTTCAGTATTTCCGGAGCCTATTCGTTACAAACAAACAAACAAACAAATCTTTCCTCTTTATAATATTGGTATATTCGTTACAAACAAACAAATCTTTCCTCTTTATAATATTGGTATGGATTGAATATTTAGATTTTGGAAATAAGATAGTTAGAATCAGTCTAAATAACAACATTAGAAAGATGGCCACCTGAATCGCGTGGGTGGGATGACATACCTGTCTCTATACAGTATTCGGGCTGATCTGTCCGTTATCTGTGGCAAACCAAGTTAAGTCTTATGTAAATAATATAGTAAAATAATAATAGCAAAAACGGTGGGTCTATATCCAGCGGGAACATAATGTATTTTGTAAATATTTTTTATACTAAAACTAGAGGCTGCCCCGCGGTATCACCCGCGCAGGCTTCTTATAAACACATAAATTCTGTTTTTTTTCCGTTCCCATGGGAATTTTGGGAAATTATTTCTTAGTACTGCCATACACTATCCGAGAAACCCACGTGCAAAATTTCAGCCCGCTACGCCCAGGTGTTTCGGCTCTACGTTGTATGTCAGTCAGTCAGTAACCGAAGAGTTTTATATATATTGATTGATGTACTTTATAATTTGTTCTAAATAAATAATAAAGATATCATTTGTTCAATGTTATTTGCTGAAATATTTGTAGTTTATAGAAACCTATAGGCAGCGGGAAACTTTTTTATCCGAATACGAATCTTTTTAAAGCCTAGTTTAATAATTAGTGCTATACAAGCTATACACACAATTTACAAAACAAATACAAAATCCATTTAAATATTAACCTATTAACGTAAGCTTTGTTAGTTTGAAAAATCTGTTCCCAGAGGGAATTAATTTTATTTTAATACGAATCGTTTTGAAAACTATCTTAATATAAATTAAATTAGTGCTTTGCAAATTATGCACTTGACTACGTATGTACATTACTATGAAATTTAAATATTAAGGTGTCAGTGGTGCCAAAACAGCGGGTGTGCATCTTTACCATCCAAGTTTTACACGGCCAAGTTTTGTACAGCAGGGTCGTTCGTGTCATTCACTAAAAACTTGGCTGGTAAAAGCCCTGTCGTGCAAAACCTTTACGGCAAAAACTTCCTGTACGTCCGAGAAGTTTTTCACGACACAGTCTTTCGTGTTACCACTAAAAATTTGGACGGTAAAAACTTGTCGTACAAAACCTTCCGGACATAACAAAGACAATTTCTATGCGTATAGACCCTATTTGAAATACATCGTTTTGGTTGGTCGGCACTAAATTTATATTGACCAATCAGGAAGAAGAAATGATTTACACAAATCAGAATTAAATTTTCAATGAGAACAAAAGATTATTGTCAATCAGTCTCAGTCAATCAACCAAACAGAAAGAAGATAAACACTACCGATTTAAGAGAGCCCACTCTAGCAATATTTAAGTGTTATTTAAAAAAGGAGCGAAAATAAGTTTTAGCATCGTTATATTGGCACCGTTGACTATTGTATTTATTAAACGACTTCAAAAAAGGAGGTTATCAGTTTGACCTGTATGTATGTATGTATATTTGTCCGCGATTATCTCGCGTTTGGCTGAACCGATTTTAATGCAGTTTTCAGATATGTATTCGTTACATTTAGAAGAAGGATTTTGTACCTATTTAAACGACTTCGAAAAAGAGAAGCTCTCAGTTTATGTATGTTTCTCTTTGTAAAAAAGAAATTATTGTTAATTATTTTAAAATTTGATAAATAAAAATTTTAAAAAAATTATAGTTATGTTGTTTTTAAATTATTGAAACCTGTAATCATTTATACACTACTAATTTGTGCCAGCGGGACATTTCCATACAATACATACAAATATGTATACATTACTAAGGAACGTTTCTAGCGTAGCGAATATCACGGCCGGATAAATGATCACTGGATGCAATTATTTTGCTATTTCTGTATGGAATAAAAACTTCACTGTACGTTTATAATTATTCGTTTCGTTTTCGTGTGGTATTTCATTTCAGTTTACCATTTTGAACTAAATAAAACAATTAAATTATTTTAATGCACTTGTTATTTTACATTTTAGTATGCTTGCATAAAAGATTATGAGAAAAGGAATAAGAAGAAGAATAGAAAAATATAACTTAAAATTTTGAAAATTAAAAAAAAAAAACAAAAAATTAAAGGAAAAGGACACAGTTTCTTATACTGAAAGCCTCGTGTTCGCGACAACTACGGCTTATCTATATACCGGTTGTTCTGACAAGGTGGTAATAAATCAAAGGAGGGCTTTTAGCTCACCATAACTAACAACTTTCCCAAAGCAACATAAGTCGAAATCTCAAAAAAAAAAAACAGCTATTCCATACATTGATCAGCTGGCGGGGTCAATGTACGGGACAGCTGATTTTTGTTTTGAGATATCGACCCATGTTGCTTTGGGAAAGTTGTTAAGTATGGTGAGCTGAATCCTTCCTTTGATTTATAACCGCCTTGTCAGAAACACCCGGTATATTGTAAATCAATTATTACATAGTATAAAATAAAGTCGCTTCCCGCGTCTGTCCCTATGTATGCTTATATCCTTAAAACTATGCAACGGATTTTGATGAGGTCTTTTTTATTAGATAGAGGAATTCAAGAGGAAGGTTTATAAGTTTATTACATGCACAAGCTAGTAATAGGTTAGGCGGTACGAAGTTGGCCATGTCGACTAGCAGATTATAACTTTAGCCTTTAAAAGCATAAATATAGAGAATTAAATAGATAAGTAAGATAGTTTATAAAATGGTGGTTATTAAAAAAAAAAGGTTCAAGGTAACCGGTTGGTTGGTAAAGGTTTTGGAAATACTAGAAGGTACATAAACCTTATAGGAAACCCATGTAATATATACTTAAATGCTTAACATAATAATATAATAAACGAGCTTTTCCGGCTTACTTCGTTACGCCATAGAATATAAGAGACTACAAAAGACTTGGCTCTATAGACTATGTTCTTTTGACTACTCAGAATGGCTGAATAAAAAACAAACAATAACAACAAACCACCTGTCAAAATAAAATATGTAAACAACGGAAAAAATATTGCACCTTGGGTTATATTATTTAAGTTTAGGTAAGGATCCCTAATTTTTTTGAAAATCTTATATAGCCTATGACACTCGCGGTTAATGTAGCTTCCTACCAGTGAAAGAATTTTTCAAATCGGTTCAGTATTTCCGGAGCCTATTCGTTACAAACAAATCTTTCCTCTTTATAATATTGTTATATTCGTTACAAACAAACAAACAAACAAACAAACAAACAAACAAACAAATCTTTCCTCTTTATAATATTGGTATAGATTGAATATTTAGATTTTGGAAATAAGATAGTTAGAATCAGTCTAAATAACAACATTAGAAAGATGGCCACCTGAATCGCGTGGGATGACACCTGTCTCTATACAGTATTCGGGCTGATCTGTCCGTTATCTGTGGCAAACCAAGTTAAGTCTTATGTAAATAATATAGTAAAATAATAATAGCAAAAACGGTGGGTCTATATCCAGCGGGAACATAATGTATTTTGTAAATATTTTTTATACTAAAACTAGAGGCTGCCCCGCGGTATTATCCGCGCAGGCTTCTCATAAACACATAAATTCTGTTTTTTTTCCGTTCCCATGGGAAAAACCCACGTGCAAAATTTCAGCCCGCTACGCCCAGTAGTTTCGGCTCTACGTTGTCTGTCAGTCAGTCAGTAAACGAAGAGTTTTATATATATTGATTGATGTACCTTATAATTTGTTCTAAATAAATAATAAAGATATCATTTGTTCAATGTTATTTGCTGAAATATTTGTAGTTTATAGAAACCTATAGGCAGCGGGAAACTTTTTTATCCGAATACGAATCTTTTTAAAACCTAGTTTAATAATTAGTGCTATTCAAGCTATACACACAATTTACAAAACAAATACAAAATCCATTCAAATATTAACCTATTAACGTAAGCTTTGTTAGTTTGAAAAATCCGTTCCCAGGGGGAATTAATTTTATTTTAATACGAATCGTTTTAAAAACTATCTAAATATAAATTAAATTAGTGCTTTGCAAATTATGCACTTGACTACGTACATTACTATGAAATTTAAATATTAAGGTGTCAGTGGTGCCAATACAGCGATACTAAAAAAAAAAATTCGCTCCCTCGGATATAAAAAACATATCCACCCTAACTATCTCTTAAAACGGTTAGTGCTTATCTTCTCTGTGAACAAAATGTAAACAAACAAACAATGTCTGATCCTCAGACTCTGAAGGGAACGCAGAACAACGTTGGAAACCAAGAAAAATGTATTTCTTTTATTCTCTTCCCAACCACCTGAACACAATTAGTAGGTACTGCCCTGGATCGTTCAAGCAGTTACCTCTCTTCTCTAAGAAAAAAAGATCGATCCATCGCGAGCTGAAAGCCACAGAACTTATATACTCTGCCGAGCTGAAAGCGCGCCGTGAAGATGGATACGGGTTTTGATCTCTTTACGAGTCAAGGTAATACCTAATGTTTCGTTAATTAGTATGGAATGCCAATATTTTTGCAAGCTTTAATTGCTCATAGATAGTGACTTCATTTATACAATAATAACGAAGTAAAGAACGCCCAAACGCAAACTAACATCACATTTGTACAGTTTAACTATTACCTAGTTGTTTTAATCTGATCTACAAGTAATTTTTTACTATTTTCAGTTTCCTTTAAGTACGATGATGTTCTCCAACTTTTAAGGTGATGGTTATCAGTCAAACATTGAAGAATTTGATGAAGAGGATGAGGAAATGCATTCTTAGTTTCTTGGAAAACATGTAGGTAGTTAAAAACATTCCACTGAATAAGATCCACAGACTCTAGAGGATTTTTCATACCAGCCTTGTATGATTTTGGTTTTACCAGATTCATTAATCTCCAAGCTAGATATGTATTGATTGTGAAGTAGGGTATGTTCCTAATATTTTCTATTGTTTATGACAACAAAAGAATATCTGATTGTATTTTGTTGCTAGATGTAAGATTTTATAGAATTCAAATGTTCTTATTCTGTCCATAACATCTGTTTTTTGCATATAAAATTATAATATTTGGCATTACAGTGATGTTGTTTGTAATTGATTGTCATTTTCAGGATTATTGTTTTAACGTTGGTTCCGAAACCATGTGTTTTGTTAGCGGGCTTTAAAACAATAATAATCCAATAAACTTATTAATAACCATACAACGTTGCCGGGCTTTATGCCCACCCTTTTAATCTAATTGTGGAGTCAAGTCCATTACATTAAAATAATAATAATAAATGTCATTCTCAGCTCAGTTGGAAGTGATTTGAACTGAGACGTGGAAACACTGGGTTCGATCCCCGCAGGGCAAACATTGTTATGATGAAATAGATTTTAGTTTCCCGGTCTAGGTCGCTGTACAAGGGTGTTCTAAAACTCGTAAGTACCTGCCTACAATAAAATTGTTTATTTTGTTCTTTTCTATCATTCTAAATTTTAGCAGCAAATAATGGCATAAAATAGGTAAGTAATAAGTACGATAGACAGATTCTTTCCTAGCTCATAATGTATCATTGATTCAGTGAGAAGTACTTATTGTAAAGTATATGGGGCGGACGGGGCGGACGAACCATATCTTCTGAATCACGGAACTGATGATTAGCAACAAGGCTTAAAGATTCTAGCATTCCTCAGGGGATCAAACTCACACCATGGGATTAGGTCATTATGACAAACATAAACTTATTTTACAAACATAATAATGGCTTTAAAAGTACAGTAACCATTAACAATAATAAACAAAAATCTTAATTATTCATATTAATTTCAGGTTTGCCAAACCCGGAGAGACAACCAGACAGATTCCGCACATGGTTGTATAGTATTTTTAACCTACTTCAAAAAAGGAGGTTATTAGTTTGACCTGTATGTATGTATGTTTGTCCGCGATTATCTCGCGTTTGGCTGAACCGATTTTGATGCGGTTTTCGTATAAGTATTTGTTACATTCAGGAGAAGGTTTTAGTACCTATTTGAACCGACTTCGACAAAGAGGAAGTGCTCAGTTGATGTATGTGTCAGTGTATATTAAAGGCGGGTTCCATTTTTGTAAAAAATAAATTATAGTGGTGATATTTTGGCACTAGACAACTAAAAAATATTCAAATACAGAAAAGTTTGCCATTCTCACTTTGAATCGCAATACAACTAACCTCAAGCAAACATGAAAACATGGTTTAGGCACACAAATAGAATTTTAAAAGGTAAACGCTGTGATTATATAGAAGATTTTTAAAAAATTGCAAATGATTATTATATCAAAAGAAGAAAATAATAAATATTGTTAATTAAATATAGAATTTTCATTTTAAATTAAGTTTGAGTTACATTTATTGAAATTATTGTAAGATAATAAGCATGCAAACATCTAATGTTGAGATTAATCTGTAAAGCGAGATAGTAAAATGTAAACTTGGCTGTCGGCTTGTGCAATTAATCTCAACCTAAAAAGGATGTCTACATGAAAAAAATACTAGGCTAGGTGCAGTTGGTGCCTATCTAAAGGATATAATATGTTGTATGACGTGGTTTGGAGAATTACCGCTTCGGGGCTGACGTCTAAAATGCTGACTCGCATAATCTATTTTTATGTATTCAATATTATCATTAAGGGAAGGGATCCAACCAAATAAGTTCTAAAATAATTTGCTCTACATATTTTTATTTATTTATATTATTTACAAGTTGTTTTTTCTAATTTATTTAATATAATTTTATTTATTAAGTTAAGTCCTGTCACCTACCAGTAATTTTTCTGAAGATCTATTCACAACAATAAAACACAAAGTGCCACATCATCACTGCACTATAATGAAGGTGGAGGCAATACAGAAATCAATGAAAGAGTTGAGTTCCATGTGCAGCAGTTCTCTTCAGCTCTTCCAGAGCAAGTTGCAGCAGGCGCCAGCAACCCAAAATACATCTCTAGTTGCCACAGAGTTTGCCGTATTCCGCACCTTTGTTCTCTCTGCAATATCCACACTGCAAAGGCAAATAGATTTGCTTGTTCGACAGGAGGATCAGCAGGAGACCCAACGACGACGCAAGATGCTGCTCATACATGGCGTGCCTGAAGAGAAGGATGAGGACCCTTTAGCTGTGCTGACAACCATTCTCGAAGGCAAGTTGCCGTTGCCCGATGCGGCTGGAGATTTGAAGCGGTGTCACAGGCTTGGAGGTACGTCAAAAAGCCGGCCCCTGGTAGTAAAATTTTCCAGCTCATCCGTCCGCGACAAGGCCTGGTACGCGAAAACTTCGCTGAAAGGCTCGGGCGTGACCATAGCAGAGTTCTTGACTAAAAGCCGGCACGACGATGTCTTCATGGCGGCTAGGCAGCGACACGGCGTAAAGAACGCCTGGACACGCAACGGCGTAGTGTTCGTATTAGCACCGGACGGCTCTCGCCATAGCGTAGTCAATCTGGCTGAACTCGACGCGATCCCAGCTCCAGCTGCCCCAGCGGCGGATGATACTGCTGCTGCTCCATCGACAACTACAAAGACCCAAGCAACTAAGCAGGGCGTGAAGGTGAAGTCGCAGAGACCTCGGCAAAAACGGCCTACGTAATTTTTCAATTGTTTTGTGCAACTGTGTTCTTAAATAGGTACCTACCTAATGTATTTTCATTATTCAATAATAATTATTTGCCTCCCGTCTTTTTTCTTGTTTTCGTTTTTTCGTTACGTTTGTTTGATTGATTGGAAGTTAGGTTTCATGTTTCATGGTTTCACCCCTCAGAATAAAGACAAGCATAGAAGGAGTCCTAAAATAAAAAGTCACATCATTGTGTTACGCTACTTACTCAAGTGCAACCATTGAATATGTTAAAAAGAGGCCAATATACTTTCTCCACTGGGTCGTATGACTCTTCCGCACCTTGCCCGTACCTGGGTTCGACTTTTTATTTTTAATTTTCTAAAAAGCTAGTGATGGCAAAAATAACTTGTCCTAAATCAAGTTGTCTATACTTTTATACAAGACATGGTTCTTTATTATGGAACTTATCATAACTAATTCAGGAGTAATTGTATGGTATTATAAGAACAAGAAAACAAAGAAAAAGATAAAAACGCTTTATTGCTATAAAAATGCAAATAAAAATACAAAATGTAACAAACCGTATAACATTTTTAACAGAAAAAGAATAAGGGCAATTGTGCCTTATCGATTAAAGCGATTTCTTCCAGGAAACCTACTGCACACAATAAGTTATTTTAATGAATAAAACGGGTGTCTTGATAAAAATATAATAATACTTACCTATTTCTAAAGATTTTCCGTTCATAAAAAACTCTGTCACATCAGATATTATTAGCACAGCTCTAAAATAATTAAAACTAAAAGATGTGTGCCTATAATGATATGTATATATAAAACAAGTAAAACAAATCTATTTTTGGAAATTTCATAATGTATGAATTATGCGCTTCTTTCTTTACACACTCATTTTCAATAATCTTGCTCTGCACTCTGCACCTCAAATGTTTGTTTTTGCCTGGGTTGATCTTGATCATCACTTTGTTTGTATGTGAAAAAACCCTGCTTGTGGTTTTTTTTGAGACCTAAAAATATAATATGTTTTAATTAAAACTTATAAAAGAGAGTAAGTATTATAAAACCTGGGTGTAAACAATTTATACATACGTAAGTGATATCCTGCAGCAACAATGGCGCTTTTGTTTTTATCACAAAGTAAAATTTTCATGGAATTTTATTTGTTTACAGTTTACAGCATTGGTTTACCCAAATTTACGGTTCATATATTCTGTAGCTTTTTTTATCAAAGTATTTTGTGAGGCCTGTAAGAAAGCAAGAAAAATGTTCTTAAATATTATATTAATTTATTCAAATATATATTAATTAAAGCCTTCGTATTTTTTTTTAGAAAACAGGTATCTTAGAGTATATTAACTTAAACGATGACATCCCGCAACTTAAACTTGAAATTTTCATATACAATTATGAGGATCTGCAGAAAAAAAACATAGATAAACTTAAACCTGTTTTATCCAGAATGGGCAAATTGTATGTCACGATATTTTCTTTAAGGCCTATATCCAGCAGTAGACGTTTTTAGCTGAGATGATGGTATTTTCTGGTTGCATTTCTTTCTTAGATATGAAATATGAATTGTCAACTGAATGTCGCTGTCATATTTCCTTTAACATTAAGTTGATAACGAATAACATTTAATTAATTTGATATAAAATAAGCAATTGAAAGGGCAATATTTTATGATTACCACCAACCAACTTATTCAAATTGCAGCAGCAAAACTGTTGTTACAGTTTCAGGTTATAATCTTCACCATCTTAAATCTTCTTTGTTGATAAAACAGTATGTTGTGAATGTTTAAAATCTTGTCTCTTTATAGCATCCAGTCATTTTGTTTTTAGAATATAATTTACTTGAAAACTGAAAAAAATACAACAATTAGCATATTATTATGTCTGATTTTTATTTGTCCTTAAGTTAGAACGGATGATTTAGGTTCGATAACTTTTGTCTAAACATATTTTGGCACAACACTATCATAACCTTTACAGAAGGTGTTTTACCGTAATAATTCAATAAATTTAGGTACGAGTTCGACAAACAACGTGTAAAACTGATGTTCTTGATAATTTATTTGTCAAAATAGTGCCCAGAAGTCTACAATGAACCAAAATTATTTACCGAATGGTAGGTGACCGAAACATCAAGATTTTGATTCCTTGACGCATTTGATTCACATCCCGTCACTACACAAGAGATTGTTATACATTAAGATAAACATTCACAATCACAAAACCAATTTATCACACCTTTTTCATAAAAAATAATCATAAAACTTTTGGAGCTGCTACCGATGTTTACAATGTCATATTATACGTCAAAATAAAACAAACCATAAACAAACCACCAAATATGTACCAAATTATTGGTTTTTAATTTTGTACGGTACTAATAAACCAGTGTCATCAATAAACCACTTTGATACCACAAGAAGAAAACTTTCAAAGAATTCTTATATTTTATCTCTCTCTAACTAATAGTCTTTTTGCCGTTTAGTAAGGAGCGTAACAATATGAAAATAACTTTTTATTTTAGCCCGGTTTCTATGCTTGTCTTTATTCTGAGTTTCACCCTCACGTTTCACTTAACTGCTTAGTCACAGTTCAATCTCGAGGTTCAATCAATCAATCGAATATTACCGTTTCGTTCCACTTCCACTCTGAGGTTCCACTGTTCCACTCTATGCATTTTCTCATGATTTTCTCTAAGGCAAATTTTTTAAAACCTAAAACCTCAGAATAATAATAATACAAGAACAAGCCTATACAAGGCAATTACTCAGTGCGCAGCGTAGACAGATGAGCTATACATAATGCACCTATAGAGATATGTGTATGACAGCTAGGGATATAAAGGAGCGATTACATTTCTCCTGAATCAGTCTCTGAATTAGCAACCTAATTAGCTTCCTTTTTAGGAAACTATTTAGGCAGCGTAGTTTGCTATCACACCTTTCCTTTGTCAGTCGCGATCGAAGCAGTGTTGCCACCTTAGTGGATTTTCCGCTAAATCTGGTGGTTTGGTTGGATTGGAAACCCCATTTAGTGGCAATTATTTTTTTTGCATTTAGTGGCTAGTGGTTTTTAAAGCGGATTATGAGAATTATCTTAAAATAAAATAAAAAGTACTATTTAGCTATATTTTTACTTTCAAAATAAAAACCTTTATATTTTTATTTTTTTCGAGGGCTTAATTTTCATTAAATCAATATATATAAAACTCTTCCGTAACTGACTGACTGACTGACTGACTGACAGACAACGCAGAGCCGAAACTACTGGGCGTAGAAAGCTGAAAATTGGCACATGGGTTCCTTGGGGAGTGTAGGTGAGCACTAAGGGATTTCCCGAAATGGGAATTTTGTGTTTATGAGAAATCTGCGCGGGAAAAACCGCGGGGCAGCCTCTAGTTTTTAATAAAGTTTAAAGTGATTCTCGTAATTGAAAAACACTCTCCTACATTGTAATATATCGTTTTTGAAAGACAGAGGTGCCCATTTTTGTGTATATACAAGGGACTTGATTTATTTGCCTTCGAACTTTTAAACACAAATCAGTCGGTCTCTCTTCCAAAAACGTTGTATTACAATGTTGGGAACGGTTTTTTTCATACACGAAGTAATTTAAAATTTATTAAAAACGAATGCTTTCGTCATAATTTCATAATAAATAAAAAACCCAAAAAAATTGAATTTCGCGCCATACCGAGAGTTACCACCTTAATCATGTTTTATAATCTTAGTGAGAATTTTAGCGGTTTTTAGAGAGGGACATCTTATTGTAAGTGGTGGTTTGAGGAGTGATGGGTTACTCAGTAATTTAAAATGAGGATTGAGGAAATGAGGTCCTCATTTTGAGGTGAGGCATTTCAACCCAAAAACAGGCCCAAACCTTCCCGCAGTGGGACTAATCTTACAAGCTATTTACATAAGTTTTTTTTTTGCCTTCTATAGACATGCAGAAGTATATAATAATGCAACATAATAATAATAATTTTATTTACTATAAAACACAGTTTTCTGATCTTAATTATAAATTACAAATTGATATTTTGCAGGTAGATTTAGATATATATGCAAAGGTTTTGTTTAAATAGAAAAGAGAATAATTTTTAATTAGTTTTAGTTTAAATTGTGATTGCAATACATATGTTACCTAATACCTACATAATTGAAATTAAAAATAATTTTGAATTCATGGGCTAAGTAGCACTCTGCCTGTCGTGGTGCTTGCTTGAGCGTACTGTGCCTATTTATAAATTTGCCTATATTGACTCATTGTAAAATGACATAGGATTTTTCTAAATACGAAACATACTAATTTATGGATAGAGTTCCTGCGCTCGTCAACACCCTAAAACATCTTACCACAACGGGTTTTGTTAATTGAAATGCTTAAACCCTTGCCATAAGCCCAGATTTGAAAGAAAAGAAAGAAAGAAAGAAAAGCGTTTATTGCCAAACAGTGACACACAATTAACAACAACACAGACAAACAAAATACAAAAAAAAAAAACAAAAAAAAAAAACGTAATTTGCCGTCAGTTTACCTTTATTTTCAAGGTTTGTTTATTATTGTTATGCTCTCGAATCACAATACACTTCTACGACACACACAAGGAACTTCCATCATTCAAATGCTCAAGATTTTGGTTTATTTTTCATTTTGGAATAGTGAGACGCCTCACTCCTCACGAGCCGTTTTACAAGTTTTATACGAGGTACACAGGTGTCCTCACTCACATCACTGTAACGAGCCCCCTCAAATGAGGGAGTAACTCATCACTTGAGGAACCTTATCTGGCGGATTGCTATTTCATCCGTTGGCAACACTGGAGCTAGGACGTCTTTGTTCTAAGTCGGTGGCTAAATCGGAAGCTAGCTCCCTAAATGCAATTACACTGTCCTGAATCAGGACTGACTGAATTCAGAGACTGATTTAGGAAAGGTGTAACTAACTATCAACCTTAACTATCAACTACTTACGTGCCAATCAACGAGATGTCGATAAGTTTTTTGCATTGGGTGCATAAGTATTACTTACCGGTTTTTTTTTGCATCTAATACTTTACGCAGAAGAAATCTTGCTGGGAAGCTAGTTGATTTATAAAATAAAAATAAAAAACGTTTTGTTTAAGTAATATTTTTATTAACAATTAAAGTTTTTTAAAAGCATTTATTTAAATTGCATTGCAATGTATGTATGAATGATTGTTCGGATGAAATCTTACAACTTACTCAATTTTGAAGCAGATATCTTTGTTCGCGCCTTACGTGCGCGACCAATGCGTACTTTCAAGCAATATTTGCATAGAAAACTAATCAGGCGCTTAGCTCATTTTATGTCATACGAGCTGTCCCGGCTTACTTCGTTACGCCATAGAATATAACATACTACAAAAGACTTGGCTTTATAGACTATGTTCTTTGGACTGCCCAGAATGGCCGAATAAAAAAACAAACAACAACAACAAACCACCTGTCAAAATATGTAAACAACGGAAAAAATATTGCACCTTGGATTACATTATTTAAGTTTAGGTAAGGATCCCTAATTTTTTTGAAAGTCTTATATAGCCTACTAGAGGCTGCCCCGCGGTTTCACTCGCGCAGATTTCTCATAAACACAAAAATCCAGTTTTTTCCCGTTCCCATGGGAATTATGGGAAATCCTTTCTTAGTGCTCGCCTACACTCCCTAAGGAACCTACATGCAAAATTTCAGCCCGCTACGCCCAGTAGTTTCGGCTCTGCGTTGTCTGTCAGTCAGTCAGTCAGTCAGTCAGTAACGGAAGAGTTTTATATATATTGATGACACTCGGGGTTAGTGTAGCTTCCTTTCAGTGAAAGAATTTTTCAAATCGGTTCAGTATTTCCGGAGCCTATTCGTTACAAACAAACGAACAAACAAACAAACAAACAAACAGATCTTTCCTTTTTATAATATTGGTATAGACTACGCGCCGTCAAAGCAAGACAGGTCGCCCATCTTCAACTTGCGAACCCCTCTTCCTCGCGACACACCCTATCGAGACGAACGCCTTCTGCGTTCTTAAATTAATTTAATTATAATAAAATACTTAAACCTAAAGTGAAACTTAAACTATTGTATAATAAATAACTTAGAAAGTGATCTATAGTGTCTTGATATACGGGGCGGGAAGGAGCAAATCACTTTTTAGCGAGTGTTGGTGCTAAATAAAACTCCAGTAGTTTAGTTGTAGAAGCAAGACGAGTGAATGTTTATTTACAAAAATGAAATCAATTTATACATAAAATTACACAGAAAACAAAAGTATGAAAAGCCAATAATATACAGTTTTTATAATACAAGAACCAATAGGAATGTGTCTTTAAAAAGAATGGCGCGATAGTTTCCGCGCGGCTCCGCTAGGCCGCGTGGAACCAATCCGGCAGGGGGCGCGGTTGCTGCGTCGTAGCCTGTCGTAGCTAAATACTGAGCGCTTCAGTATTTCGGCCTCTTTCTGCGGCTGCGCTCGCTCGCGCAACACGTGCAGCAAACCGTCCTTGTCAGGACTACCATCTATGTTTCTGCGAAGATAGATCACTGGTTCGTCCTTTTCAGGACGATTTCTTCTTATGTTTCTGGGTTGAATTGATCTTGGTTCCATGTGTGTGTTTTCTTAATAAAGTTGTTGTTTTATTTATCCTTCCCTTGGTAACTGTTTTCTGGTAATGGTAATGGTGTTGGTGGTATGTTGCGGGTTGGTTTCCGCCCTGGACTGGTACTGGTAACTCTGGTAAGTAGTGGTAATGCATGCTGCATGTTCTAGCTCGCGATACATTATTATTGTAGTAGTACCGGTAGGTAGTACCTACAACTTAAATAAGCAAAAAGGAACCATCAAATCACTAATTTCGTCTGAAATTTATTACTTTTGCCAGAATAATTAAAAAATACGAAAAAAAATGAATTTCGCACCATACCGAGAGTTACCACCTTAAGCTATTGAGATGAAATTTTGTTCAAAATTTTGTTTATTGTTGATGAAATATTTTTCTTCGCCAGTACCTACTGATAGTTTAGCTCTCTCTTCTTCCGCATAGGTATGTAAAAAAGTTTAAAAGAATTTGCGTTTGTAAAAAACCAAGCCCCTACATTTTAATATATTATCGTTTTTGAAAGACAGAGTTACCGATTTAACCGAAATTCCGAAACGCTACCGCGTATGCGCCCGCTAAATCTCTGGCAATCGTAGTTTGCGGCGCCTACAAGACAGGTTTACACCTAGTGTAAGGTCGCTGGTAACTAATTTATACGCTCACTGTTAAAACGTTAAAACTACCCCACTTTAATTTCTAAAGTTTATTTTTAAGTCGTATGTAAAAAAAATTGTATGTAGGTAATAATTGTATTTTAGCAGTGTTTATAAGCATTATTTGGTTAACGAAATAAACATTTTTAATTTTTTTTTTCACTTTAATTTTTAAGCAAAATAAGGAGCGGTTTCGGTTTTTCATACAAACTTTAACACCCTGTATCATGGCTTACAGGACTAATTAACGCAGTTTTGATATCATATTTCATGTTGTTATATAAAAAGGACCTTATTTCGGAAATTACATGTCTCTAGTGTAATTAGTTTAGATTTAAGCAAAAATCATAATATTTCACCCTGTATAAGAACTAAGGGGCAAAATATAAAAAACTAAAACCATTTCTGATGTTTGTAATACAATGACAATATACAGTGTGAATTTTAACTCTCTAAACCCAGCAGTTCAGGAGTTTCATTCAAACTGTTACACCCTGTATACGGCGTCCCGGTTAAGTTATCCCAAAATCCCGCCTTAGTGGGTGCCTACGTCACGTAAGGAAGCTACTGTCCAAATTTCATCTTTCTATTTTCAGCGGTTTCGGCTGGGCGATGATGAGTGAGTGAGTAGATCAGTGGTATTTGGATTGTATATACAGTGTGTCCGGGGAAGTTATAACATAATTTTAAGGGTGTATTCTATGATCAATTTCATCGATGAAAACACCCCATATGGGGGGTCGCAGTCTCACCCCCCCCCCCCCTCAGTATGATGTTTTTTGTTTTTTTTTGCAAAAGTCGACCCCTACTTTTAAATTCACAGTTAAAGATCTAAGGCTCAAAGTACCTTTAATAAGGTCTTTATCGAAGGCTAAGTAGTTAGGCTACCTAAGTTACTAACAAAATAACCAAGTGTTGAATTTACTTTTTTTTTTAAGATGATAAACCAAAAAAAATTTTTTTTGTGCATTTAGCCTACCTACTCACAAAAGAATTAAATATTGACTTTATTTTTTAATAAAAGTGGGTTAAACTGAAATCTTAAATTAAAAGGTAAAAGCGAAGGGTCTTTTTGGTAGTTGATAATTTCTGAAGAAATAGACGTAGAGAAATAAATCTAATACCAATTTAGAGAACAACTCAAAAGCTAACAATAAAATACAAAAAAAAAAAAAAAGTATCTGCATTTTTTTGTGAAAACTTTGAAAAACCGTAAAAATGCACAAAAAATATATTTTTTTTTTTGGTTTATCATCTTTAAAAAAAAAAGTAAAAGCAACACTTGCACCCGAGGGCCGCACGGGTTATATGACCAAACCAGGTTAGATGGGCAGTAAGTACCTTGAAACCATTTAAATCTAGCGGAGAAGATTGTATCAAGCCTGTACTACTACAGAAAGGCATAGACATACTTCTGCCCTATTTAATAAAACTCTTCAGAACAAGCTATGTCTGGGGTTATATCCCCAACAACTGGAGAAAAGTTACTGTCCTCTTTATACCTAAAGCTGGAAGAACGGACTACGCACTTCCTAAAGCATTTAGACCAATAAGCATGACCTCCTTTGTTCTTAAAACAATGGAGAAGGTTTTGGACAAGTATATTCGTAACGGAGCGCTAGCGAAACACAATATACATCATACCCAACATGCCTACCAAAGCGGGAAATCAACGGAAACTGCACTAATGAATCTTGTTGACAAAGCTGAAAAAGCAATTGAGGATAAACAAATAGCACTGTGCGCATTCTTGGACATAGAGGGGGCCTTCGAAAACACGCCTACTGAGACGCTAATGAGGGGGCTAACTGTAAAAGGCGTGGACCTCACTACTGTCCGGTGGGTGAGGGCAATGCTCACAAATCGTGACGCCAATTTATCACTGCACGGTACCACTATAGCTGTTCGAACCACACGGGGGTGTCCGCAAGGGGGGGTTCTCTTACCCTTGCTGTGGACCCTTGCGGTGGACGAACTACTCTATAAAATGGCAGACCTTCGCATTGACACCCAAGGTTATGCAGATGACCTTGTCGTGACCATAAAAGGGTTCTGTCAAACCACTTTATCCAGTCTTATGCAGAGGGCGCTTAATCTGATAAGTGGGCGGTGCAGGGACAACAATCTGTCGATAAACGCTGATAAGATGCATGGACAGTGGGCATGGACAGTGGTCAGGTTACGGACTTTAGCAATGCTTTTAATTCAGTCGATTTTGACATTCTCCAAGCTTTGTTAGGCTCACTCAATATTTCTTCTGACGTCATCAACTGGTTCAGGTCCTATCTGCAGGATTTGGATTTCAAAATGATTGTTATTTTCGTAATCAGCGCCCTCAAAAACCTATTAAACGACACCCATATTGATTTTTCACGAAAAAATTATGTCTGACAACTTTAATTTCAAAATGATTGTCATTTTTGTTCTCAGCGCCACAAAAACCTATTAAACGACACCTATATCGATTTTTCACGCAAAAATGTATGTCCGCCATCTTGGATTTTAAAATGATTGTCATTTTCGTTATCAGCGACCCCAAAAATCTATTTAACGACACCCATATCGATTTTTCGCGAAAAAATTTTGTCTTACATCTTGGATTTCAAAATGATTGTCATTTTCGTTATCAGCGCCCCCAAAAACCTATTAAACGACACCTATATCGATTTTTCTCGCAATAATTTTGTCCACCATCTTGGATTTCAAAATGATTGTCATTTTCGTTATCAGCGCCCCCAAAACCTACTAAACGACACCCATATTGATTTTTCACGAAAGAAATATGTCTGACAACTTTAATTTCAAAATAATTGTCATTTTCGTTATCAGCACCCCCATAAACCTATTAAACGACACGCATATTGAATTTAAAAAAAAAAAAAAACTGACTGCCATGTTGGATTTTAAAATGATTGTCATTTTCGTTATCAGCGCCCCCAAAAACCTAATAAACGACACCCATATCGATATTTCACGAAAAAATTTTGTCCACCATCTTGGATTTCAAAATTATTGTCATTTTCGTTATCAGCGCCCCCAAAAACCTATTAAACGACACCCATATCGATTTAATAAAAAAAATGGGGGCCATCTTGAATTTCAAAATGATTGTCATTTGCGTTATCAGCGCCTTCAAAAACCTATTAAACGACACCCATATCGATTTAATAAAAAAAATGGGGGCCATCTTGAATTTCAAAATGATTGTCATTTGCGTTATCAGCGCCTTCAAAAACCTATTTAACGACACCCATATCGATATTTCAAAAAAAAATATGTGCACCATCTTGGATTTCAAAATGATTGTCATTTTCGTTATCAGCGCCCCGAAAACCTATTAAACGACACCCATATCGATATTTTAAAAAAAATTGTCCGCCATCTTGAATTTCAAAATTATTGTCATTTTCGTTATCAGCACCCCCATAAACCTATTAAACGACACGCATATCGATTTTTCAAAAAAAAAAAAACTGACTGCCATGTTGGATTTTAAAATGATTGTCATTTTCGTTATCATCGCCCCCAAAAACCTATAAAACGACACCCATATTGATTTTTCACCAAAAAAATTTTGTCCGCCATCTTGGATTTCAAAATTAATGTCATTTTCGTTATCAGCGCCCCCAAAAACCTAATAAACGACACCCATATCGATATTTCACGAAAAAATTTTGTCCACCATCTTGGATTTCAAAATTATTGTCATTTTCGTTATCAGCGCCCCCAAAAACCTATTAAACGACACCCATGTCGATTTAATAAAAAAAATGGGGGCCATCTTGAACTTCAAAATGATTGTCATTTGCGTTATCAGCGCCTTCAAAAACCTATTTAACGACACCCATATCGATATTTCAATAAAAAATATGTGCACCATCTTGGATTTCAAAATGATTGTCATTTTCGTTATCAGCGCCCCCAAAAACCTATCAAACGACATCCATATTGATTTTTCACGAAAAGATTTTGTCCGCCATCTTAGATTTCAAAATGATTATCATTTTCGTTATCAGCGCCCCTTAAACCTATTAAACGACACCCATATCGATATTTAAAAAAAAAATTGTCCGCCATCTTGAATTTCAAAATAATTGTCATTTTCGTTATCAGCGCCCTCAAAAACCTATTAAACGACACCCATATCGATATTTCAAAAAAAAAGTGTGCCATCTTGAATTTCAAAATGATTTCATTTTCGTTATCAGCGACCCCAAAAACCTATCAAACGACACCCATATTGATTTTTCACGAAAAAATTTTGTCCGCCATCTTGGATTTCAAAATGATTGTCATTTTCGTTATCAGCGCCCCCAAAAACCTGTTAAACGACACCCATATTGATTTTTCACGAAAAAAATTTGTCGGCCATCTTGGATTTCAAAATGATTGTCATTTTCGTTATCAGCGACCCCAAAAACCTATTAAACGACACCCATATCGATTTTTCACGAAAAAATTTTGACTACCATCTTAACTTTCAAAATGATTGTCATTTGCGTTATCAGCGCCCCCAAAAACCTATTTAACGACACCCACATCGATTTTTCAAAAAAAAACTGACCGCCATCTTGGATTTTAAAATGATTGTCATTTTCGTTATCAGCACCCCAAAAACCTATCAAACGACAATCATATTGATTTTTCTGGCCCGAAAAGCGACAGAATGGCTACCAAAAGACGCGAAGAGGCACCGTGGTCGCACGAAAAAGAGATGGAGCGATGAGCTGAGAGCAGTAGTCAAAAACTGGTGGCAGACCGCGCAAGAACGCGATGAGTGGAAGAAGGGGAGAGAGGCCTTTGCCCAGCAGTGGGACAGTACAGGCTCGTAATAATAATAATAATTCTACACATACAAAGTGGCGCCCCCATTATTTTCTAGTTATCTGTGCTAATCTGTATGTAATGAATCTTAAGGTTTCATAAATTGCTTCCTTTGCCTGCAAAAAAAAGGTAACTGACCATAGACACGTAAGCCTAATAATTTTGTAAATGAAAACAAAGCTAGACAATATGATTGATGTGCCGAGCGTTGTGATTGGTCCAAATATAATCCAATTTGTGACGGAAGGGACACCAACGACACCTCTGTACAGCCGGGTATGAACGACACGTACGTGAAAAACTTGGATGTGCAAAACTTGTCGTACAAAACTCTGTCGTACAAAACTTGGGTGGTAACGACACCTTCGTGCAAGTTTTGTACGGCCTGTTCATGCGCGTCAATGTTTTTGCCATCCAAGTTTTACGTAGCCATGTACACAAAAAACTTGGCTGTGCAAAACTTGGCTGTGCAAAACCCGCACTCAAAACAGCGATACTAAAAAAAATTCGCTCCCTCGGATATAAAAAACATATCCCACCCTAACTATCTCTTAAAACGGTTAGTGCTTATCTTCTCTGTGAACAAAATGTAAACAAACAAACAATGTCTGATCCTCAGACTCTGAAGGGAACGCAGAACAACGTTGGAAACCAAGAAAAATGTATTTCTTTTATTCTCTTCCCAACCACCTGAACACAATTAGTAGGTACTGCCCTGGATCGTTCAAGCAGTTACCTCTCTTCTCTAAGAAAAAAAGATCGATCCATCGCGAGCTGAAAGCCACAGAACATATATACTCTGCCGAGCTGAAAGCGCGCCGTGAAGATGGATACGGGTTTTGATCTCTTTACGAGTCAAGGTAATACCTAACTAATGCTTCGTTAATCAGTATAGAATGCCAATATTTTCGCAAGCTTTATTTGCTCATAGATAGTGACTTAATTTCTACAATAATAACGAAGTAAAGAACGCCCAAACGTAAACTAACATCACATTTGTACAGTTTAACTAGTTGTTTTAATCTGATCTACAAGTAATTTTTTACTATTTTCAGTTTCCTGTACGATGATGTTCTCCAACTTTTAAGGTGATGGTTATCAGTCAAACATTGAAGAATTTGATGAAGACGATGAGGAAATGCATCCTTAGTTTCTTGGAAAACATGTAGTGAAAAACATTCCACTGAATAAGATCCACTGACTCTAGAGGATTTTTCATACCAGCCTTGTATGATTTTGGTTTTACCAGATACATTAATCTCTAAGCTAGATATGTATTGATTGTGAAGTAGGGTATGTTCCTAATATTTTCTATTGTTTATGACAATGAAAGAATATCTGATTGTATTTTGTTGCTAGATGTAACATTTTATAGAATTCAAATGTTCTTATTCTGTCCATAACATCTGTTTTTTGCATATAAAATTATAATATTTGGCATTACAGTGATGTTGTTTGTAATTGACTGTCATTTTCAGGATTATTGTTTTAATGTTGGTTCTGAAACCACGTGTTTTGTAAGCGGGCTTTAAAACAATAATTGAATAAACTTTTAATAACCGTACAACGTTGCCGGGCTTAATACTCTACTGAAGTGGAGTCAAGTCCATTACATTAAAATAATAATAATAAATGTCATTTTCAGCTCAGTTAGAAGTGATTTGAACTGAGACGTGGAAACACTGGGTTTGATCCCTGCAGGGCAAACATTGTTATGATGAAATAGATTTTAGTTTCCCGGTCTAGGTCGCTGTACCAGGGTGTTCTAAAACTCGTAAGTACCTGCCTACAATAAAATTGTTTATTTTGTTCTTTTCTATCATTCTAAATTTTAGTATCGTTTCCACATAATTCTATTCAAACAGCAAATAATGGCATAAAATAGGTAAGTAATAAGTACGATAGACAGATTCTTTCCTAGCTCATAATGTATCATTGATTCAGTGAAAAGTACTTATTGTAAAGTATATGGGGCGGACGAACCATATCTTCTGAAACACGGAACTGATGATTAGCAACAAGCCTTAAAGATTCTAGCATTCCTCAGGGGATCAAACTCACACCACGGGATTAGGTAACAAACTATTATGGAGAAAGAACAAGACAGTACCTTGTGCCTACTATATTAAATGAATTACCTGTTTCATTGCGAACTCTAGAAAGTGTATCAAAGAAAACATACAAAAAATATTTAATAGATGAGCTTTTTAATCAACTAGTTAACACTTAATTACCTTAACTAACTTTTAGAATTGTAAAAGGATTGAATAATAATTATTAGGTAACTAATGTATTTAATTTAGAGAGCACTCTCTGCCAACAAACTGCTCTGTAGTTTGGCGGATATTATGTTTAGTATTTTCTTGTAAATGTTGAAATGAATAAACGCTTTATTTATTTATTTATTTTTTAGGTCATTATGACAAACATAAACTTATTTTACAAACATAATAATGGCTTTAAAAGTACAGTAACCATTAACAATAATAAACAAAAATCTTAATTATTCATATTAATTTCAGGTTTGCCGAACCCGGAGAGACAACCAGACAGATTCCGAACATGGTTGTATAGTATTTTTAACCGACTTCAAAAAAGGAGGTTATTAGTTGGACCTGTATGTATGTATGTTTGTCCGCGATTATCTCGCGTTTGGCTGAACCGATTTTGATGCGGTTTTCGGATAAGTATTTGTTACATTCAGGAGAAGGTTTTAGTACCTATTTGAACCGACTTCGACAAAGAGGAAGTGCTCAGTTGATGTATGTGTCAGTGTATATTAAAGGCGGGTTCCATTTTTGTAAAAAATAAATTATATTGGTGATATTTTGGCACTAGACAACTAAAAAATACAGAAAAATACAGAAAAGTTTGCCATTCTCACTTTGAATCGCAATACAACAAACCTCAAGCAAACTTGAAAACATGGTGTAGGCACACGAATAGAATTTTAAAAGGTAAACGCTGTGATTATATAGATGATTTTCAAAAAATTGCAAATGATTATTATACCAAAAGAAGAAAATAATAAATATTGTTAATTAAATATAGAATTTTTATTTTAAATTAAGTTTGAGTTACATTTATTGAAATTATTGTAAGATAATAAGCATGCAAACATCTAATGTTGAGATTAATCTGTAAAGCGAGATAGTAGTAAAATGTAAACTTGGCTGTCAGCTTGTGCAATTAATCTCAACCTAAAAAGGATGTCTACATGAAAAAAATACCTACATAGACACCAACTAGCTAGGTGCGGTAGGTACCTATCTAAAGGATATAATATGTTGTATGACGTGGTGTGGAGAATTACCCCTTGGGGCGCTGACGTCTAAAATGCAGACTCGCATTATCTATTTGTATGTATTCAATATTATCATTAAGGGTAGGGATCCAAATAAGTTCTAAAATAATTTTCTCTACATATTTTTTATTTTTTTATATTATTTACAAGTTGTTTTTTCTAATTTATTTAATGTAATTTTATTTATTAAGTTAAGTCCTGTCACCTACCAGTAATTTTTCTGAAGATCCATTCACAACATTATAACACAAAGTGCCACATCATCACTGCACTTTAATGAAGGTGGAGGCAATACAGAAATCAATGAATGAGTGAGTTCCATGTGCAGCAGTTCTCTTCAGCTCTTCCAGAGCAAGTTGCAGCTGGGGCAGCAACCCCAAATACATCTTTAGTTGCCACAGAGTTTACCGTATTCCGCACCTTTGTTCTCTCTGCAATATCGACACTGCAAAGGCAAATTGATTTGCTTGTTCGACAGCAGGATCAGCAGGAGACCCAGCGACGACACAAGATTCTGCTCATACATGGCGTGCCTGAAGAGAAGGATGAGGACCCTTTAGCTGTGCTGACAACCATTCTCGAAGGCAAGTTGCAGTTGCCCGTTGCGGCTGGAGATTTGAAGCGGTGTCACAGGCTTGGAGGTACGACAAAAAGCCGGCCCCTGGTAATAAAATTTTCCAGCACGACGTCTTCATGGCGGCTAGGCAGCGACATGGCGTAAAGAACGCCTGGACACGCAACGGCGTAGTGTTCGTATTAGCACCGGACGGCTCTCGCCATAGCGTAGTCAATCTGGATGAACTCGACGCGATTCCAGCTCCAGCTGCCCCAGCGGCGGATGATACTGCTGCTGCTCCATCGACAACTGCAAAGACCCAAGCCACTAAGCAGGGCGTGAAGGTGAAGTCGCAGAGACCTCGGCAAAAACGGCCTACGTAATTTTTCAATTGTTTTGTGCAACTGTGTTCTTAGATAGGTACCTAATGTATTTTCATTTTTCATTAATTATTTGCCTCCCGTCTTTTTTCTTGTTTTCGTTTTTTCGTTACGTTTGTTTGATTGATTGGAAGTTAGGTTTCATGTTTCATGGTTTCACCACGTTTCACTGAACTGCTCAGTCACAGTTCAATCCCGAGGTTCAATCAATCAATCGAATATTACCGTTTCGTTCCACTTCCACTCTGAGGTTCCACTGTTCCACTCTATGCATTTTCTCATGATTTTCTCTAAGGCAAATTTTTTAAAACCTAACGGCTCTACCACAAAAACAGTTAAACCTGGTCTAAATCTTTAGACTAGGTTTAAATCACTAATTCGTCATACAAATTGGCGATTTAGACCGGTCTAACTTTTTTGTGATAAGGGGGTAAAACCTCAGAATAATAATAATACAAGAACAAGCCTATACATGTCAATTACTCAGTGCGCAGCGTAGACAGATGAGCTAGCTAGGGATATAAAGGAGCGATTACATTTCTCCTGAATCAGTATTTAGGCAGCGTAGTTTGCTATCACACCTTTTCTTAGTCAGTCGCGATCGAAGCAGTGTTGCCACCTTAGTGGATTTTCCACTAAATCTGGTGGTTTGGTTGGATTGGAACCCCCATTTAGTGGCATTTTTTTTTTCTAGTGGTTTTTAAAGCGGACTTTGAGAATTATCTTAAAATAAAATAAAAACTACTATTTAGCTATATTTTTACTTTCAAAATAAAAACCTTTATATTTTTTTATTTTTTTCGAGGGGGTTAATTTTCATTAAATCAATATATATAAAACTCTTCCGTTACTGACTGACTGACAGACAACGCAGAGCCGAAACTACTGGGCGTAGAAAGCTGAAAATTGGCACGTGGGTTCCTTGGGGAGTGTAGGTGAGCACTAAGGGATTTCCCGAAATTCCCACGGGAACGGGAATTTTGTGTTTATGAGAAATCTGCGCGGGAAAAACCGCGGGGCAACCTCTAGTTTTTTATAAAGTTTAAAGTGATTCTCGTAATTGAAAAACCATCTCCTATATTGTAATATATCGTTTTTGAAAGACAGAGTTGCCGATTTTTGTGTATATACAAGGGACTTGATTTTTTTGCCTTCGAACCTTTAAACACAAATCAGTAGGTCTCTCTTCCAAAAACGTTGTATTACAATGTTGAAAACGGTTTTTTTCATACGCGAAGTAATTTAAAATTTATTAAAAACGAATGCTTTCGTCATAATTTCATAATAAATAAAAAACGCAAAAAAAATTGAATTTCGCGCCATACCGAGAGTTACTACCTTAATCATCAATATATATAAAACTCTTCCGTTACTGACTGACTGACTGATTGACAGACAACGCAGAGCCGAAACTACTGGGCGTAGAAAGCTGAAAATTGGCACGTGGGTTTCTTAAGGAGTGTAGGTGAGCACTAAGAAGGGATTTCCCAAAATTCCCACGGGAATGGGAAAAAACGGGATTATTGTGTTTATGAGAAATCTGCGCGGGAAAAACCGCGGGGCTGCCTCTAGTGTTTTATAATCTTAGTGAGAATTTTAGCGGTTTTTAGAGAGGGACATCTTATTGTAAGTGGTGTTCTGGTGGTTTGAGGAGTGATGGGTTACTCAGTAATTTAAAATGAGGATTGAGGAAATGAGGTCCTCATTTTGAGGTGAGGCATTTCAACCCAAAAACAGGCCCAAACCTTCCCGCAGTGGGACTAATCTTACAAGTATTAATAGACATAATAATAATAATTTTATTAACTATAAAACACAGTTTTCTGATCTTAATTATAAATTACAAATTGATATTTTGCAGGTAGATTTAGATATATATGCAAAGGTTATGTTTAAATAGAAAAGAGAATAATTTTTAATTAGTTTTAGTTTAAATTGTGATTGCAATACCTATGTTACCCAATACCTACATAATTGAAATTAAAAATAATTTTGAATTCATGGGCTAAGTAGCACTCTGCCTGTCGTGGTACTTGCTTGAGCGTACTGTGCCTATTTATAAATTTGCCTATATTGACTCATTGTAAAATGACATAGGATTTTTCTAAATACGAAACATACTAATTTATGGATAGAGTTCCTGCGCTCGTCAACACCCTAAAACATCTTACCACAGCGGGTTTTGTTAATTGAAATGCTTAAACCCTTGCCATAAGCCCAGATTTCCCGTCAGTTTACCTTTATTTTCAAGGTTTGTTTATTATTGTTATGCTCTCGAATCACAATACACTTCTACGACACACACAAGGAACTTACATCATTCAAATTCTCAAGATTTTGGTTTATTTTTCATTTTGGAATAGTGAGACGCCTCACTCCTCACGAGCCGTTTTACGAGTTTTATACGAGGTGCACAGGTGTCCTCACTCACATCACTGTAACGAGCCCCCTCAAATGAGGGAGTAACTCATCACTTGAGGAACCTTATCTGGCGGATTGCTATTTCATCCGTTGGCAACACTGGAGCTAGGACGTCTTTGTTCTTAGTCGGTGGCTAAATCGGAAGCTAGCTCCCTTAATGCAATTACACTGTCCTGAATCAGGACTGACTGAATTCAGAGACTGATTTAGGTCATTTAGGAAAGGTGTAATAGCCCCTTAACTATCAACTACTTACGTGCCAATCAACGAGATGTCGAAAAGTTTTTTGCATTGGGTGCATAAGTATTACTTACCGGTTTTTTTTTGCATCTAATACTTTACGCAGAAGAAATCTTGCGGGGAAGCTAGTTGATTTATAAAATAAAAATAAAAAACGTTTTGTTTAAGTAATTTTTTTATTAACAATTAAAGTTTTTTAAAAGCATTTATTTAAATTGCATTGCAATGTATGTATGAATGATTGTTCGGATGAAATCTTACATCTTACTCAATTTTGAAGCAGATATCTTTGTTCGCGCCTTACGTGCGCGACCAATGCGTACTTTCAAGCAATATTTGCATAGAAAACTAATCAGGCGCTTAGCTCATTTTATGTCATACGAGTTGTACCCTTACTTCGTTACGCCATAGAATATAACATACTACAAAAGACTTGGCTCTATAGACTATGTTCTTTTGACTGCCCAGAATGGCCGAATAAAACAACAAACAACAACAAACCACCTGTCAAAATATGTAAACAACGGAAAAAATATTGCACCTTGGATTACATTATTTGAGTTTAGGTAAGGATCCCTAATTTTTTTGAAAGTCTTATATAGCCTATGACACTCGGGGTTAGTGTAGCTTCCTACCAGTGAAAGAATTTTTCAAATCGGTTCAGTATTTCCGGAGCCTATTCGTTACAAACAAACGAACAAACAAACAAACAAACAGATCTTTCCTTTTTATAATATTGGTATAGACTACGCGCCGTCAAAGCAAGACAGGTCGCCCATCTTCAACTTGCGAACCCCTCTTCCTCGCGACACACCCTATCGAGACGAACGCCTTCTGCGTTCTTAAATTAATTTAATTATAATAAAATACTTAAACCTAAAGTGAAACTTAAACTATTGTTTATTAAATAACTTAGAAAGTGATCTATAGTGTCTTGATATACGGGGCGGGAAGGAGCAAATCACTTAAATAAGCAAAAAGGAACCATCAAATCACTAATTTCGTCTGAGGACGAAACAATCTTTAAGGTGGTAACTGGCGCGAATTTTTTTTTTTTAACTTTATTAAATTTATTACTTTTGCCAGAATAATTAAAAAATACGAAAAAAATTGAATTTCGCACCATACCGAGAGTTACTACCTTAAGCTATTGAGATGAAATTTTGTTCAAAATTTTGTTTATTGTTGATGAAAGATTTTTCTTCGCCAGTACCTACTGATAGTTTAGCTCTCTCTTCTTCCGCATAGGTATGTAAAAAAGTTAAAAAGAATTCGCGTTTGTAAAAAACCAAGCCCCTACATTTTATTATATTTTCGTTTTTGAAAAACGAGTTACCGATTTAACCGAAATTCCGAAACGCTACCGCGTATGCGCCCGCTAAATCTCTGGCAATCGTAGTTTGCGGCGCCTACAAGACAGGTTTACACCTAGTGTAAGGTCGCTGGTAACTAATTTATACGCTCACTGTTAAAACGTTAAAACTACCCCACTTTAATTTCTAAAGTTTATTTTTGAAGTCGTATGTAATAATTTTTGTATGTAGGTAATAATTATATTTTAGCAGTGTTTAAAAGCATTATTTGGTTAACGAAATAAACATTTTTCATTTTTTTTTTCACTTTAATTTTTAAGCAAAATAAGGAGCGGTTTCGGTTTTTCATACAAACTTTAACACCCTGTATAATGGCTTACAGGACTAATTAACGCAGTTTTGATATCATATTTCATGTTGTTATATAAAAAGGACCTTATTTCGGAAATTACAAGTCTCTAGTGTAATTAGTTTAGATTTTAGCAAAAATCATATTTCACCCTGTATAAGAACTAAGGGGCAAAATATAAAAAACTAAAACCATTTATGATGTTTGTAATACAATGACAATATACAGTGTGAATTTTAACTCTCTAAACCCTGCAGTTTAGGAGTTTCATTCAAACTGTTACACCCTGTATACGGCGTCCCGGTTAAGTTATCCCAAAATCCCGCCTTAGTGGGTGCCTACGTCACGTAAGGAAGCTACTGTCCAAATTTTATCTTTCTATTTTCAGCTGTTTCGGCTGGGCGATGATGAGTGAGTGAGTAGATCAGTGGTATTTTGATTGTATATACAGTGTGTCCGGGGGAAGTTATAACATAATTTTAAGGGTGTATTCTATGATCAATTTCATCGATGAAAACACCCCATATGGGGGGTCGCAGTCTCACCCCCCCCCCCTCAGTATGATGTTTTTTGTTTTTTGCAAAAGTCGACCCCTACTTTTAAATTCACAGTTAAAGATCTAAGTTTAAATCACTCCAAAGCAACCATACAACCTTTCAACAGCAAAGCTGCCAGGGAGGCTTTGGCGCTAAATAGGAACAACTTACGTACTCTGGTGCGAGCACTCACGGGACACTACAAGTTGAACAAGCATATGTTCAACTTAAAGTTGAAAGACACAAAAATGTGCAGACTCTGCCTAAATGCAGATGAAACTGCGATGCATATTTTGTGTGAGTGTGGTCCCCTAATACAAAAACGGTCAATCCATCTCGGAAAACATTTGTTGCAGCCGGATGAGATAAAATCTCTCAGTTTCAAGGACATACTGTTGTTCCTGAAAGCAACAGGCCTTGATGCTGAACTATAAAATATAATAGTGGCGATCACAATAGATCTGCAAAGGTAGCAGTGATACTGGGCTGTTAAAGCCCTGCATAGCCACCAATCAAATAATAAAATAAAAAAACACTTGGTTATTTTGTTAGTAACTTAGGTAGCCTAACTACTTAGCCTTCGATCAAGACCTTAATGAAGGTTCTGTGAGCCTTAGATCTTTAACTGTGAATTTAAAAGTAGGCGGGGTCGACTTTTGCAAAAAAATAATAATTAAAAACATCATACTGAGGGGGGGAAGAGGCTGCGACCACCCATATGGGGTGTTTTCATCGATGAAATTGATCATAGAATACACCCTTAAAATTATGTTATAACTTCCCCGGACACACTGTATATATTTACTATAAATATTTATTATATTACCTTATTTATCTTTATAGCATTGTATATTTTAATGATATCGGATGACAAAAGTGATGATGACGAATATTATTCTCTTTGCGACTCAAGTGAATAGTTGAATAGCACGTTGAACGATAGTTTCAATAGTATTCCCTCCCTTGGCGACACCCTCATCAATTCTCGGTTCTCATATGTACCGAACAACTTCAATGTGGTTTAAATGAACGCACTGAGCATTCCGGCCCACTTTCCCGACATGCTAGCTACGTTTGACGGGAAGAACATCCATGCCATCATCGTTTCAGAAACCTGGCTAAAACCATGTCTTCCTTCTTCGTTATTCACATTACCAGGTTTCCAACTGATTGGAAACGATCGCACAGGTAGCGTCGGCGGCGGTGTTGCTATCTATCTGAGAACGAATATTCAATTTTTTCATCATCTCGAGTTCAACACAGCCTCCGCCGTCGGATGCTGGTCCTGTCGAACGTCAAGGTATTGTTGGGTGCCTTCTATAGTCCATCCTGCTCTAATAATTACTTCGCCTCATTTGAGAGTCTCATAATAATTTAATCCCTTCCTACAGTCATTCTATTATAATGGGTGCTTTTAAATACATGTTTGTTAAAAAATTACTCCCGATCTAATTCAGTAAAATCAATTGTCAATTCTTGAAATATGCATATACTACCACTGGATGCGACGCATCATTTTCCAAACTGTGTCCCGTCTCTTCTTGATCTTATGCTACTATCTTCTCCCCACCATGTTGGTTTTCATGGGCAGTGACCGGCTGACGCTTTCTCTTACCACGATATGGTTTTCCTATCGTACGAACTCCGATCTCCGAAAGCAAAAGCCAAAATTCTTTTTCAACGCAATTTTCGTGGCATGGACAGGGAACGTTTTTTAGAAGATGCACGACAAGTGGACTGGATTGTGATCGGAAACGCGGCAGACGTTGACAAGCAAATCTCCTTGTTCAATTCTCTTCTCACTAAACTTTGCGCCGTTCACGCTCCCATTCGAGCCATTAAGGTAAAGCACCTTCCTGTGGTTAACGGAAGAATTAAAGTCGCTCTTGGTTCGCAAGGCTCGTGCCAAGACCAAACTAAGATCTGACCCATCCGATGCAGACAAAGACAAATATAAGTCTCTACGAAATCGCTGCAATAAGATGTGTAGGGACGCCCCAAGGCATCATATCCACAACTCAATTGAAAAAGGTGACCCAGCGAAAGTCTGGAAATTTCTTAGGACTTTAGGAGTTGGAAGTTCACCAAAACTCACTTCCTAATGATTTAAACGTTACCGAATTAAACAAACACTTTTCCTCGTCTTCAAAATTTGATGGTCCTTTGAAAACGCAAACGTTAAATCACATTTCCTTAATTCCGACTGACTTTGCTCCTTTTTCATTCCTTCAGTTTACTGATGAGTCTGTTAAGAGGAGCATTCTCCAAATTACTTCAAATGCTATTGGCAGTGACGACGTGTCCGTCTCTGTGGAAAAATGCATCAGTCACTCCGTTGCCTAAAATAAATAAACCATCTTTACTGACAGACTACAAACTTATTCATTTCGATTCTTCATTTCCTTTCAAAAGTTCTCGAACGCCTTGTTTATAACCAGCTTAGCTCTTTTCTTTCTAGTCATAACCTTCTTAACCCTTTTCAATCTGGATTTCGACTTGGTCACAGCACTGTGTGTGACAGCACTTACGAAAATTACAGACGATATCCGATGGGGCATGGACAGTGGTCAGGTTACGGACTTTAGCAATGCTTTTAATTCAGTCGATTTTGACATTCTCCAAGCTTTGTTAGGTTCTTTCAATATTTCTTCTGACGTCATCAACTGGTTCAGGTCCTATCTTCAGGATTTGGATTTCAAAATGATTGTCATTTTCGTAATCAGCGCCCTCAAAAACCTATTAAACGACACCCATATCGATTTTTCACGAAAAAATTATGTCTGACAACTTTAATTTCAAAATGATTGTTATTTTTGTTCTCAGCGCCACAAAAACCTATAACTCGATACCCATAACGATTTTTCAAAAAAATTATGCCCGCCATCTTGGATTTCAAAATGATTGTAAATTTCGTTATCAGCGCCCCCGAAAACCTATTAAACGACACCCAAATCGATTTATAAAAAAAATTATGTCCGCCATCTTGGATTTCAAAATGATTGTCATTTTTGTTATCAGTTCCCCAAAAACCTATTAAACGACACCCATATCGATTTTTCACGAAAAAATTTTGTCCACCATCTTGAATTTCAAAATGATTGTCATTTTCGTTATCAGTGCCCCCAAAAACCTATTAAACGACACCCATATCGATTTTTCACGAAAAAATTTTGTCCACCATCTTGGAATTCAAAATGATTGTCATTTTCGTTATCAGCACCCCCAAAAACCTATTAAACGACACCTATATCGATTTTTCACGCAAAAATGTATGTCCGCCATCTTGGATTTTAAAATGATTGTCATTTTCGATATGAGCGACCCCAAAAATCAATTTAACGACACCCATATCGATTTTTCGCGAAAAAATTTTGTCTAACATCTTGGATTTCAAAATGATTGTCATTTTCGTTATCAGCGCCCCCAAAAACCTATTAAACGACACCTATATCGATTTTTCACGCAATAATTTTGTCCACCATCTTGAATTTCAAAATGATTGTCATTTTTGTTATCAGTTCCCCAAAAACCTATTAAACGACACCCATATCGATTTTTCACGAAAAAATTTTGTCCACCATCTTGGAATTCAAAATGATTGTCATTTTCGTCATCAGCACCCCCAAAAACCTATTAAACGACACCTATATCGATTTTTCATGCAAAAATGTACGTCCGCTATCTGGGATTTTCAAATGATTGTCATTTTTGTTATCAGCGACCCCAAAAACCTATTAAACGACACCCATATCGATTTTTCACGAAAAAAATTGGTCCACCATCTTAACTTTCAAAATGATTGTCATTTGCGTTATCAGCGACCCCAAAAATCAATTTAACGACACCCATATCGATTTTTCGCGAAAAAATTTTGTCTAACATCTTGGATTTCAAAATGATTGTCATTTTTGTTATCAGTTCCCCAAAAACCTATTAAACGACACCCATATCGATTTTTCACGAAAAAATTTTGTCCACCATCTTGAATTTCAAAATGATTGTCATTTTCGTTATCAGTGCCCCCAAAAACCTATTAAACGACACCCATATCGATTTTTCACAAAAAAAATTTGTCCACCATCTTGGAATTCAAAATGATTGTCATTTTCGTTATCAGCACCCCCAAAAACCTATTTAACGACACCTATATCGATTTTTCACGCAAAAATGTATGTCCGCCATCTTGGATTTTAAAATGATTGTCATTTTCGTTATCAGCGACCCCAAAAATCTATTTAACGACACCCATATCGATTTTTCACGCAATAATTTTGTCCACCATCTTGGATTTCAAAGTGATTGTCATTTTCGTTATCAGCGCCCCGAAAACCTACTAAACGACACCCATATTGATTTTTCACGAAAAAAAATTTGTCTGACAACTTTAATTTCAAAATAATTGTCATTTTCGTTATCAGCACCCCCAAAAACCTATTAAACGACACGCATATCGATTTAAAAAAAAAAAATAACTGACCGCCATCTTGGATTTTAAAATGATTGTCATTTTCGTTATTAGCGCCCCCAAAAACCTATCAAACGGCACCCATAATTTGATTTTTCACGAAAAATTTTTGTCCGCCATCTTGGATTTCAAAATGATTGTCATTTTCGTTATCAGCGACCCTAAAAACCTATTAAACGACACCCATATCGATTTTTCACGAAAAATTTTGTCCACCATCTTGAATTTCAAAATGATTGTTTTTTTCGTTATCCCCCAAAAACCTATCATACGACACCGATATTGATTTTTCACGAAAAAATTTTGTCCGCCATCTTGGATTTCAAAATGATTGTCATTTTCGTTATCAGCGACCCTAAAAACCTATTAAACGACACCCATATCGATTTTTCACGAAAAAATTTTGACCGCCATCTTGGATTTCAAAATTATTGTCATTTTCGTTATCAGCGCCCCCAAAATCCTAATAAACGACACCCATATCGATATTTCACGAAAAAAATTTGTCCACCATCTTGAATTTCAAAATTATTGTCATTTTCGTTATCAGCACCCCCAAAAACCTATTAAACGACACCCATATCGATTTTTCAAAAAGAAAAACTGACTGTCATGTTAAATTTTAAAATGATTGTCATTTTCGTTATCAGCGCCCCCAAAAACCTATAAAACGACACCCATATTGATTTTCACGAAAAAATTTTGTCCGCCATCTTGGATTTCAATATGATTGTCATTTTCGTTATCAGCGCCCCCAAAAACCTAATAAACGACACCCATATCGATATTTCACGAAAAAAATTTGTCCACCATCTTGAATTTCAAAATTATTGTCATTTTCGTTATCAGCACCCCCAAAAACCTATTAAACGACACCCATATCGATTTTTCAAAAAGAAAAACTGACTGCCATGTTGGATTTTAAAATGATTGTCATTTTCGTTATCAGCGCCCCCAAAAACCTATAAAACGACACCCATATTGATTTTCACGAAAAAAATTTGTCCGCCATCTTGGATTTCAATATGATTGTCATTTTCGTTATCAGCGCCCCCAAAAACCTAATAAACGACACCCATATCGATATTTCACGAAAAAAATTTGTCCACCATCTTGAATTTCAAAATGATTGTCATTTTCGTTATCAGCGCCCCCAAAAACCTATAAAACGACACTCATATTGATTTTTCACGAAAAAATTTTGTCCGCCATCTTGGATTTCAAAATGATTGTCATTTTCGTTATCACCGCCTCCAAAAACCTAATGAACGACACCCATATCAATATTTCACGAAAAAATTTTGTCCACCATCTTGGATTTTAAAAATATTGTCATTTTCGTTATCAGCGCCCCTAAAACCTATAAAACGACACCCATATCGATATTTTAAAACAAAAATTGTCCGCCATCTTGAATTTCAAAATAATTGTCATTTTCGTTATCAGCGCCCTGAAAAACCTATTAAACGACACCCATATCGATATTTCAAAAAAAAAGTCTGCCATCTTGAATTTCAAAATGATTGTCATTTTCGTTATCAGCGACCCCAAAAATCTATCAAACGACACCCATATTGATTTTTCACGAAAAAATTTTGTCCGCCATCTTGGATTTCAAAATGATTGTCATTTTCGTTATCAGCGCCCTCAAAAACCTATTAAACGACACCCATATTGATTTTTCACGAAAAAATTTTGTCCGCCATCTTGGATTTCAAAATGATTGTCATTTTCGTTATCAGTGACCCCAAAAACCTATTAAACGACACCCATATCGATTTTTCACGAAAAAATTTTGTCCACCATCTTAACTTTCAAAATGATTGTCATTTGCGTTATCAGCGCCCCCAAAAACCTATTTAACGACACCCACATCGATTTTTAAAAAAAAAACTGACCGCCATCTTGGATTTTAAAATGATTGTCATTTTCGTTATCAGCACCCCAAAAACCTATCAAACGACAATCATATTGATTTTTCTGGCCCGAAAAGCGACAGAAGGCTACCAAAAGACGCGAAGAGGCACCGTGGTCGCCCGAAAAAGAGATGGAGCGATGAGCTGAGAGCAGTAGACAAAAACTGGTGGCAGACCGCGCAAGAACGCGATGAGTGGAAGAAGGGGAGAGAGGCCTTTGCCCAGCAGTGGGACAGTATAGGCTCGTAATAATAATAATAATAAGTCTACACATACAAAGTGGCGCCCCCATTATTTTCTAGTTATCTGTGCCAAGCTGTTTGTAATGAATGTAGGTACCTATTGGTTTAAAATCAAAATAGTAATATTATTAATCTTAAGGTTTAATAAATTGCTTCGTTTGCCTGCAAAAAAAAGGTAACTGACCATAGACACGTAAGCCTAATAATTTTGTAAATGAAAACAAAGCTAGACAATATGATTGATGTGCCGAGCGTTGTGATTGGTCCAAATATAATCCAATTTGTGACGGAAGGGACACCAACGACACCTCTGTACAGCCGGGTATGAACGACACGTACGTGAAAAACTTGGATGTGCAAAACTTGTCGTACAAAACTCTGTCGTACAAAACTTGGGTGGTAACGACACCTTCGTGCAAGTTTTGTACGGCCTGTTCATGCGCGTCAATGTTTTTGCCATCCAAGTTTTACGTAGCCATGTACACAAAAAACTTGGCTGTGCAAAACTTGGCTGTGCAAAACCCGCACTCAGTTATTTTAGTGTAGCCATTAAAAAAATACAACGGAAATGTGAATGAAGATATTTTTTATTACCTGCCATAGACAATATTACCTGAGTTTTGTTCTCAGAGTAAGGAAACCCCCGCGTTTTGTTTGAACGGTTGCATGTTTCCCATATCACTGGCATGTAGCCGAACTAGATACAGCTTGGCACAAGGCACAAATAGTCTAGAAAATAAGTCACTTTGTATGTGGAATTATTAAAGTCAACATCAAAAATCAACAAATTATTTCTTTACAAGAAGTTGTACTTCATCATCATCATCATTTCAGCCGTAGGACGTCCAGTGCTGGACATAGGCCTCCCTCAAGGCTCTCCATCTGTACCGATCGCAGGTGGCCTGCATCCAGCGTGGACCCGCAGCCTTGCGCAGATCCTCCGTCCATCTGGTCGGTGGACGTCCTACGCTGCGCTTTCCTATCCGTGGTCTCCACTCGAGAACTTTTCGGCCCCAGCGGCCATCTGTTCTGCGGGCTATATGACCTGCCCATTGCCACTTCAACGAGCTTATCCGCTTGGCTATGTCGGTGACCCTGGTTTCTCTGCGTATGTCCTCATTTCTGATTCGATCCCGCAGAGAAATCCCGCGCATAGCCCGCTCCATGGCTCGTTGAGCTACCCGGAGCCTGTTCATAAGCCCTATAGTGAAGCACCACGTTTCAGAACCGTATGTCATCACTGGCAGCACACATTGGTTAAATACCTTCGTCTTCAGGCACTGAGGAATATTGGACGAGAAGACGTTGCGTAGTTTCCCGAACGCCGCCCATCCGAGCTGGATTCGGCGATTGACCTCCTTCTCGAAGTTGGACCTACCTAACTGCATGGTTTGTCCTAGGTATACGTACTCGTCGACAACTTCGAGAACCGAGTTCCCAACCATAACTGGGGTAGGCAGAACATGGACATTAGACATGACCTTCGTCTTGTCCATGTTCATTTTAAGGCCCACCTGTTGGGAGACTCGGTTGAGGCCTTCGAGCATCGTGCTGAGTTCCTCCATCGACCTTGCCATGACTACGATGTCGTCGGCAAACCGAAGGTGAGTGATGTATTCGCCGTTAATATTGATGCCCTGCCCTTTCCATTCTAGAAGTTTGAAGGCGTCTTCTAAAGTGGCGGTGAACAGTTTCGGAGATATAACATCTCCCTGTCTCACGCCTCTGTTCAAGGGAATAGCCTTCGAATTCTGTTCCTGTACTCGGACAGACATGGTGGCGTTGCTATACAAACACTTCAGCACTTCGATGTACCGATAGTCAATCCGGCATCGTTGGAGAGACTCTAGCACCGCCCATGTTTCGACCGAATCAAAGGCCTTCTCATAGTCCACAAACGCTAGACATAGCGGCAAGTTATACTCTTCGGTCTTCTGTATAACTTGCCGCAGCGTATGTATGTGGTCTATGGTAGTAAGCCTTTTCGGAAGCCGGCTTGTTCGGGAGGCTGGAAGTCATCAAACCTTCGTTCGAGACGATTGGCGATGATCCTGGAAAACAGCTTATAAACATGGCTCAAAAGCGAGATGGGCCTATAATTCTTCAAAAGGGTTTTATCGCCCTTCTTAAAGAAAAGCACCACCTCACTTCTGTTCCATGCTTCAGGCGTGGTCCCTTCGAGTAGGACAGAATTAAAGAGCCTCTGAAGGACTTTGAGTACCGGTGTTCCACCCGCTTTCAGAAGCTCTGACGTGATTCCATCCTCACCCGGTGCCTTGTTGTTTTTAAGCAGTTTCAGGGCCATCCTTATCTCGTAAAGGCTGATGTCCGGGATATCTTCGGTATAGTGTCGGGTTAGTTTGGCTCTAGGGTCGTTGGCCGCACTAGTAACAGGCTTAGTGACCGAATCGTATAGCTGTCCGTAGAACTTCTCGATTTCCCTCAAAATTTCCGCTTTCGTCGACGCTATACTGCCGTCATCCCCCTTGAGCTTAGTCATTTGGCTTTGCCCAACAGACATATCTCTTGCGAACACTTTGGAGCCTTTATTTCGCTCTATCGTATCCTTAATACGCGCAGTATTAAAGACACGGATATCGTGTCGCAAGGCCTTCGAAATCTGTCTATTGAGCCGCCTATATGACGCAGCATCATCGGGAGACTGCAGTCTAAGCAAGCGTCGTTCAGCCATAAGTTTGAGGGTGTCTTCAGAGAGTTTCTGAGTTCTAGCGGTACGGCGAGTCCTAAAGAATTTAGATCCGACCGTATGGACAGTTTTTACGAACCTGTTATTGATCTCGTCCACTGATGCGTCGTCTAGACAATCAGAGCTCGAGTTGAAAGCTCTCGGGGTTTTCGATCTGAGCGAGGGTAGGATGGAGCGTAGACTTCATCAGGCGGTACCGTTCAAGTTTAACGTTCACATTCAATGTGCCTCTTACTATTCGGTGATCACTGCCGGTTTTTACCCTATGAATCACGGAGACATCATTGAATATACGTCTCTTGTCGGTCAAGATGAAGTCTATCTCGTTCCTAGAACCACCAGGGCTCATCCAGGTCCATTTCCTATGAGGCGGCTTCTGGAAGAAAGAATTCATCATGAAGAGTCCTTCTTTCTCCATGAAATCGGCCAGCCTCTGACCTCTAGGGTTCCGTTGCCCATAACCGAAGTTCCCCACTCTCAACTCATGCTCGCTTCTCTTGCCTAGTTTCGCATTGAAGTCCCCCATAACAACATTGAAGTGAGTTTTATGCGTATGTATGGCCTATGGCCCGACTAATGTCGACTAATGTGTGTCGAGGTCGGTGCATAGACCTGAACGACCTTCAGCAAATATCTTTTAGATATTCTGAGTGTTAGGTATGCGACCCTGCTCGACACACTGTCGATGGTAATAATGTTGCTAAAGAGGGACTTGTGGACGAGAAACCCGACACCACCTTGGGACAGTTGGTCGCCCTCCCGGTGGAAGAGCAGGTTACCCGATTTCAGGGTTATCGTGTCCTGTCCCTGTCTACGGACTTCTGATAGCCCTAGAATATCCCACCGTAACCTGCTCATTTCCTCTTCCAGCGCAACAATCATATCGTCAGTCCTTAAAGTGCGGACGTTGTGTGTTGCCAGGGCCAGTTGTCGTTTAAAGGGGTGGTAGCCGACCGTCCGGGGATTCTTAGCACCCCTTGCTCCGCCGTTACCGTTACCGCTACGTGGTCAGGAATAGCGGGGCTGCCGGGGACTAGGGGCCTGGGCACATGCTGACTATTCATGAGGGGGGGAGTTGCCATACTCGCCACGCTTGGCAGGCGGGTTGGCGAGCGCAGTATGGTGTTGTATAACCCAGAAGACGCTGCTGCCCGTCTTCTGGTGCTGTCCCTCAGCCGGGTCCTACGGCTCCCACGGGAGGAGAGGGGAGGGCGACATTCTAACGCCGGCGCCCGCGGCAAGTTGTACTTATACCTACTTAATTTATTTCAGGGTTTTTAACTTAAAATTAAAAATGGTTACGATTCAAGACACTCTTGACAAGCTTGCCTTATAATTAAGTAGCTTTAATATACACGGTTACTTTTTTATCGTGGAGAAAATAGGAACACGCGGTAGGCATAGTTATACAGGGGACTGATTCCTGAAAACAAAATTGAAAAATAGTGAACCGTGTTCACCTTAGGTCCTTCCATTCAAAGTTTAAAAAAATAATAATGATGTGTAGCATCAGAGCAATGACCTACGGTGGCTGAGATGGGACAGCTAAGATAAGTTTTTTTTTTTTTTCAAAAAATTATAAAAAGTCAATAATAAATAGGTAATAAGGGTCCAGCTCTGATGAGCTGGTGCCGTGCCTCTGCCTTACCCTTCGTTCGGGGAATAAAAGGTGTGAGATTATGTATATTATTTATTTCTGAATAGCGATAGCTGCTGCCGTCTTGCCCTTCTTCGGCTTCTGTCGGCCGTGCTGTAGTACTATTATATTGAATTCCTTGTGTGGAGCAAGCAATATTTCCAAATTTTTTGTTTTGCAGCGAACCACGATCACCTCATCGAAAGTGTCCTGTTTGAGAGTTAAAGATATTAAAATTAGATACATAAGTACGTGTTTTATGGGGCAACATTTTTTACTTATATTTGGCGAAAGAAATCGTTTTTGATCAAATTTAAATAAAGTAAGTAAGTAATCTTGATTTTTGGCCTCTCATATATTACACAAAATCAGTTTAAGTAACTCTTGTCTTCCAAAAATGTTTTTCAAAATGTATGTGGGAAACGGTTTTTAGTTAGGTATCGAAGTCTTCACTTCTTCTTTTATTTATACAGCGGCGGTTTCCAACCTCTCTCTGATTTTTACGAATAAGTTCGCCAAATATAATTTTAAACCCAAAAATTTTGAATTTTTCTTTAGTTTAATAATAAAATTCTTTGTTGTCTTTAACATAGGTTCCTTTTTTTTTTGGCGGGGACACTCCTAACGAGTACCCTGCAGCCCCGGGGGGGGAGTGGCAGTGTTATGTGGGGTTCGCACTAACTAAAACCCTCGGTTGATAGCAGGAGGGTCGCGGGTGAGCCAAACCCATTGAAATGCGAGAGTGGTATCACATTCCAATGTTTACAATGGAAGTTTTCGAGGGACATCGATCAAAATTATTCAGGAGCGCCTTCCTTTATTTCTCACTTCGCTACACAGAGTTTTCCGTATAGGGCACATTATTACACTAATTCCACCACACTAGCACATAATAGCCACGAAAAACTAATATAGAAAATTAAGAAACAAAAGCCAGACATTATTATTATTTTTATTATTATATTGCATTTATACACTTGTGAATGTCTATAGAAAGCAAAAATAAGGAGCTGCGGGAAGGTTTGGGCCTGTTTTTGGGTTGAAATGCCTTGCCTCAAATGAGGGGTCCTCGTGAGGACCTCATTTAGCCAAATGAGGTCCTCACGTGTCCTCAATTTAAATTACTGAGTAACCCATCACTACCAGACACCTTCTTTTCGTTTCCCCCCAAAACCTCACTTCGCGCGCCTAAACCGATTGAATTGATTGATGATGAAGGAGGTTCACTCAGGAGGTTCAATTCAAGAAAGTTGCTAGGCTGCACGGTCTAGAGACCTTTGCCTTTCCGCAAGGATATATAGGAACAACAACAACAATCAAGAAAGTTGTCGACCGACTTTCTGTTTTGTTTTTGATTTTCTTTCATTCATTGTAAAAACAAACACAAAACAAACACAGAATTTATTACCCACCGACCATTAATTTTCCTCTGGTGCAAAATGAAAGAACACTGGAGCAGCGAAGAAGATGAAATCCTGATAGATTTTGTGCGGGTTCACGAAATATTGTACAATTTAAAGCACAAAGAATACAGACTGCCAGAGGTGAAGCAAAAATTATGGTGTAAAGTCGGGAAAGTTTTAAATAAAACACGTAAGTACCACGGAAAATAAATATGTACGTTTTATTAAGATCTACCTACACGATTTCTGGGAAAGTTAAACTGGGAAAGGTCAAAAAGGTGAAAACTTGGTCCAAACACCAAAGAAAAATATTCCTTGTGATAAAAACTAACGTTAGGCTGTTCATGGGATCCTTCCCATCCCAGCAATGGCTCGCATGTCATTTGGAAAGTTCTATCTTGATCACTGATATTATTAAGTTGGTTTTTCATGGAATAGTTCCTTGAGAATAGCTGGGTCGGTGGGTCGTTTTAGGGGCGGTTTTAGGGTGCAGCTATTCTGCACTTAAACAACATACACTGTATAAAATAAAAAAAGTAACATTTAGATAATTTCTTGCAGCTACCAATTGCTACAAAAGATGGTGCTATGTTAGGGACTATTACATACGACGAAAAGGAAAACCTGGTACCTTGTCAAGTGGAGAAGCAGCAAAGAAGAGAGCCAATCTCCTATCTTTCTTGGATAGCTTTTCTCCATCACAAAAAAACAGCATTACTAAAATGAAAGTCGAAACCCCAGAAGATAGTCAAGATAGCAATGAACAAACGCAATTCCAAAATCGTGAAACGGAAGATTTTGTTTATATTAATGTTAGAGATATCAGTTCTGATAGGTACAATAACACAGACAATGATGAAGAAATTAATAAAAAGTTTCAAAGAGATGGGAATAAAATGAGAGAAACCTTGAAGCGGAAAAATAATTCCCATGCTGAAGAACCGTCTCCTCAAAATGAGGATAATGACTCGATGCACAATGCACAAAGGCTACAAGCACATGAGCTAAGTGCAGGCACCCCTCAACCCCCACAACAGAACAGAAATGAGGATGAAACGGATCTCTTTTTCAGTGCCATGGCAAAAATTGTTAAGCAGCTGCCAAGATATGAACAAGTCCAACTTAGAATGAAAATTGGGTCATTGGTTGGTGACGCAGAATTGCGCTATATTACCACGGATTTACCTCCAGTCAGCGTATCACCAAGCCCCAGTACAAGTTGCACTAATTATTCTAAAACTGAAATGCCTTCAGTGGAATCGAATAGTGCTGCTACTCCTCAACATTATCTCAGGGATAAGACGTCCACTGCTGGACATATGCCTCCCCCATAAATTGCTACAGCGAGCGGTCTTGAGCCACCATCATGCAGTGTACTCCCGCAGCATTCAGGCAGCACCTTGTGTGGTGTCTGCCTACTTTTCGTCTTCCGCGCTGCGCGCTCGCCACTCGAGATATTTTCCACGAACAACCTTGTGGTCTATTCCAGTAATATTATTCTGTGGCCTATTCCTTGTAAAAAGACGGCCGTCGAAGTCACGATCATTCATCCAACTTTTTACGTCCATCATTTAGCAACCGCTTAATAGCGGTATGGTTTTATAGCAGTGAAATAGCAATGGAATATATTATATTTCTAACTATCAACTACAATTTAAGAATGTATGTGGAGAACAAAATTAATTTAAATTGTACATACATAATAAAAAGGATATTTTTTTGTTTGTATATTTGAAAAATTATTTCAACATAACAATCAAAAAAACTTTTTATAAAAAAATTAAACCGCCGAAAAAACTGAAAAGCATTAAATAATAGGGAAACATTTTCTATTAGGCCTTAATTTACTCACTTCTTAAAGTAATTTTGGATTACCAAGAAATTTTAAGTCGGCGCCACACCACACAAGCAAATTCATTATCTATGTAAAGCGCGATGCGCAGCGGCATACGTTTTTCGGTTATTTCTTTGAATTTCAGGTAATTTAGTGATCTTTATTCGTTGATTCTGTGGCACCGACTCAAAATTTCTTGGTAATCCAAAATTACTTTAAGAAGTGAGTAAATTAAGGCCTAATAGAAAATGTTTCCCTATTATTTAATGCTTTTCAGTTTTTTCGGCGGTTTAATTTTTTTATAAAAAGTTTTTATTTTTTGCTTTTCAGTTTTTTTTTGGGCTAATTTTTTGACCCCAGCTAATCATACTTCACCGGGTGGTCGCACCCCACAAGGTGGCCACACGACCTGGTGAAGGTTGAGGGACTAACAGGATGAGGTTCGATCACGACCGGTCGGTGAGGCGATTTGTGAGGGAGGCCTATGTCCAGCAGTGGACGTCTTTTGGCTGATTTTATTTCATTTCCAAAGGTATTGTAAGTAGGTATCAAAAGTTACAATGTAACACGGAAATGCAACCTGTGAGTGGATAAATCGACCCGCCGACCAAAAAGTTACCCCTATTTTCCCACCCTTAGGGTGGGAATTTTATTTCCAAATTTTTATGGGACCAATTTCAAGGTATACCCTGTCGATTAAAAAAAGAATTATCAAAATCGGTCCACACAGTAAAAAGTTATGCGTGATCATACATAAAAAAAAATAAAAAAAAAAAAAAAAAAATATACGCGACGAATTGAGAACCTCCTCCTTTTTGTTTTTTCGTCGGTTAAAAAAAAAAAAAATCCTACGTTATCTCAGATGAGATGAACATTGGATAGGCTTATTTATCAATATTTCAGAATACCTTTCACATACAGCTCAGAGAGGGAGCACATACAGCTTGGCAAGTAAGACGTGAAAAAATTAGGGTGCTTCTGAGCAATAGGAATAAGTAATTATTATTCACTTTCTTACATTCAAAATAAAAAATCATTGATAAATTCATGATCTGCCTCTTACTAGAATTACCATTTTTTTTTCTAACTCAAAATTAAAACGGTTCCGTATCACGACATTCTTGCTAAGCTGTAGTCCAAAGCTAATATTATAATTGCTTAAATTAGTAAGATAGTTCGAAGTTCGCCGTGTTTGCTAGTTTTTAACCGACTTCAAAAAGAAGCTTATCTGTTTGACCTGTATGTATGTTTGTCCGCGATTATCTAGCGTTTGGCTGAACCGATTTTGATGCGGTTTTCAGATAAGTATTTGTTATATTCAGGAGAAGGTTTTAGTACCTATTTTAACCGACTTCAAAAAAAGAGGAAGTGCTCAGTTGTATGGGTATGTACGATGATGATGTATGGGTCAGTTTATTGAAGGCGGGTTCCTTTTTGTAAAAAAGAAATTATATCCTTTAAACACAGTATAATACTAAAGTACCTATAGAACTTACAATTTCTTGAACAGAGTAATTGGCTAAGGTGCCCAGCCTCTGCAGCCCTACGGAGTACGCAGCAGCTGCCAGAGTGTTTATGTTGGCCAATATAGGAGTTCCTGAAATAAGATATGTGCCTTAAAAAACTAAGCAGGATTTTTTTATTCAAAACAATTTAAAAGGTACAAAAGTTACATGCGTTTTGCTGCTAACGAAATCTAGTGCCATACAAATTCCTATCAAAAAACTGCACACCTATATCATCATCATTTCAGCCGAAAGACGTCCACTGCTGGTCATAGGCCTCCCTCACAGAACGCCACAACGACCGGTCTTGAGCGACCCTCATCCGTGTATTCCCGCAGCCTTCACCAGATCGTCTGACCATCTTGTCCGCGCTTGTTAGTTGAAATTCAATAATTTTTTTACACAAATATATAAAAACCAAAATAGAATAAATCGGTGCTGATGTAGGGCGTAGGGATTCAGCTCACCATACCTACCAACTTTCCCTAAGCAACATGGGTCTAAATCTCAAAACAAAAAAAAACGGTCGTGTTAATTTTTTCGAGAATAAGAGAAGAATACATTAGTGAAAGGGTTAAGGGCGCCCATAACATAAAAATAATCTTATAATAGTTACATAATATTACACACAAACCTTCTTTATTGGTCATTATCACACCTTCCACAGACTCGTCGTCCATTATTCTGCTTACTATTGGATTCACATCATTGATTGATTCAGTCTGAAAACATAACGTTACGACCATAATCACAAGCTATAATTTGAAGAGATCGTGGAGCTGCAGGTCCGGATACGATTCTCGGCGGGTCGGTTTTGTCCGGGTGTGCTGCACAATATTAGATACCTAAGTATATTTGAGATCTCCCGTGTCCCCCTTGTAAACAGCCGAGATGGACACCGGCGGGGTTTTAGAGGGTGCGAACCCCACATAACCCTGCGACTCCCCCCGGGGTCGCAGGGTACTCGTTAGGAGTTTCCCCGCCTAAAAAAAAAAGGTGGGGATCAGCGTTCTTCGTTAAAATTAAACAGCTATTGGTACAGTCCATGTTCTGCCTACCCCAGTTATAGTTGGGAACTCGGTTCTCGAAGTTGTCGACGAGTACGTATACCTAGGACAAACCATGCAGTTAGGTAGGTCCAACTTCGAGAAGGAGGTCAATCGCCGAATCCAGCTCGGATGGGCGGCGTTCGGGAAACTACGCAACGTCTTCTCGTCCAATATTCCTCAGTGCCTGAAGACGAAGGTATTTAACCAATGTGTGCTGCCAGTGATGACATACGGTTCTGAAACGTGGTGCTTCACTATAGGGCTTATGAACAGGCTCCGGGTAGCTCAACGAGCCATGGAGCGGGCTATGCTCGGGATTTCTCTGCGGGATCGAATCAGGATCATGAGGACATACGCAGAGAAACCAGGGTCACCGACATAGCCAAGCGGATAAGCTCGTTGAAGTGGCAATGGGCAGGTCATATAGCCCGCAGAACAGATGGCCGCTGGGGCCGAAAAGTTCTCGAGTGGAGACCACGGATCGGCAAGCGCAGCGTAGGACGTCCACCGACCAGATGGACGGATGATCTGCGCAAGGCTGCGGGTCCACGCTGGATGCAGGCCACCTGCGATCGGTACAGATGGAGAGCCTTGAGGGAGGCCTATGTCCAGCAGTGGACGTCCTACGGCTGAAATGATGAGGTACAGTCACGGACTAGGAGGCCGTAACAGATTTGTCTATGGTTTCGTCAGCCCTAGATTGTAATACCAAAGAACAAGAGCTATTTTGCAATACAGAAAAACCGGAAGTGTTACGCCGATCGTGTCCGCCACTGTACTACGATCGTCAACCCGCCTGCAAAGCGTTTCGGTAAGGCACAGAGGCGAACGGGTGCGATACTAGCGCCACTTCGATAAATAATTAATATCTTCTAAACCATGGCCGAAATCAAAACGTCAAAATCCGTAAAACACGCTTGAGCGCGTTCAGGGCCTATGAATAAGGTTGAAAATTAAATAACAAACTTTGACACCGCGCGGAAATAAAACCGCCTGTGCGTTCGTAGCCTAAAAGTTCTAAGTTTATCTAGGGAGTTGTTAAAGACGCATATTTTTGATTTCGGCCTTTGTTTAGAACATATAAATATTTATAATAATGCTCATGCTCATCCTTTGTGGGGGGGAGGTGTATTTATAACCAGCAGTGGATGTATTTAGGCTGTTAAAAAGAAGAATATGATATGTTTCGGGCGCACTCAGTACCTACATTACGATTGTAAGGGGATCTGAGTGTTATGCGTATAATTTTTATAACTAAGTAATTATGCACTGACCACTTGGACTAAGAGTTCGTCGACTTTTTCCTTGAGTAGATTTGCTAGTATCTTCATGATTCAGTTATCGAAATGCAAAAGATTATATACAGCAACGTACAGCGTACAGCCTTAAAGCTTAGGAAATATTTCATGAAAATCAGTGGCTATATCTAGTTGGCCATGATTTATTAAAGCATTGCCTGAAATTTAGTGATCAATTCTCTACCGGGATATTATTTTGTTCAGCAGGAGCTGTAGGTAGGACAGTATAAACGTATATGAACCTAGATGGACATAAAAATCAACGTCATTCCTAATATTTGGGTAGTGAAAAAAACGTTTCTCCCGAAACGCAAATTTCATCAAAAATTAACTCTATCTCTATCGCACGTTTGCGGTTAAGGGGCGACAGCATGAGTTTTTCTAGTTATTCTTTCGTCGACACAATCATCTAACTACTGGACATGGTCTCCGTCTCCAACCTCCACCACAGTTTGCCACAAGAACAAACAAACAGGGAGTAAGTTTTCCATAATTGCCACGCTTGGCAGGCGGGTTGGCGATCGTAGTGTAGCTCTTCAATTATTTCAACGATAGACGCTGCTCGTCCGGTGTTCCCTGTCGCCTTTTGGGATAAGTACAGTGGCGGACTAGGAGGCCGTAACAGATTTGTCTATGGTTTCGTCAGCCCTAGACTGTATTGCCAATGAACAAGAGCTATTTTGCAATGCAGAAAAACTGTAAGTGTTACTCCGACCGTGTCCGCCACTGTACCTACTCATGGAAAGAGACGGGATGCTGGTTTTCTTTAAACAGCCATACTGCGATCAACAATTATTCGCCTGCCAAGCGTACAAAAATCCCCCCCCAATGTTCGTCCTTGTCGTCTATTAGGAATTAAAAACCCTTTATTTTATAATTATATTTTTCATCAAATAAAAGTAGATGTGTACATTTTAGTAAGTAAAATTGATTTCAATTGCAAGACTAAGTAGAAGCGTTGTCTTTCTTCTTTAAATATCAGTTCCGGTAACTCTTTTTCTTGTACAGTCTCCGCTTCCGCTCCTGAATCCGCTGGACGGTGCACGCCGTGAACTCCGTGCTCGTGGCAGCCATTATTTCTACCGTTTTAGTCTCTATTCGAAATGCTATTGGCTCGTCCGTTATATCCTGGGAATTAACAAAATTAAAACAAGTTTTTTAAAAATTAGGTAAAGTTTGAGCTTGTTGAACTAGAGCGAAGTGTATGTGAACTGTGAATTAGCTAATCTTAGAGACTCATGCTCGGCCACGTAAGAGGAAATTGAAGAGTGATCCGGGCTCACCATATAAGTGAGTATACCGAACAACTTTAATGGTCGAAATCTCATAAAAATATATTGATGTTCGAGCTTTTAAAGCATGTTTGCAACTCAGTAATATGATTAGAAACAAAAACCTATAAAAGTATGATTAAAAAATCCGATGAATAAAATTCTTCAAAAGGATTTCCATGTTTCCTTTGAAAACCGTATCTCGTATACCTACTCGTGACAAAACACGGTGTCGTTAAAACTTTTGTCTTCTCGTCCATCGTTTCGAGGTGAAACAAAAGAGAAATTTACAATTATCAACTTTTTAATAAAAATATGAGACCATAAAAAATATAATATATCAACTTGACTTTATAGAAAACTTTTTGTTATAATAATTCAACAAATGCTGCGGCGGTTTCCTTACTCTGAGGATAAATGCGTCTTTCTTTTGCCACGATTCTATAATTTCTAGAAAAACCTTATAAAAGCTGCGCAGATAAAGAAACGGTTTGAAAATGCGGCCGAACGCATGCTATCTTGCGTATATTAGTATGAGGGAAGAGTTAAGAAGAGAGAGCCTGGACAGCCCATACAACGACCTCTATTTTGAGATCGTTTCTACATTTATTGATATTGCAACGCATAGATCGACAAAAAAAAACAACAAAATTTAAACTCTTTACATAAGGTACGTAGAACTCTATCTAGAATCCCTGAAACATACAAACCCTCATGAAGGAAACAAACATCGATATCTGTCATATACGTTGTATAGTCACACTCAATATCATCATCATTTCAGCCGAAAGTCGTCCACTGCTGGACATAGGCCTCCCCCATAAATCGCGACAGCGAACCGGGCTTGAACGACCCTATAAAATGTACTACCGCAGTCTTCACCAGGTCGTTTGACTACCCTTTTTTTAAGGCAGGTCAACTCCTAACGAGTAACCTGCAGCCCCGGGGGGAGCCGCAGGGTTATGTGGGGTTCGCACCCACTAAAACCTCGCCGGTGTCCATCTCGGCTGTTAGCAAGGGTGTCACGGGAGATCTTTCGATGGTCGTCTGACCATCTTGTGGGGGGTCTGCCTACTCTGCGTCTTCTAGTTCGCGTTCGCCAATAGACTCTTCGGGCCCAGCGACAATCTGATCTTCGAGCTACGTGCCCTCGGTGACTTTTTAGTCATTATCACTACCAACTAATGAAGTAGGTACAATAATAATGAAATACATACAACTTCGGTGATGGCGTTGTAGATAGCTTTGCTAATTCTCGGCAGGGCGGTGGAGAGAGTTTGGGACATGCTCTCTGGTAGTGTGCACATTTGTGGGGTATCTGCAACGTTAAAGTAACAATTAGACATAACCCCCTTGCCAACAGCCGAGGTGGACACCGGCGGGGTTTTAGTGGGTGCGAACCCCACATAACCCGGCGGCTCCCCCCGGGGCTGCAGGGTAATCGTTAGGAGTTTCCCCGCCTTAAAAAAAAGGCTTAGATATATCCTGTATTTGATGTCTTAAGATGATGATGCTGATGATGTAATAAAGATCCTTAAGTAGAATGATACTTTACCTCCCTTGATAAACATCACGCCAACAACGGCATGGTTTGATTCTATTCTATTGATTGTATCGATGGTCTTCTGCGAAAATTCCTGTAATTCATAAAAAGTGATTTTTTTTATGGATCCCTAATACCAGGTAATCAGAAAACTAAGAAAGAAACGATGGTACACTGGATAAAGGTCGCGCAAGGCCGATCATTGTGGTCATATCTGCAAAAGACCTACATCCTGGCTGGTTTTTCGACAGTTATTATAAAGGAATAGCTGTCCCAGCGAACTTTGTATCCCGCCTTACGATTTTATATGAAAAAAATTTTTTTTTGATTTACTAAATTCCCCTCCATTTTTCCATATTTTCGCACCCTTAAAACCATCCCTGGACTGCTACGAACATTTTAAAACCAAAATCATCTAAATCGGCATGGCCGTTCTCGAGTTTCAGCGAGACTAACGAAGCACGATTCCTTTATAGTATATGTAAAATTAAGTATCTATTCTAAGATATTATGTAGGTATAAGGGCTATAAAAGGTTACAATATTGATTAGGTAAACTTATATTGTAAGGCCGTATAAAGTTCGCAGTGCCAGCTAGTAAGTACAGTCACGGACTAGGAGGCCGTAACAGATTTGTCTATGGTTTCGTCAGCCCTAGACTGTATTACCGAAGAACAAGAGCTATTTTGCAATACAGAAAAACCGGAAGTGTTACGCCGATCGTGTCCGCCACTGTACATATAGGTAATGTTTTTAGAGAACTTACTGCCGGCATATGCCGTTTAGGCACAACTTTCTTGTAGCACTCTAGCGTCATATTCTATGATAAAATAAATTATATCTAAAAGTAATATAAATATTAATATTAAATTAGCGATAAAAACATAAAAAAATATGTTAGCAAGATAAAAGTGGAGTCGAAATTACGAAAATATGATCGAAAATCAACTTGGCCATGCTAAAAACGAATAAATGGGGCCTAATTTTTAACCGACTTCAAAAAAGGAAGTCAGTCAGTTTAACCTGCTATTAACCTGTGTATGTATGTCTGTCCGCTATTATCGCGAGTTTTGCTGAACCGATTTTGATGCGGTTTTCAGAAAAGTATTATTTTTATTCAGGAGAAGTTTTTAGTACCTTTTTAACCAAATTAGAAAAAGAGGAAGATCTCACTTTATGTATGTTATTGAAGGGTCTCTTTAAAACACAAAAGAAATTATATTAACAAGTATATTGATCTAAGTTTCTTTGTATTTGTAGATGAATAAAACGTAATTATAATTAAAGTTTATAATATGTACTTACATAATTATACGTATGTTTTTTTTAACGCCTCCGTAGCTCAGTGGCGTAGCGCGTTGCGCCACGGCACGGAAGGTTGTGGGTTCGATCCCCGCAGAAAACACCACATATTGATTTCTCACAAAAATCACGTTGTGGTTGTTTTCGGTTGGATAGGACATTGCAGGCTTGAATCACCTGATTGTCCGAAAAGTAAGATGATTCCGTGCTTCGGAAGGCACGTTAAGCCGTTGGACCCGGCCGCAGTAGTGGTCGTTATAACCGCGGCGACAAGCTGGCCCCTTGTCACGTTGGTAATAAAGCATAAACTCGGCTAAACGTGGGTCCGGCTCTCAAGCTGGTGCCTCTGCCTAACCCTCCGGGGAATAAAAGGCGTGATATTATGCATGTATGTATGTTTTTTTTAAATATATAAATTGCATTTTAGAGAGCATGTAACATTTCAATAGGTACTGTATGCGACAGACATAGGTAGGTAGTGAAACTACAAGGCTTTTTATTTGACTACGGATCGCTAAAAAACATCTTTTAGTACGGAACCCGGACCCGGGACAAATGTCCATCTTTCCGTCCATTAGTTAAATTATTATTACCCAGATTACCATTCGGGTGCGGATAACAGACATACTTCCGGAATATCCGGAATTTAATTAACGGTTTGTATCAAAATGTTAGTATTATTGGAGCGTTTCACCATAACAGTAATTTCAACCTGTGCTCTGTGCTATACTTAGGCGAATATTAATTTATATGATGTTGTTTGAGTGTTTCTGTTTATTATTATAACTAGTCGACCCGGCAAACTTCGTACCGCCTAACCTTTGACTATTTTGTGTATTGTATTATAATTATAAACCTTCTTCTTGAATCACTCTATCTTTTAAGAAAACTGCATCAAAATCCGTTCATAATTTTTAAGATTTAAAAAAGCATACATTGGGACAGACGCGGGAAGCGACTTCGTTATATACTATCCGTCTTATTCATAAAGATACAGTACATTTTAAGTAGCTTTACTGGAGGTCTACTTCTCTGGTTTGATGTATGGTAAATACGTGACATCCAGTCTAAATTGACATATGTCAAATAACTAAAATGCTCTTTAACTTTTTATGAATAACAGGATAAGTATTGACTAGTCGACCCAGCGAACTTTGTACCGCCCTACCTATGTTGTGCATGTATTGTATAGATATAAACCTTCCTCGTGAATCACTCTATCTATTAAAAAAGCCGCATCAAAATCCGTTGCATAGTTTTCAAGATTCAAGCATATAGGGACAGACGCGGGAAGCGACTTTGTTTTACACCTACTAGTATTGATATTGATATTGACTTATTTAGGCTAGGCTCTACCGCGTTTTTATCGTCCGATAATAAACTTTAGAATAAGTACTTGTATGTAACTGTCGCTAAAATAGAATAAATCGAGGAACGAAAGGCACACTTAATTTTGTAAATAAAAAAAGTAAGTATACTTACTTCCCAATACTTTGGGAAGTGTAACTAAGTGTGTAGTGTAGTAAAAAAATATTTGTTTAATAAGTATAAGATACGAGGTATCACACTTATTGTAGGTCAAATAGACTTATACCATATTTGGTAAAGTATCCTATAAGGCAAGGTGGCTCAGGGGCGCCCACAAACGGGCTCAGGCATTGCCTTACAATGGAGTCGTCTGTGGTGGCAACATAAGATTTATTTTAACGATTACCTAGTAACAAAGTTACAAACAACACATTAGGTACGTAATTCAGGCAGTACCTAATAAACCCGTCGTAAAAGTAGGTAGAGAAGAGGTAACAGGGTAGCGAAAACTCATTTCCATCGTAAAGTGATTTTCCGGATTCCGAAAATCTAATTTCAATTTTTCCGACCCTTTTGAAAAACTATGTGCAAACGACTGGTTTTTATGTAATTTTGTGTTGTTTTTCTAGCAATCGCTTGTAAGCACGGGTTTCTAGAAAACAAGTATTTGATATTCCAATAAATTGTTGGATAGGTATATACTCTAATGATTAAACTAGGGTCAGCGAACATTTGGCGATTCGCGGCGAAAATAACGAGAAAATAAAAACTTGTCTCAAAATTTTATATGTATGAATAATTAGTTACTTTAAGTGAACCCTTCTGGACAAAAGTCCAAATTGCTACACCCTTGCCGGGTAACTTAGTTTTAAGTGCTATGTAAGTACCTTTATTAACACCATGTACACACTAAGTTGCAATAAATATCTTTATATCTTTATAATTTCGATTGAAAATCTGTTTGGAAACCTGCGCGAAACCTGCGCAAAGCCTGCGCCATAGAATTTAGAATTCTGAGAATTTAGAGTGCCGCCCGAGCCAATGAAGTGACATACAGTGGCGGCCTAGGTCGCCGTACCACTTCCGGTTTTTCTGTATTGTAAAATAGCTCTTGTTCTTTGGCAATACAGTCTAGGGCTGACGAAACCATAGACAAATCTGTTACGGCCTCCTAGACCGCCACTGTACGAGTAGGTTACAATATTTTCAGTTTTGAGTTGAGGTAACGAACAACATGGCTACATACTAGGTCCATGCATATATGTAATGTAGGTCTAAGAAGAATTTTGTTTTGTTTAACTTTTGTTTTCGTAACAGTGCGAAAACTCCGGTCCCCTACAATTTACGGTCAAGCTTATTATGGAAGTTTCAGGCGAAATTCGTTTCCTTTAAGTCACCTTTTTGCGTTCACTTTGGTTTTAGCTCACATTTGTAATTTTGAAAATGTTGTCTGAATAGTTTTTGTTTTTAAAGACAGAGCCATGTACCTAATTAGGAAATGGCGAATAAACAGAATTAGATATCAGACAATTTTACCTAAGTATATGTTATCCTAGCTAGAATGTTTCTCTGCATTGTTGTAAATTATTAAAGCGAGACCGGTCATGCAGCTCTCACCCTGGACGAGGAAATCCAACATTAAAGCTCTTAGGTAGCTAACTACGATACATGCATGCATATACTAGCTGAAACTGCCATTTTCGTACCGTCTTATAATATCAGTTTACACTATATTATTGTATTATTATATTGTGAACTAGTCGACCCGGCGAACTTCGTACCGCCTTACCTATTACTGCGTTGTGCATCTATTATAAGTCTTTATAAACCTTCTTCTTTAAAAACCGCATTAAAATTCATTGCGTAGGGTTTAAAGATATAAGCAGCATACATAGGGACAGACGCGGGAAGCGACTTTGTTTTATACTGTGACAAGTCGACCCAGCGAACTTCGTACCGCCCAACCTGTTAGTATTTTGTGTAATACTTATGAACCTTCCTCTTGAATCACATAATCTATTAAAAAAAAAACGCATCCAAGTGCGATGCGTAGTTTTAAAGATTTATTCATACATAGGGACAGGAAGCGACTTTATTTTAGGTATACTATGTATTGATGATTTACCCGATAAGCTCTGATACAGCTTTTTAATAGTAACAGTAGAATCTATCATAAGATAAGATAAGATAAGATAAGAGAATTCTTTATTGCAATCAAAATAAAACATAGAGTACATAAAACAAGTTACAAATATCAATGCAAATGGCGGCCTTATCACTAAAAGCGATTTCTTCCAGGCAACCAACGAGGAGATAAATACAATTCAGTAGTAGGATGTGAGGCTTCATACCATGGATCATACCAACTTAAACAATGTAAAACACTTTTTTTTTTAAATACAAACAGTTTATTTTAAATTTTTACTTGATGGGAGACATCTGTAAGTTAAAAAAAATATAAATTTAATATGAAGTATTATATTATTTTAGCAACAGTGCTCAACGATAAGTCATCATCATCACAATTATTGCATCATCAACGATCCTGAAATAGTATGCACATCTTTTATGTGTCACGGTTCTGTAAAACAATGATCTACTCATTAAGAGATACTTCTATAACTCACGCCATCAATTTACTCTCCAGCCTAACCAAACAGGCTTTAATAGCCTCTATCTCTAGAGACATTTGATCGATTTTCACATGCACTTCTTCAATAGCTACTGGCAATGCGTATTCCACCATCTGATCTTTCATCTCGCTTACATCCGTATCTAAATTGGTCAAATGCTTTATGATCTCTTCATATCTCTTTTTCATTCTTACGTGAGGTCTTTCATCTGAATCTGGTCCCTGCTCTAGTGCTGTTTTTATTTCATCTCTCTTTCTTTGATCAAGAACTATCCTGTCGTATATCTCCGTAATTTTCGTCGTAAATGTATGAATTGCTGTTTCTTCTTCCAGCTGCTTCTTTTGAGCGGTGGCTTTGTTCAAAATGGCGTCTCGTAGATGTGTTGTAAGCATCTTCGTGTGCCTCCACCGCGGTCTGCCAGGGTATATCTCTACTATGTTTGCAACATTTCGTTTCTTTCTAATACTTTCGTTGATTTTCTTTGGCAGTATCTTGGAAAAGAATTTGTTATAGACCAAAGTGTCTAAAGTTGCTAAAAACTCAACCTGTTTCACTAACCTCTTAATATTACCTAAGATTTCTAAATCATTAATATCATTTACAGCTACACCGACCATTAAATTCATAAGAACTATAGCTGCTAAGATCAAAAATATAACAAAGACAATTCTGGTAACAATAATAGATGTAGCAAGCTCATTGATGTGTTCTTCATCAAATAGTGAATTGTAGTCGAACTCTGACGTCATCATCACAATCGTCTTGACTAAGGCAGACCAGGGACCCTCAAAAGGGATCTGAGAGTGGAACTGGATCATGAAGCTCAGAGAAAAGCCGACGACTAGAAACGCAAAAGTTGCAAGGATCTGAAATAGAGATGGTAACGAGATTAAGATAATAAAAAAGCTGTACATAAGTCACCCATCTGCAGACTGTTACTGTATACTTATTGACTTTAATATGTTTAAAATATAACAAAATATAACAAAGAGTATAAAGCTACAAGACACAAATCATACCTTAACAACATTAGTAGCGACTTTCCCAAACATGAGGACATAGTATCCCCAATTTGGAAATCTGGACAGCAGAAACATCATTTCCAGCCAGGACAGCAGCACGGCCATAGTCGCAACATGGCGGGGCCATTCTGATGAGGCCCAGGAACTTATGGTCACAGCTGGTGGAAGCAACATTGCTAAAGATAGGGAGCCAAATTTGACCCACGTTTCCAGTTGAAGGAAGTATCGACTGCTTTTGACATTCATGTAAAGCAGTTCCTGGAATTTAAAGCAGTTTTAAATGTTGCACTGAATTTAAGTTTTGTTTTCAAATGGTTAAAACCATTAACATTTTATAATACACAGTTCATTGAGATTTGTTAATTTATGTATGTGAATATAGTTATTTTTAACACTTCTTTGCATTTGTACTTGCTAAATTCAGCTTAGTTGCCATCAAAAATTACCTTTACTAACCTGAAAGAGTATAACAAGAACAGTCGCATAAACGATGTAACCCCAAATCTTTGGCTCGAGCCAAGCAGGCGGAACCTCCATCGTGTCTCTATAGAAGAACACTGATACGATGAATATTGTCAAGGAACCTAAAAAGACCGCGTAGCAAACTAGTATAGTATAAAAAAACGGAAGTAGAGCCTTCCATTTATAGTACAGAAAACTTTCAAGTAGAGGATGTACAAGAAGACATTGTTGATTATATCTGTTGCCAGTTTTAAGAAGCGCTTCTATAACTTTCATCTGCTCCATCTCGCAAGATCTTGGCATAAGAACAGAATAGTCTAGCTTCACGCAGCAGTTTGCGTCTTGCAGATTTTGGTCTGTCGCTGTGATATAAGAATCGAAAAGCTCTTCCAAGTACGCAGTAGGCTTGGGTAAGTTATTGACGATCATATCTATTGCAGTTCGCTTAAATTTCTTCGGACCATCAGTGTAGCCTGACAGGTCAGCTCCAGCTTGAAGTAACACTGGTATAATCTCCCTGCTGCCGTTATGAGCAGCGGTATGCAATGGATACCACCCGATACTATTAACTTCGTGGATGGTTGTCTTGTCGAAGTCAAGTATAACTTTTGCTATGTCAGGATAGTTTTTAAATGCAGCTATATGTAAAGGTGTTGATTCTTTTGCCGGGTAGTTAGTTGACCTTAGTCGAACATCAGCCTTTAATGAAAGCAAGTATTTTAAGCATTCAATATGATTGTTTATGACAGTAAAGTGTATAGGTCCGAAGCCTTTCTTGTCGCTAGCTGTGACTACATTGAGCATCTCTCTGGTTATATTCTGGTCATGGTTGGCAAGTATTTTGAGTATTTCTAAGTTTCCTATTTCAGCAGCTTTGTGAAAAACGTTTACGTTTCCAGGGAGAGTGACTTTGTTAGAGGCTCCTTCGTTGAGTAAAGCCATCACACATTCAGTATGACCTTTGGCTATGGCTAAAAAAAGTGGTGTTTCGCCAGAAGTGTTCTGTAAGTCAAGAAAGCTCTTCTGTTTGGCGATGCTAAGGATTTCGTTTAGCACATCGAGATTTCCTATGGCTGCTGCGGAGTGAATGGGCGTCTCTCCATCGTTTGCCTGGAAAATATTATAATTATTTAAATACATTTTCAATTATTATATCGACTATGAAATGTTTCTCTGTTAATGCATGTTTCCGAACCTTCAGAGTGACATCAGCACCAGCCTCCAACGCCACACATACTCCCGTTACCCAGGATGCCTCAACAGAAGCTTGGAGCACCGTGTGACCATCTCTGTCCCTCACATCCACTGTGGCTTCCATAGGATCTGCATCATTGCTTCCTGAATTAGCGAGAATCTGTAGAGATAAAATAAATGTTTTATTTTTTAAACATGATATTATTACGTAGTGATTCCCTTGCTTGCGGAGTTGGCCCCTTAGATTCAATAGTTACAATGTTTTTTGAGTACATTTCAACCCAAATATAATCAAATGTACCTGTAAAGGATCCTCCAGCTCCTTCTTCACACACAAATGCAGTGGTGTCTGCCCACCTGGATTAAGGCAGGCCACCGAAACTCCAGCGTCCAAAAGATCCTTGATAGAATCAAGATTTTCCAGCTCAGCTGCGACGTGAAGTGGCGTGTCAAGATTGTTTAGGCCACGTGGTTTCATTGTGTTGTGGGCGCCGCCTGCTTTTAGTAGCATGCGAATAACATCTGTAAAACTAAGAAAAATGTTTGTGAATAGGATTATTTTGAGTGTCAAAAACTTCTTCTTCTAGATATAGGCCTCCCCCATAGATTACCACAAGAATGAACATTGTGGAGCGGGTTTTGCCATAATCGCCATGCTCGGCTTTCGCAGTGTGGCTATTTAAATTTTCTTACGAAGGACGCTGCAGTCCGCCCATCCAAAGTTTCCCTAGTCATCTTTTATTTCTAGCCAGTAGCCAGGTTTATAAACTTCCAACATAAGAACTTCTTCTTCTTTTTATCCTGTTATCCCCAGCGGGGACATAGGGCTTTAAGAAATTTCCTCCAATTTTGGCGGTCTTGAGCAACAGCGGGTAACTCCTCCCAGTTAGGCAAACACTATTGTCTTCTTGCTGCGTGGACCAGCGCCAGGTTGCCTTCGGGCGACCTCTTTTGCGTCTACCGGAGGGCTGCAACAACAGAGCTTCCCTGCAAGGTCGTCCATCTGCTCTTCTTAGCGAATGTCCTATCCAACGCCAATTTCTAGTTCGTATTTTCATTACAATTGGCTTCAATTTACATAAAAACTTACTGTTCAGAATTAATCTCCAAATCATAATACAGTGCTGTGCCAGCAACGTCCAGAGGAGTGCAACCCCTGGAGTCACAAAGTTTCGGGTCTGCCCCGGCAGCGAGCAGCAGCCTGGTGCACTGGCGACGAGCCCTGGCTGCAGCCACATGGAGGGGGGTCCATCCTGCCTGGATTAATGGCAGCTGAGGAAAATACAAAGCTTTAGATATATATAAAGAGGAAAGATTTGATTGTGTGTTTGTTTGCATTGAATAGGCTTCAAAAGTGTGAACTGATTCGAAATATTATTTCACTGTTGGGAAGCTACACTATCCCCGGGTGATATAGGCTATAGAATATTCTTAAAAATGTAGATACCAAAATATAATACTAGAGGCTGCCCCGCGGTTTTTCCCGCACAGATTTCTCCTAAACACAAAAATCCCATTTTCTCCCGTTCCCATGGGAATTTCGGGAAATCCTTTCTTATAGTGCTCACCTACACTCCCTAAGGAACCTACATGCAAAATTTCAGCCCGCTACGCCCAGTAGTTTCGGCTCTGCGTTGTCTGTCAGTCAGTCAGGTCAGTCAGTAACGGAAGAGTTTTATATATATATTGATTAATTACCTTAACATGGAAGAAATAGCTGTAAGTATTTAAGTCGACTTTTGAATTGGTTGATGTCATATATTTTCATTTTGTTTTGGGTAAAACATAAGATAAGACTGTACAACAAGCTTTGATGACTTGTTGAGCATCTTGTCCATCCAACGTGTCAAATCATGGGTTATCAAGGATCAAACTCAGGTCAGGCCTAATAAACTCTCTTAAACACACTTTATAAGAACTTGCATTTAGCCTAAGCAGATAGAAAAGCACGGCATGGATACGACGAAGGCGCCACATCGGCTGAAACAAATGCAGCTTTAAAGCTATAATGCGGCATAGAATTATTAAAATTACAGCGCGTTTATTGGAGCAGATGTGGCGCCTGCGCCGCATCCATAACGCGCCTATCTAGTGTCAGTTAGCCACTTACACTGCCTTTGATATCCCGACAGTTATGGTCAATATTGTCTTTCCAGTCCTTAGGAAGCAGCATTTTGACCTCTCCAAGATCACAAGGTATGTTGGCCATAACCTTTGTCTTCTTACTGATCTTCCTGATGTCTTCTTCAGCTCCGGAAGACATGCACTCGTTGTCCACACGGTCGTGCATCTCTGTGGCAAGATTTGTATGGTTTATTTCCAGGAGGACTACGGCGACTAAGGGAATTTTCAACGGTCGGGCAGCAGCGGCTAACGTTGAAGCATTTAAACAACCACACTGCGATCGCTAACCCGCCTGCCAAGCGTGGCGATTACGGCAAATTCCCTCCACAATGTTTGTCCTTGTGACAATCTGTGTCTGTGGGGGAGACCTATGTCCAGCAGTGGACGTCTACTGGTAGTAATGATGATGATGATGATTTCCATGAGCTGGTTATTTGTTAGTTTATTAATTTCGCAAAGGGTTACATGAAATGTCCCAATCTGCGGTAGCAAAGAGCCCAACCCCTAGCTCCTAATCATAGTGCTTTATATACTCTCTTCACCCCAATTGCTGCTGTGCCGTCTTTCTCAGGGGTGTTGAATAGGTTTGTACCCGCTAACTAATGATCATGATGGCCCTATCTTTTACAACAGGCAGGGGATACTGATATTCTTACGTCTGAACCTACAAGGGCTCTTGTATGACCAAGACCTGTATGACCTTTTTTTCCCGCGCATTCTGACAATCTTTTGTATCAGTACATGATATGACAGAACTGTCAGCAACTCCGAGACGAAATGAAAATGCTGTAGAAGAATGTCAGTGAAAAATAATTTGCTGTGTTGTGTTTACTGTTAATTTTGCTTGAATTTTGTTGAGTAAGGACGTGGTGAAGTGAAGTCCCTGAAGACCGAATTTGTGCACAATGGAGATCGCTCAAAATTACATGGTAAATTAGTAAATAATATAAAGCACACCCACTCCCGGCCCTAAATCTACCGCGAACGTGCTTCGCGGTTACCGTCCTGCAAAAATCTTCGAATTGGGATTAACTTCAGTATCATGATCTGATAAAAACTACTTTCATCATTTAGGGAACGATTTAATTGATGATGCCTCTAGCCTAGCGTGATGGCAATTGAGGCGAACAAGATACCTGAAGATGATCTTATTTTTTACATTTTTGCTTGCAGGGTGAAGGAGCAACGAATGCCATGACGCGCATCAATGAAAATGGGAACGTTGTTGGCACAATCATTGTCAACTGCGAAGGTAATAAATAAAGTAATAACACTGTTCTTAGAGGCAGTATATCTCAAGTATTCTATGCCGTTGGTCCCGGCCACAGTAGTGGTCGTTATAACCGCGGCGACAAGCTGGCCCTTTGTCACGATGGTATAAAAATATAAACTTTGCTAAACGTGGGTCAGGCTCTGATGAGCCGGTGCCTTCGAGGCATAAAGGCGTGAGATTATGGTTATATGCCGTGGCATACTTTAAGTAGGAAGATACACTAATTGTTTGGAATCTGAGTGTCTCTTGCAATGTAAATGCTTTGATCAGGGTTTCCAGAAACGACAACCCTGGACAGCTTGACGGCTGCCACGTACTCCACCCACCTGCGTGCACTGTCTGCCTTCTCCAACAATGCACTGAAGGAGGTCGTAAGTATTTATCCTAAAACCTATTACAATATAGATAGACTATAAGTACTTAAAACGTCGCCGCAGCTAGAAAGGGAGGGAACAACATGCCCTCTCCGAGCACGATGCTATTAGCAGCTGAGCGTGGGAGGGAAACCGGACGCTTAAAATCTATGGTTCATTTTTTAAACGCTTTACTGCACATACATTTGCCTTGTTGTATTGGTCTCACATAATAAAATTTTCATTTAGCTATTGTGTTTTATTTTATCATTACTTTTTTATTTGTAAGCGCGCTTTACACTCGCGGCGCGAAAGGCTTGCGAACGCCCGCGAACGCCCGCGAACGCCCGCGAACGCCCGCGAACGCCCGCGAAAGCCGCGAAACGCGAGTGTAACCATTGAAAAAAAGTTGTAATTTCGATAGGCCCTGGCCTATGTAATGTTGCTTTGAGCTTAGCAGCCTGACCTTACCTAAAATACTTTTATTGAGCACGTAAATGTCGTACGAAGACAGGAACACCGAATTCCGTGAACAATCTTTACTATAAAAACTACAGCTGTAAATATTTGTGTCAAAATTTGTAAGCAAAGCAAACAAGATCATTAAAATAACTTGAAAAGGAGACTACCTATATATTTTCGTTTAGGTGTAAAATCGCTCTGTTTGAAACTTTAAATTGAAGGTGGTAATGTTTCTGTTTCCCCTGAGAAACACTTAATCATGGCAGTAATTCCGCGGCTCCGCTTGTAAGTAATGGAATAAAATATTGCTGCACATTATTTTTAGGGGATCTTCAGGTTACTTAGTTCGGAAGATTCGTGCGATTTTTAAATTGACTGGTCTGGCTTTATGAAGTTAATGACTTGTTTACGTAGAAGGCAACCCTAAACGCATCTCGCCTCGTGCAAAGTACTTACTTAGAATGAAATGTTTTTTGCTTGGCTTGGAATCGATATGAGATACGTTATCTATAAACTATTCTATTTTATCATCATCATCATCTCTGAGAAATGTTTACTGTTCGAGATAACTCGTAGATTCCCGAAGCGTGCCCCAAACACTAGGTTCAGATATTACGCAGATTGAAGCCGACATAGCTTCACAGTTTTTTTTATCGCGTTGACCTGCCATAGTACCTACTGAAGATTGCCGGGCCTAAAATATGTTTGTAGTTGTGTTGTTTTTTTCTGTCATTCATGAATATGGAGAGGAATCTAACGAAACATGAAAATAATAAGAATGCAATCATTAAAATCGAATTCTCTGATTGTAGGGGATCTGGTTTACTAAGGCACCTGGGAGGGTTTTTGGGTAGACAGGATGAAGTTATAGTGGAGATTTAACTTTGATATAGCCAACCGATGACGTGCGTATGTGGGTAGCTACACTGACTAGCTCACAGGTTGGTGGGAGACTGGCAGGCAGATGACACACTACGTTCCAGCGTATATGCATACACGCACACACACACCATCGGCAACTAACTCGTTTATTATAAACAATAGTAAAAGTAAGTTATTGGTAATCGCGTCGTCTACACTGATGTTGAGTTATAAGTGGTGGTTAAGTTTTTTTTGTTCATTGGAGAATGGATTCAATATAGCATCCTCTCTTTTTACAGGATGTATTGGATGAACTGGTGGTACTGAGATTGGTCACCAAGAAGACCGAGGCGGTGGTCGTCCCTGATGAAGAGTTCCATCTCATTGTTGTTATGAGACGCTAATGATTTAGTTTGTTGTTAGGGATTAATCAAATATTAATTGTACTGATATTTTGTTTGCATTGAAGTTCGGAAATGTTGTTAATGTGATGCTTATGTAAATGTTTGTTCAGGGATTTAGTATATCATGAATGTTTGCATTAAAGTTTTGAACTGCTAACGCTTCCTTATCTTTATTTATAATCTGCCCAATTGTATTTTTTCTTTGAAATAATCCACCAACTATGTCTAAGTACACCAGTTAGCATTCAATTGCGTTTTCATGTTCATTTCTTTGTACAAAAACCCTCCAGGTAAGGATCAGCGTGCATTAGCGGCCGCTGTGGTCAAACCAGTATTATTAGCGCAATCGTTGTGTTTGCTCAGGCATGCGTCAGAAAGACGCATGATAAACACGAAAGCGCATTGGTTTAAATATTGGTGAATTTTTCTTAGATACTTATACTTTTGTGTAAGTATAAGTATCTAAGAAAAATTCACCAATTCAGTGCCGCGGGCGCCGGCGTTAGAATGTCGCCCTCCCCTCTCCTCCCGTGGGAGCCGTAGGACCCGGCTGAGGGACAGCACCAGAAGACGGGCAGCAGCGTCTTCTGGTTTTTTTAAACAACACCATACTGCGCTCGCCAACCCGCCTGCCAAGCGTGGCGAGTATGGCAACCCCCCCCCCCCTCATGAATAGTCAGCATGTGCCCAGGCCCCTAGTCCCCGGCAGCCCCGCTATTCCTGACCACGGTAGCGGTTACGGTAACGGCGGGGCAAGGGGTGCTAAGAATCCCCGGACGGTCGGCTACCACCCCTTTAAACGACAACTGGCCCTGGCAACACACAACGTCCGCACTTTGAGGACTGACGATATGATTGTTGCGCTGGAAGAGGAAATGAGCAGGTTACGGTGGGATATTCTAGGGCTATCAGAAGTCCGTAGACAGGGACAGGACACGATAACCCTGAAATCGGGTAACCTGCTCTTCCACCGGGAGGGCGACCAACTGTCCCAAGGTGGTGTCGGGTTTCTCGTCCACAAGTCCCTCGTTAGCAACATTATTACCATCGACAGTGTGTCAAGCAGGGTCGCATACCTAACACTCAGAATATCTAAAAGATATTTGCTGAAGGTAGTTCAGGTCTATGCACCGACCTCGACACACTCAGATGACGAAGTAGAGTCTATGTATGAGGACATTAGTCTGGCCATACATACGCATAAAACTCACTTCAATGTTGTTATGGGGGACTTCAATGCGAAACTAGGCAAGAGAAGCGAGCATGAGTTGAGAGTGGGGAACTTCGGTTATGGGCAACGGAACCCTAGAGGTCAGAGGCTGGCCGATTTCATGGAGAAAGAAGGACTCTTCATGATGAATTCTTTCTTCCAGAAGCCACCTCATAGGAAATGGACCTGGATGAGCCCTGGTGGTTCTAGGAACGAGATAGACTTCATCTTGACCGACAAGAAACGGATATTCAATGATGTCTCCGTGATTCATAGGGTAAAAACCGGCAGTGATCACCGAATAGTAAGAGGCACATTGAATGTGAACGTTAAACTTGAACGGTACCGCCTGATGAAGTCTACGCTCCGTCCTACCCTCGCTCAGATCGAAAACCCCGAGAGCTTTCAACTCGAGCTCTCTAATCGCTTTGATTGTCTAGACGACGCATCAGTGGACGAGATCAATAACAGGTTCGTAAAAACTGTCCATACGGTCGGATCTAAATTCTTTAGGACTCGCCGTACCGCTAGAACTCAGAAACTCTCTGAAGACACCCTCAAACTTATGGCTGAACGACGCTTGCTTAGACTGCAGTCTCCCGATGATGCTGCGTCATATAGGCGGCTCAATAGGCAGATCTCGAAGGCCTTGCGACACGATATCCGTGTCTTTAATACTGCGCGTATTAAGGATACGATAGAGCGAAATAAAGGCTCCAAAGTGTTCGCAAGAGATATGTCTGTTGGGCAAAGCCAAATGACCAAGCTGAAGAGGGATGACGGCAGTATAGCGTCGACGAAAGCGGAAATTTTGAGGGAAATCGAGAAGTTCTACGGACAGCTATACGATTCGGTCACTAAGCCTGTTACTAGTGCGGCTAACGACCCTAGAGCCAAACTAACCCGACACTATACCGAAGATATCCCGGACATCAGCCTGTACGAGATAAGGATGGCCCTGAAACTGCTTAAAAATAACAAGGCACCGGGTGAGGATGGAATCACGTCAGAGCTTCTGAAAGCGGGTGGAACACCGGTACTCAAAGTCCTTCAGAGGCTCTTTAATTCTGTCCTACTCGAAGGGACCACGCCTGAAGCATGGAACAGAAGTGAGGTGGTGCTTTTCTTTAAGAAGGGCGATAAAACCCTTTTGAAGAATTATAGGCCCATCTCGCTTTTGAGCCATGTTTATAAGCTGTTTTCCAGGATCATCGCCAATCGTCTCGAACGAAGGTTTGATGACTTCCAGCCTCCCGAACAAGCCGGCTTCCGAAAAGGCTTTAGTACCATAGACCACATACATACGCTGCGGCAAGTTATACAGAAGACCGAAGAGTATAACTTGCCGCTATGTCTAGCGTTTGTGGACTATGAGAAGGCCTTTGATTCGGTCGAAACATGGGCGGTGCTAGAGTCCCTCCAACGATGCCGGATTGACTATCGGTACATCGAAGTGCTGAAGTGTTTGTATAGCAACGCCACCATGTCTGTCCGAGTACAGGAACAGAATTCGAAGGCTATTCCCTTGAACAGAGGCGTGAGACAGGGAGATGTTATATCTCCGAAACTGTTCACCGCCACTTTAGAAGACGCCTTCAAACTTCTAGAATGGAAAGGGCAGGGCATCAATATTAACGGCGAATACATCACTCACCTTCGGTTTGCCGACGACATCGTAGTCATGGCAAGGTCGATGGAGGAACTCAGCACGATGCTCGAAGGCCTCAACCGAGTCTCCCAACAGGTGGGCCTTAAAATGAACATGGACAAGACGAAGGTCATGTCTAATGTCCATGTTCTGCCTACCCCAGTTATGGTTGGGAACTCGGTTCTCGAAGTTGTCGACGAGTACGTATACCTAGGACAAACCATCCAGTTAGGTAGGTCCAACTTCGAGAAGGAGGTCAATCGCCGAATCCAGCTCGGATGGGCCGCGTTCGGGAAACTACGCAACGTCTTCTCGTCCAATATTCCTCAGTGCCTGAAGACGAAGGTATTTAACCAATGTGTGCTGCCAGTGATGACATACGGTTCTGAAACGTGGTGCTTCACTATAGGGCTTATGAACAGGCTCCGAGTAGCTCAACGAGCCATGGAGCGGGCTATGCTCGGGATTTCTCTGCGGGATCGAATCAGAAATGAGGACATACGCAGAGAAACCAGGGTCACCGACATAGCCAAGCGGATAAGCTCGTTGAAGTGGCAATGGGCAGGTCATATAGCCCGCAGAACAGATGGCCGCTGGGGCCGAAAAGTTCTCGAGTGGAGACCACGGATCGGCAAGCGCAGCGTAGGACGTCCACCGACCAGATGGACGGATGATCTGCGCAAGGCTGCGGGTCCACGCTGGATGCAGGCCACCTGCGATCGGTACAGATGGAGAGCCTTGAGGGAGGCCTATGTCCAGCAGTGGACGTCTTACGGCTGAAATGATGATGATGATGATGACTTATACTTTTACCCAATCTCCGCTAGGGAGTAAACGGTCGGAAACAAATCGCCGCCACACTCGACGTCTTGAGCAATATCGCAGACACCCTGCCAGGTGCTCTGCGTGTTTCCAGATCCTCCTTCATAGCGTGCTGCCACCGTGTTCTTGGGTCTTCCAATTCGACTTTTCCCGCTTAAAGTTTTCTTACCTTCTGGAAAATCCAGCAGTATAGCCATCTGCCTAGAGTTTCCAGCCCATGCGGCCAAGTGGAGCGGAGTCCTTCCAAGTCTGTCCAAACGGTGTCGCTCAGCTCCTTTCTTGATGAGCATGTCCAAGGCACCACCCCCGACCAGGGCACCGTAGTGACAAGCTGACACCAGGTCTAGGCGACAGGTTGCGTTTGGATTCGCACCTGCATTTAGTAACCTGGTGGATGGGTTTTAGGTTTTAGTTCAAAGAATGAGGTTTACTTAGTAGAACTGATTGAACATCTAGCTCTCTTACACTCTGGAATCATGCAATAACTGATGCTAACTAACTAGGTACTTTTGATTACTTATCAGAATCAGATATATCACAAACACGACATAGCCAAAAGAATAGTGCTTCGGAAGGCACGATAAGCCGTTGGTCCCGGCCGCAGTAGTGGTCGCTGGTAGCCGCGGCGACAAGCTGGCCCCTTGTCACGTTCGTAATAAAGCATAAACTCGGCTAAGCGTGGGTCCGGCTCTAGAGCTGGTGCCTCTGCCTAACCCTTCGGGAAATAAAAGGGGTGAGATTATGTTATGTTATATTACGTCATAGCCTAAAGAAATGCAAGACTTAAATAGCACATAGGCAAGGCACAGCTCTGAACAAAAATGGTCGCTGTGGCTGACACACCGGAAGAAGGAGAGTAGGCAGATGTCCAAAATGTCGTCAGACGACCTGGTGAAGGTTGCGAGAGTGCAATGAAGATCGCACAAGACCGATCTTTAAGGCGTCTCTCGACTGACTTCAATTAAAGAAAAAAACTGACCTTTCAACTTCCTCTGTATCCTTAGACTCGATAGCCTCAAGCAGCTCAGTATTGAGCCTTCTCAATCGCCTGTCGCTTCTTCGCCACCTCCTGGGTAAGGGCTCTGATGCTGTGGGCGGCGAGGGTGTGGATCCAGGAGTTGATGCGGATGAGGATGGTGATTGAATCGTTGGTAGTGTTAGCTCGATGAGGCGTGGGTGGATTAGTGGTAAACTGTGGAATTAGCATTACGAAAAGTTTTAAAATAGCAGAAATAAATATGCTTGCATGTTGTAAGAAAAGACACGCGATCGATCCTCAACTACGTGTCATAGAATTCAGAGGCCTTAAATTGTTATCCTGTTGTTATTTTCGCTGCGCTTCGCCAAATGTCAGCTGCGAGCCATATGAATATTAGTAAAGGTTCTGTAGCCTATGTTCGTCACAGGGATAATGTAGGATTCTAATCCACAGTTTCCATACTAATATTATACTAGAGGCTGCCCCGCGGTTTCACTCACGCAGATTTCTCATAAACACAAAAATCCAAAGTTTTCCCGTTCCCATGGGAATTTCGAGAAATCCTTTCTTAGTGCTCGCATACACTCCCTAAGGAACCTACATGCTAATTTTCAGCCCGCTACGCCCAGTATTTTCGGCTCTGTGTTGTCTGTCAGTCAGTCAGTCAGTCAGTAACGGAAGAGTTTTATATATATTGATTGCAAAAGTTACTCTTTGTTTGTCTGTCTGCCTGTCTTGCTTTCACGACAAAACTACTGAACCGATTTAAATGAAATTCGGTAGACAGTTAGTCTGGAGCTTAAAGGACATAGGCTACTTTTTGTCACGAAATTTCACGTGATTCAAAAAACCTATAATTTTTTTCTCTTTATATAATACTAGTCGACCCGGCGAACTTCGTACCGCCTAACCTATTAATATTTTGTGCATGCATTATACTTATAAACCTTCCTCTTGAATCACTCTATCTATTAAAAAAAAACCGCATCACAATCCGTTGCATATTTTTAAAGATATAAGCATACATAGGGACAGACGCGGGAAGCGACTTCATTTTATACTATGTATTGATTAGTGTAGTTTGTAGATTTACCTCTCAGTAAAAGGCCCCAGCCTAGAAGGTCTGTTACACAAACGTTGCAGGTTATTATTATTGTTGCCAGTATGGTCATTATTTGCGTTGCCATTGCTGTCATTGTTGGCAACATTGCCATGGTTGCCGTTGTCAATTGGACCTGTTGCCAGAAGAGGCTGTAGGTTTTCTTCTTGTTCAACCACACCTTTTTCTACATCTAGAAAAAAAAAAGGGATATATTTTAAGTAATCAATTAGATCGCAGAGTAGGCAGACGTCGTCTCCCCACAAGGTGGTCAGACGACATGGTCAAAGCGGCGGGATTACACTGGATGAGGGTCGCTCAAGACCGGTCGTTGCGGTGATTTATGGTGTAGGCCTATGTCCAGCAGTGGACGTCTTTCGGCTGAAATGATGATAACGAATCTACTGCTGGACCTATCCATTTTCCATCCAAAAATCTATTTTGCTGACAAGTCAGTTAAAAATTCAAAGGGATGATTCAATCAACTTTCCCAACTGAGATGATGATGATGATGATGATGTGTTTCTGTTACCCTAATTATACAGGTTCTACCTAGTAAAGCAGCTATGAGTGTGATGCATATATTATTATTACAACAGAAATTAATACTGACAATGCTTGGACCAAAGCATTACCTACGGATTTGTGAAAGTAGGTCTAAAGTAGCTACTTACCTACATTTTTACTTGTAGCGACTAATGTCTCAGACAACTTTTGCAGCCACATTTAATAACTTAATACGTGTGTCACTTAAAAGTAAACTTTAATCAGTTAAAAATATTAGAAAACTATATAAACTAAAAATATCTTGGAATTTCACGTTTTAAACTAAGAACCATCAAAGTTATCTTTGTGACTAACAGAAAATAGGTTCAACACGGTCGTCTATCAATGATAATGAACATGACTAACACATTTCGTCTCGATTCAGACTCGACAATATCACCACAGCATTAATAAAGAGTATCACAGACGCTGGCGCAGATAAAGTAGCGCCACTTTCAGTAAAACCGATCTAATCTAACGTTTTAAATAAGACCAATATTAAACCAACCAAAGGCCAACAATAATATGGCCTACCTATCTATTTATCTAAACAAAATAATCTATAAAAAAATGAATCTCAAAATGTGTTGGTAAGCGCATAACTCAACAACGCCTAGACCAATTTAACGAATTATTTTTATAAAATATTCGTTGAAGTCCAAGGACGGTTTTTACGGCGAGAAAAATTAAAATAATTACCGGAAAAACAACATAGTAATAGGTTAGGCGGTACGAAGTTCGCGGGGGCGGGGATAAATTTTAGATATAACAAATAACAATCACACTCAAAGCTCCTAGCTAGAAGGAACCTGTATCTAGGGTGCCCGAAACAGAAACGAACATTACACCCCAGACCGGGAAAAAAACATTCATTGCTAGTCTAGCTTGGCGACAGACGCTCATCATAGCAATGTTCGTCCCCGCCGGGAATCGAACCCGTTGCACCCGCGTCTCAGTCCTCATCACTGCCAACTGAGCTACGCAGCAGTCATTGATCTGATCACACAGATATATATTTGTGAAAAATATAAACCTTGTGTTTGCACAAGATTGTTTGCAATGACGAGATCACGAGACGAAAAAGGTTGATTGGCCCTGTAAATACTGCTAAAATGACTCATCCAGGAAATTTACTATTGTAAAGATTTTTATAAACTTGTATTCACACAAAGTTCAAAAAGTTTTGGCGGTAACTCTCGGTATGGCGCAAAATTCAATTCGAATTTTTTTCGCATTTTTTAATTATTCTGGCAAAAGTATTCATCTTTAATTTGCATTAATAATTGCATTAATAACTCATCAAATACGTACGTACGTAGGTATGAACATAATTTGTACAATCTGTTAAATGTAGCCTATGCTTACTGTACAGTGGAGGTCTAGGACGAGCTATTCCAGACTTGTGTGCCTAGACTGTAATACCAAAGAACGAAAGCTTTTTTGCAATACAGAAAACCCGAAAGTGGTACGCCGCCCTAGACTGCAACTGTACACATTGCGTCGCCTGATTTGCGTTTTATTCAACTTAAAAAAAAAACTGTCGAATACTTCTAATCTTTAGAAATCTCAGGTCTTTTAGTGGCCCTACTACTACTTCAGCTTATCCCATCACGCACGACCAAAAATGGATATTTCGGCCCATCAACAGAGCTCCGGTAAATAGTTTTGTTCAATAATAAAATATCCACTCTGACCGTACTAAAATGATAAACCTTTTCTTCACCCGTCGTCTATGTGTCATTAAGCCCTTACGATTTGCTCCCTGCGCCAGTGAATAGGAAAAACCTTTTTATTTTGGGTACCGTACCCAGTTTTTAGAGATAAAAGTTAAGCCGAGTCAAGGGCGAGCAACAGTCTAGTGGTCTTAGGCTGATATTCATAGTCAGTGTTCGGAGGCTACTCTCTCGAGTTTGATACTCGAACAAGCCGTTCCCGAGTGCAGATTATCCTGGCTCGAGCCGTCTTATACTCCGTCGAGCGTATGCTTCTCTTTATTATTGAAGTCGGAACTCGACTGTGTATATCAATTTGAAGCGGTGAACGATTTAAAGTTTCATATTTAACTCCTTGGAGTTCGAGTTGCGACTCGGCGCGACTCGGCTGCCTGACATTCACAGTTAGTGTTTTGAGTTTACTCGCTCAAAAATGTTAAAATTATAGACAGACAAAGCTTTGCGCGACTTTTGTACCTTTTTTGGTATGAAAAAAGTTTAAACTCGAACAAACTGTTCTCGCGTAAGGATTATCCCGGCTCAAGCCGTCTCATACTCCATTTTACTTTCAATCAATTAGTGAAATCTATCTCTCACAATACTACTCACTCACCTCTGTTCTTCCGCATTTTATCCAATTCACAACACAATTTTAAGGTTTAAGAATAGTTCAAGTAAAACATTAATAACTCAAACATTATTTCACAAACTTATCGCCTGCCTGCCTATCACATTACTGACTGAGTAATGCATCATATTATTATTATCTGTTTACGAATCAACTCGAAGATTGATAAGAGTCGATCGGATATCTGTACCCGATATTTTAATTCAGAATATATTCCAAACCGCAAGTAAACATTAAACATTTATCTTTTAAGATAAGATAAAGCTATAAGCTAAAGTATTTTGGGAAACATCCTGATTAAAAGACAACCTTGACTTAAAAACGTAGTATGATCTACCCATAAAATTTATAGAAGACCTTCCTGTAGTATTAAAAAAAACAGACCATCGCTTGTGGTCATATTTTGCATGATGCGGATTATGCTGGGAAAGCAAACCGCTCGAGATCTACGAAATTGGGAATTAGGAAAGTGCAATAAATTCCCACTGGAACGGTAATAAATGAGACGTACATGTAAAAGCGCACACTACGGAGCGGGAAACGCTCTAGTAAAATATTTATGACTTCGTTTGCTCTCATGTTAGCCGTGCAGGGTGTAATAAACAAACAAACAAACACTCCGTCTTTTGGCAAGATAAACATCAGCCAGCTATAACCCGCACCTTTAACTTTTGTTCACATCTTGTTGGTTTCGTCCCCTCCGCCATCTTGGGTGGCCACCATCGTATTTCTATTCAATATCGGAGCAATTCAAGAAAATGAAGTGAAATAGCTTTGTTTGTCAGGCGGGATTGCTTGCTAAACCTGTCGTAGTGTCGATGTTGAATTCACTGACTGATGATTAATTAACTAGGTAACGTTTCTTACTTGCGATTTGGTCAGTTAATCGACATTGGCATTGTTTGCCTAATTCTAGGACTAAACTAACTTACTATCGTCTTCTGCAGCTTGCCTAAACACATATAAGTATAATTTTCATTGAGAGTGCTACTTTGACTCGTAAAGTGAAAAGTAAGGCCGCATTAAGGGAGACGCGGCGCGTTGCGCGGGGCGTCGTGAGGGCACCGCCCGCCGCGGGCGATGACGCACCTCCGTGTACGATAACAAACATAGGCCTATATCTTATTCTTGAAGCCTTGAACGATGCGAGCCCGCCAACGCGTCTCCGTAAACGGTCTCACATATTGCTATACGTTTGATTTAATCGCAACAAGCTCCGCACGACCGGTCCGCGGACCTCTAAATGCGGCCTATGCGTAAGAATATTACGGTAGTACTTCAGTAGGCCTCCGCGGGCCCCAGCTCCTCGCTAAGTTAAAACCACAGCGCGACTTAGGACCGCTTTAATCTAACCTCACCCCGACCATTGTTTGCTGCCGGCACCGAATTCGGGTTATTAACGAATACACACCAACTTTTTTTTAAATATGAACACATTTAGTAGGCTTTATGACATTTTAACATTTAGATTTTAGAATATGAAAAAAAGTACCTAGGTATAACGTTGCCTAAAAGTACACTTTCAATGTGGTGGCGGCATAGAATCATCATGAGGAACAGATGCACCTCCATGCAGCGGCGCCTCCGCGACAGCTCCAACGGACTCCTGAGGGTGTTCGCGGACCGCTGGGACTCCCCTTTGCTGCGACACTGGGTGCAGCTTCAGATAGGGCCCAATTGTAAATAGGTTGTAAATATATTTTTATTTTTATTTATAGGTAAGTACTAACTCTAGGTATAAGTTTTTTGTTTGTTACTAACTATTCTATGGACACAGTCTGAAATAAATTATTTATTATATTATTATATTATAAAGAGCGACTGTGGGAATCTTTCATCTCAGCCTAAACACGTACACTGTTGGACAAAGGCCTCCCCAGCATTGGCTGTAGAGCCTCATCTCGGGGGGACATGGTTGTCGTCTCCCCGGAGCGTGGATTAGCTGTAAAAAAAAAACAAAACATAATCATAAAAAGCACGTCTTTGAATAAAGCTCTCACACTTGGCAAAATAAAATAAAAAAAAAAACAAAATAAGACGAAGGCTCTTTGCCGCTCGGTTTGGAATAAACTATTTCATTTTAAACCATAGACAAATAGATTTGTGGGTCGAGAATGGTCGAGAAGCTGCGGAACATAAAAAGTTACTTAATTAAGTAAATTAAAGTTTGGAATTTGTAAGTTTTTCTATAAAAATTAACTACCTACTATAACTAAAACTATGGCAAAAACAGTATATTCCTTAGAATTTCAACCTGAAAGCTACTTACAGAGCCCGTCAAATTCTAATCAAGATTATCTAGGGCATCATCGACGCATAATTTTGATTTCGGCCGTGGTTTAGAAGATATTAATAATAAATCTAAAGTGGCGCTAGTATCGCGTCACACGCGCCCTTTCGCCTCTTAAAATATTTATTCTAGGATGTCTTTAAGTTTATCGGTCAGTTTATTTTATGTGCAAACTTTTCTCGTCGGAGCAATATGTCTCGCGATGTTGTTCTGCGCTTTTCTTTGATACACTTATTTTAAAGGGTCGTACGTACGTTGCATCTCATTTTGTTTGTCTTTATGAAATTATATTACCTATAAAAATCTATACCAATATAATAAAGAGGAAAGATTTGTTTGTTTGTTTGTTTGTAACGAATAGGCTCCGGAAATACTGAACCGATTTGAAAAATTCTTTCACTGGTAGGAAACTACATTAACCCCGAGTGTCATGGCTATATTAGATTTTCAAAAAAATTAGGGATCCTTACCTAAACTCAAATAATGTAACTGTTGTTTACATATTTTGACAGGTGGTTTGTTGTTGTTGTTTGTTTTTTATTCGGCCATTCTGGGCAGTCAACAGAAACATAGTCCATAGAGCCAAGTCTTTTGTAGTATCTTATATTCTATGGCGTAACGAAGTAAGCCGGGAAAGCTCGTATTTAATAAAGAAGCGAAAGCAGTGTGTCAGGATCGTAGCAAGTGGAAATCAATTGTCTCTGCCTACCCCGAGGATACAGGCGTGACGTTATGTATGTAATATATTTCGCTACGCTCAAGGTACTTACTATGTTATTAACAAGACAACATCCTACTAACAGTGCAAAATAAAAACAAAATCTATATATATAAAACTCTTCTGTTACTGACTGACTGACTGACAGACAGACAACGCAGAGCCGAAACTACTGGGCGTAGCAGGCTGAAATTTTGCATGTAGGTTCCTTAGGGAGTGTAGGTGAGCACTAAGAAGGGATTTCCCGAAATTCCCACGGGAACGGGAAAAAACGGGAATTTTGTATTTATAAGAAATCAGCGCGGGGCAGCCTCTATTAAATAAATAAAACATTTCATCCGCATCACATCTGCAGCGAGCATTCTGAAATTTTCACAAGAATACGGCAAATTCCTGCGGCAACGATCCGTGATGCTGGGGTCCGATTTAAAATTCTACACGTAGTGACGGGGCGACGGTCAGTTTTAAGCCTGGATCAAAAATAAGGGGCACGGGAAGTTACAAGACGGGAATTTGTAATTTTTGTGCAGACGAAGATTGATGCTGAATGGCAAAATTGGATTTAAAGGTTATTCGGATTGCCCTCACGACCGGACGCTATAAGTTTACAGCCCTCTCACAATTTGTATAGCACTTGGCGATGGTTTAGCAAAGTCGCTACTTTGGTATTTCAATACAAATATTTGGATACCGTGGCTGGCGACGCGACGTTGCCAATGGCGTCCTGGGGCACTATTACGGTCGTTTTTGCAATATTGCTTTGCGTCTTCATTTCGTTTTTTGTATTGACTTTGACATTCTAGAGGACGAAAAGTAATGTTGCAAATGTGGCCGTAATAGGACCTCTGGTGAGTTTTTTTGTCACACATTCAAATCAAAAATGAGCTGATACCCCGGGCTTATGCTTACCTCTCATATAAGTATGTACTTCTGTAAATAGGGAACTAACGGAACACTCGAAGGTAGGGCAGCAGCGTCCTTCGTTGAGATATTTGGAGAGCCAATCTGCGATCGCCAACCTGCATGCCAAGCGTGGCGAATACGGTAAACTTACTCGAGAATGTTGTTGTGGCAATCTGTGGGGGAGACCTATGAATGTTCAGTTGTAAATGATAATAAAGATTGTGCAAAATTCTAAAAGAAATTATATATTTATTATAATGTATTTTTGTATCTTAATTTGTTGCAATAAAGTGTTTTCTATTCTATTTCAAGCTGGTAAAAAGTTGGTCGACGTATCAGCTACTGAAAACATAAAAACAATAGTTCAATTTAAGCAGTTTCTGATCTAGGTATGTTGTATAGTTAAATATTCAGACAGACAGAGTTGGACCGGCACCGCAAGCAACATGTATAAATTGTTTCAAATATCGGCAGCCGGACCGCATGCATGTTTTAGAAGGATTCCTAGTATAGTTCAAAGCAAACTTGAAATCCTGTTCCAATTCGTAAACTACGTTAACTTTACGTTACAAGTAAGTTTTGGGACAGCTTGCGAAGCGCGGCGAATATACTGAGAGGATAACAATTTAAACTGGTCTTTAAATTCTATGGAACAGGGAGTAAGACGCTATATGAGTTTTGAAGGATTTTTAAATCAAATAATGCTTTTACCGTCTTATTCATAAAGATACAGTACATTTTAAGTAGCGTTACTGGAGGTCTACTTCTCTGGTTTGTTGTATGGTAAATACGTGACATCCAGTCTAAATTGACATACCGTCGCTTAAGCTTCAACACCGCCAATAAGCATTTTAGCTACTTTACAGGAGGGACAAAAAACTTCATAACTTCTGAATTATTAATAATAAAAGCAAGCAATAACTTTCAAAAAATGTTTATTCATAAAATACACAATATATGATCAAACGAACTTCTCAAGTGAAGTTCGATCAATATTATATGAGTGGTTTCATTTGAAGATATAAATCATTTCACTAGGTAGTCCTTTCACCTACAAGGCAACATTCGCACGTTCTTACAAATAACTATTAGTCGATCGATTTAATCGATATCGATTACTCGATTAATTTGAAATTTACCCATGCTCCCATCCCTACCACTCTACGCGCCCATCACTAGCAGCGTCCGCCAAGCCTGTCATTCTTTTTAGAGATAGTTTTCTGGCATAAATTACGTCGTTTGACTTTTTTGACAAAACTCGGGATTTGGGTAGGGAGGGTGATTTATATCTTCAAATGAAACCACTCATATAATATTGATCGAACTTCACTTGAGAAGTTCGTTTGATCATATATTATATTTCGTGGTTTCATTTTCGATATAAATCATTTCACTAGGTAGATGTTTAGAGACATTGTTTTGTCTATATTTTTTCATGATAATGAAACAATATTAATTAAAAAGATGTAATTTTGACTAGTTTTATTTGAACTCTTAGTATAGGTACCTACAATTATTAAATAATATTGCTCATCTTATTAGTTAAAAACACTATATTTTAACATATAAAAGTAATCATTATAGTTAGTTTATAGAGTACTTCAAAGTTTAACATTGCGTAGTTACTTAGGTAAGTACTTGGTAGGTAGGTACTCAGCTACATTATTTATAACATACTTATATACTTACCCTCTTATTCATAAAAAGTTTAAGAGCATTTTAGTTATTTGACGTATGTCAATTTAGACTGGATGTCACGTATTTACCATACAACAAACCAGAGAAGTAGACCTCCAGTAACGCTACTTAAAATCTACTGTATCTTTATGAATAAGGCGGTTATTGTATATTTTTTAATGAACTAATTTGGTCAGAGATTTGATAAAAAATTGATAATCAATCATCATAGGACATTGATAAGTTTAGCAAACTTGTTAGAGGTAGAGGTCCAGGCGGCCGTCTTTTGATCTGATCAAGATTGACGCCGGTAGCATGAGCAGCCGATGTGGCGGCGGCGTGTCGCGTGCTGCTGTGTGTGCCGTACACCGCAAGGATCTGCCTGATCCACATGCTTATTGACTATGCTGTTGTGTTCCTGTGAGGACGTTACGCTTCACAGTTATTAAGAGGTGATTGGCTTATTTAGGTCTGATTTATTTAGTTAAGGTTATATAACCGTCTTATATATAGACGGATTCACCGTAAGATAAAGTAAAACTAACAATGGTTGATAGCTTTTGATTGCATTTAGCGCCTATAGTTTTGATAAAATTTTCATTTACTTTATAATTCTAATGCCATTGCTATTTTTATTTATAATAATCTGTTATTTAGAGAAAGACTTTCAACCATGTGTGCTGTAGGCTGTAGATAATGTTAGTATAAAGTTACTTTTGTCTAGGATAAGTTCATTCTTGTTTGGTATACATTTTTAGAGATTTTTGAGAACCAATTGTGGATACTTACCAAGTACCTGTGTACTTTGGTGGATTGGGTATTAGTTTATAACATCTTTAAGGAAGGCGCTGATGCAATCATCCGAAGAAATATTTCTGCCTAAAAGCAGAGATAAAGCGGTGGCTCTTATGATGATGCCCTGTGAATCCTGTGATGCGTCTTTTTCGAAGACGTCGGAGGGAAAAGTAATTACACTAAAAACAGAACATTCGAAAGAATCTAATTTAATCATAGTATTGAATAACATTATATTGATATTGTAGAATAGTAATATTAGAAAGTGAGGCTAGTATAAGATGCTGATGAGATGCTGTTGAGGGGATAATGAGACCTGGCATTGCCTGCTCGAGCATACTGCGGCACTCAGGGTAAGCGTGAGTAGGAGAGGGTGACGGTCCCTGTTAGTAGACAACATAGGTTTTCGTCACGCCCTCAAGTGATTATTACGAAATAACTATATCAATCAATGGAGGATAACAGGCAGGTCTAGAAGTACTAGAAGGGAATACTAGAATACTGGTCGTTTCGTCCTCAGTAATTTTTTGTAGGCCGTTAAGAAAAACGAAAAATGAAGGATCGGCATAGAAAAAATATGCATCTGCCCCTTTGTAGCATCTGGGTCTTGTTTCAAAGAAAAGTATTTCTTAAGTTTTGCGCTAGAATGTTTGAAAAGCATCTTTAAATTAAATCTTCGATCTGCCTCTAAATTATATTTCGTGTAATATAGGATGCTAATAGCTAGATTTTTCGCTTCTCGAACCAAGGCCAAATATATCTGGTAAGTTAATTGAAATTAGGAAATTGTATGCAACTTCGTGTCGTAATGTAGCTGATAGCTAATGCTAATATGTTATCTACCCATAATAAAAATTAACAAATTGTTTAAGTTTCGGGGCATCTAAGGCTTAGTATATTGCTAATAATACGACATATAATTACTATAGTAAGTTTGAGTTACGACTTTACGACTCGAGTCCGTGTTAACTTATGAATCATATTTTTGTGTTTAAATGAAATTTTAAAAGCTTTTAATATTATTATCTCATCAATTCAGGTCCTGTAAAATAATTATCATAGTATTCTCTGAATAGAAGGTAGGTAGAAGGTACCTGTACCTTTGCCTTTCAAGTATTTTTGGTTTCAACCAGCCTTTTGTAAAATGCTGCGCTAGCGGACATTAGAATGCCAATCATTTGTGAAAATTATCTGATTGTAACAGGTGGTAGTTGAGAACACTTCAGAACCAATTCTATTATTTTATTACGTTTATGGCTTGTAAGTGATAAAGTCATATTTTAGTCATCTACTTACTTAAATCCTGAAAATTTGTAATTATTTTGTGGCTTTAAGCTACTATTTTCATAGTTTTTAATAAAGCCCAAGCACTCGAGTGATTAGAGTGTAAACCTAACTTTATTTAAATATTCCATGTAACTACGGTCTATGTAAAGGATATCGTCACATACAAAAATTTACCAATTTTTGACCAAATGAACGCAAGTGACCTACGACCCCTTCTTTAATCTTAGTAAAAGTTCTAGGCGCTATCGTGAGCCAATAAGATAAGGCATTGGGTTGAAATCATAGGTGGATAACAAGATTCTGTGTGTTCACATCCTTAAACAGGAAACGTGGGTAAGTACTTACGATAGTTTTAAGCGACAGAAATAAAAAGTAACGAGACATTTTAGGTCAATAGATGCCATGTAATATAATAGCTTGCATGCTGTTCTGCCATTTCGAAATGAAGTTTAGTTACTTACAAATTTATTACAGTTTTAGGTTAAAATGAAATCTCTTACCTCCATTTGAATTGGTGTCAAAAAGGTTTTAGATACGATTTCTAGCAAATTATTAGTTGCGATTGACATTTCTTGTTGTTACTGTGCTAACCATGTTACAACAGGAACATATTATTGCTCAAGTGGAAAATTAGAAAAAGATTTAATTATTCTGTTACAAATCCAATTAAGGATACCTTTATTGTTTGTGATATACAATACAACCAACACATTTTAAAAATATTGTACTGAATTCTGCCAGAATGGTGGTTGAGCACGTGGCCTGATGGGTCGTTCTCTAAACGTGCGACTGCGTCGGTATTGGGTCGTTGTAATTTCGAACTTGACGAGTGGTATCTTCGTACTCTGGCCCTGGCACGCCCCCCCCCCTTGTTTTCCGCAAAGCGAGGAGGGCCTGAGTTTTCCTGAAACTGCGGCCAAGCTGTGCCCGTGGAGCTCGTAGAGGCGGCTGTGTTGTGTAAGCAACAGTATTTCTGGGAAGACTACTGTCTTCCTGATTTGAAGGCATTGCTATTCAATTTTGAAGCTTAATTTAATTTTCTCTAAAATTTGGCACCGAACAGTGCTTTATCTCGTTTTCTGTACTGAAAGATATTCAAAAACGTCTTGGTAGACCTGGTGCGGTCTTTTAAATGCGAGCTTGTGTCTCCGAGCTATAAAGGTTGCATGAACTACGGGAGCCCTCGCTTAGAATCTTGATTGCCTCTATTTTATATCTTGAGTTAGGAGAATGGCCATGGCCCTACTCCCCGATGTGATGTGAAGTCAGTCCAAGTTGAGATGAGAGTATTTTAGTATTTAGCTTTGAGGCTTGAACCAATATGTAGTTGCTAGGTATAGTATATTGCTGAAGGATTTTTTCCTTGACTTCTCTAGCCATTTGAGAGAGATATTCGTAGATTCAATCACACAACTTTAGTTCATCATCCAGGGCTTCGCCCAGGGTTAATAAAATTTATGGGTCCAGTTCCGGAAATTTAAACTTTGCCTCAGGTTCCGAGTTCAATTGGTTGGTGTAACCGCTACTAGTTCCAATAAGGAAGTTATTGCTGGTGCTTTGACCTGTTTTTGGTGACGGTATTGAAAGTGATCACTGTTGGGGCAGTGGTGGCAATTGGCACTTGGTATGTCGCCATCATGATTTTTGGTGATTCAGTCTCATTTAGACCTGATCATGGGTTGTAGGGAATAGTTTCGGCTAGAAATATATCCTCATATTCGAATGATATTTGCTCTGGGCACATTCCTTAAATTGTAAAGGCGTTTCGCCTACTGGAATAAGAAGAAAAAAGAAAATTATGCTTTTTATATTTTTATACTTACATAAAAAATTATGATTAATTTTGCAATTTGCCGCGTTCCTATTGGAATCTATGGCAGTATGGTAGCCTGGTTCATATTTGAATCTCTGGCTTTGCAAAAAAATTTATTTTAATGATAAAAACTGATGTACAGTTTTAAATTTTGCCGCGTTCCTATTGGAATCTATGGCAGTATGGCAGCCTGGTTCTTGTTCGAATCTATGGCTTTGCAAAAATATTTCTTTTACACTTTTTAAATGTAAGTTTATGCAGAATTTCAATTCGAAATTTCCGTCTAAATATTTTTTTTTTTTGAAGGTAGGTAAGCAGATGAACTTACCGTAACATTAGACATTGTCTCTCGATTTATAGTATGAGGATAATGAAATCCATCAAAGTTTAAGTAACTCACTTAATTTTTTGTTAAATATTCGTAGGATCTTTTCGGTATCTTGAAAAATTAATTTTTTGCGAACAAGATCCGAACGCGTGCTTTCGTTGCCTCGCACGGAAAAAGAATGACAGGCTTGGCGGACGCTGCTAGTGATGGGCGCGTAGAGTGGTAGGGATGGGAGCATGGGTAAATTTCAAATTAATCGAGTAATCGATATCGATTAAATCGATCGACTAATAGTTATTTGTAAGAACGTGCGAATGTTGCCTTGTAGGTGAAAGGACTACCTAGTGAAATGATTTATATCGAAAATGAAACCACGAAATATAATATTAATAAAAGAAATATCAAAAAAACGTAACAACAAAGCCACAAAGGCACATAGGCGGTGTTACGCTATATAAATTGGCAGAACAAGAATCATATTCGTGGTATTTTTACTAAACTCCACTAGCAACTTCAAAGCAGACTGGGCCCAGATTATAGGTTTGCATGGTGTCTAAATATTTTTCACCCATTAAAACCTAAAGCTTTTGAACTCAGCACCAGTCTGCGTTAAATTTGCGGATGGAACAGTAATAAATAACAAAACAAATAATAAACTAAAAATATATGAGTAACTTCTTAATTAAGTTGTAATTTCACAATCAATGAGATGACATTTTCGCTTAGTAAGTAGCAATAATTAATCAGTCTTTGTCTTTTTAAGACAATTACATACAACATAAAAACATCTAAATGCTCCATTGCACATTTAAGTATTAGGTATATTAAACTTTAAAAAATACTTTTTTTTTGTAAATAGTGTTGAGGTAAGTAAATACTTAATTAGCATTAAATTAAAGGTTTTTTAGTTTCGTTCGTTTTCGTCTTAAACCCGAAACCCTCGAGTAAAAAATAAACTTATATCTAATGTGGAAGGTTATTATAATACTCATGACAGTCTTTTGGAATGACTGCCTTCAATTCCTGAAGATGTTGCCATTTTCGTTCAGCAATAGGTAATCTGCTGTTGTACAACTTTGGTAAAGGTTTATTAGTATTTGGTAGCTTTGGACGTTGTGGTAACAACTGAAGGTCATCATCAAAATTTATTTTATACCATAAGGTACCATTGGGCTTGTGAACCAGTACACTTATGTCGGTCACAGTTGGATCACCCGGTTTCCTTCCTGGTCTAATCGATTTATAAATCAAATTTTCGGGCTGGGAGTAATTAGTAAAAAATTCGTGATCCAAATAAATGGCTTCGTACGGTTTCGGATTACTTCTTGCGGATTTGGTAATGGTGCAGTAACTGCTGGGCAAATAAATGTCTTGACCTTTAAGTTTGGCTTCAATGCAGCTGTGAACTGAGTCACACTCCATCTGTGTATGACCCTTAACCAAAAACTTTTGTGTAATTTCTGTGTCGTGCTCCATTGCTACCCTAAGTAAGGCATTGCTGAGATATATGTTCCTGTTTTGGGCGCAACATCCATCAGAGTAGATAATGACAGGCTTTTTGTTTTCTTGCAATAGATGCTGAATGTTGTCAACAATACATGAAGCGTAAACGGACGCCTCTAATCCTGCATTGCTTTCGTCGAACCAGTAGCATCGGACGTCATGAGTAGCTAGGTTGTATGTTGTAAAATTATGCACACACAGCTTTGTTTTAAAATATAGTGCACTAGCTTGAAGAGTCGGGGCCATTTTAACTGCTTGTACGTCTTGCGTTAAAACATAAACAGATCCTTCTACAGCAAGACTTTTATCTATAACTTTTTCTGTTCTCGCGCGATTTTTGTTAAGGATGTGATCATTCCAGACCTCCTCTGTGACTTGCCCAACATTATGAGAGCAACAGATATCGCATTGGTCTTTCTTTGGCCTATACAGACTTAGGTTACTTTTAAAAAATTCGTTATCAAACGAGTGACGGCTGAGAAATGGAACGTTGTTATCTGAGCAGTCCTTCTTGTATATTTCGTAGAGTTCAGATATGTTACGAACCGTAGGCTCTAGGTACAACTTGCTAGAGTTTTGTCGACAATAATGTGATGGCAATTTCGGCAATTTCTCAAAGAATTGTGCCAATTGTTCAGCTTCTAGTTTCTTTCTAGGAGAACATCTACGTCTTAGAGAAACTTCTGCTTTCGGTGCAATCCCATTAGTTTCTTTAACCTTGTTTAGCCAATATCTGATAAACCACTCCGATAATCCCAGTGTGTGGATAAACGAAGTGCGGCAAACTTGCACCTTGACTATGCTCGCATTCCTTGAAATTGGTAGATAATATGCCTTACTTTCCTCTTTTCTAGAAGATTCAGTTACCTTTCGTTTGCAAGGTGCAACGGAAATATTAGAACACACGAACTGACGTCTTTGTTCCCAATTCATAATGCTCCAGAAATCATTGAATAGACTGTGTCTTTCTTCATAAGTAAGAGCCACGCAACCTTTTAGTTTCGATTTCGCGCATAGTTTAGATACGCAAGGAGGACCCATTTTTTTTGCTGGTTTAATAGAATCGTGCAAAACTTTGAACTCTTTATTCTCTTTAGTAACTTTCCTGTCTCGTCTATAACCCAAATATGACTTTCCTTCTTCCCTTAACTTCATGTTTAGCTGACGTTGCCATGTCTTTATGTTTTTGTTAGCCTTATTCTGCCTTTTTCGATTGGTAGAGTGATCGCCGAACGATATTGCGCTTTGAGGTGGCAGAGTTATATCCTCTAATATAATAATCTTTTTTCGTTCAGGAACTTTGCTTGTGTCTACCACATCCAATACAGACTTCTCAACAATGGGTTGGTCAATAGGTTTGTCAACAACGAATTCTGCAACCACATGATCCTCCGACAGTACTTCTGTGTTCTCAGGGATCACAATGCCTACACCGTCTACCACAATATCCACCAAAGACTCTAATGTCAAGTTTTCGGTTGTCGAACTTAACAAACTTGGCGATGGTGGTATTGTCGGTATACTAGGTTTTATCTTAATGATTTTACACACCTCTCTAATAAACTCTTCGTCTTCACTATTGGTACAGGAATCTGTTTCCGAGTGACTAGCCATGGTTTCTTCTATATAATACCTGTAAGAAAACACCGCGAATCTGAATAAAAGTGGAAGGAAAACACCGCGAATTGATGTAAGCTTATTATAAACTATAATAATTAATAAGTTCCTTACATTTTTATTGAATTTAGTATAGAAAACTGATCCTTAGTATATTAAGTTATGAAATTCATGCAAAAAATCACAATACAAACCTAAAAACTAATAAAATTTAAATAAAATCACTCACCACGTGGTGCCTCCACTCAAACACTTTGGAAAATAATCAAATTCGCGGTGTTGTTGCCAAAAATTGACCAATCTCAGGTTGGCGCTTTTCTTTTTTTTGAATTAAGGGCTGTTATTGGTTGAAAACATAGTGTTATTATTGGCTGAGAAGATGCGTCTTTTAATTTTCTATCCAATGCCATCAAAAAGTCAATAACGGTTTTTTGCAAGTTCGCGGTGTTGAAGCTTAAGCGACGATACGTCAAATAACTAAAGTGCTCTTTAACTTTTTATGAATATGAGGGTTAATCTTTAAGAGGTAAAAGATCTGGAATTTTAATATAACCATTTTGAGGATATAATAAAGTTTGATATAATTGAGAAACACTAGTGGAATAAAAAAAAACTCGAAACATTATTTCGTCAAAACTAACCCTTTTGGAAAGGTTAAGGTAACGGGAATAGCTAGTCCTTCGAAATTACTTACTAGTTTTTGTTAAAACTACCTTGGAATAATGATAATAAACAAAAGCAAATTCTGGTAATTCAGATTTGATTTTAAAGTAATAATTAAAAAGATATTCAATATTTATTACTTTTTCCAAAAATGTAGTAACCGATGTGGGCGAATGACATATGACTGTCCCTTTTCCTCAGTATGCTATATCAAAGAGATAGACGATAGACTGTTCATTCGGTTGTTTGATTTATTTGCCGTATATCGTCTTAACAATGAAAATTCGTTGACAACGACAAAATCCGAAAACCATTGCTGCTTGTAAGGACTACAACAGTTCATGTCTTAAGAAAAGCAGCAGTGGTTTTCGAATGATATCACTGTTATCGAATTATCATTATAAAAAATTAAAAAATAAAATTTCATTATTAATAAATATATTGAGTATTATATATTTGCTTAGCTAAACGTACCCCCTCTAGTAAATGAAATGAGTTTGATAGTTTGATGTTTTATTCAGTGCTCGAAGACTGCAAATGCCGAGGGCTCCAATGAAGTATTCAACGGGGTTTCAGTTAATTCAGGTTAAAAGGTCTCTATAGGGCGCGTTTTCACTATGCCAGCAAGATCTTTTGCATTAAAATCTGAGAAAAATCATTGGCAAAAGTTTATCATTTCTGTAAAATAGGCCTGAGGCTTACCCGACTTACCATACCATCTAACTGCAAGCACACCTCGGACACTTCATAGAAAAAATTGCGTTGCTTCGCGCACAACGGAAACTCGTGTACGTGCACGCGCACCATTCTTGTGTGAGTGAGATAAGACGTGTAACCCTGCTATAATTGTACTGACCTAGAGGAAACCGAGAGTGAGGTAGCACTTGCTGAGGGAGGCAAGGAGTGCCTATACGCACGTAGTACTATTCATTATACTGTGCTGAAAAAGTGCGCCCCTGAAAAGGTGCGAGGAGATTTATCAAATTTTAGTACATACCTATATTTATTAATTAATCTATACCAATATTATAAAGAGGAAAGATTTGTTTGTTTGTTTGTAACGAATAGGCTCTGGATCTACTGAACCGATTCGAAAAATTCTTTCACTGTTGGAAAGCTACACTATCCCCGAGTGTCATAGGCTATATTAGATTTTCAAAAAAATTAGGGATCCTTACTTAAACTCCAATAATGTAACCCAAGGTGCATATTTTTTACCATTGTTTGATCGTTGGTCATTTTTTTATATAAAATTCGCCCATTCTGGGCAGGCAAAGGAACTCAGTCCATACAGCCAAGTCTTCAGTAGTTTATTTCTGTATAATAAATTTTTTTTTTATCACCCATTCTGGGCAGGCAAAGGAACGTAGTTTATACAGCCAATTCTTCAGTAGTTTATTTCTGAGTAGTAGTCTTCAGTAGATTTTTTTTTTTTTGTTTTTTTTTTTATTTACCCAATCAGGGCAGACAAAGGAACATAGTCCATACAGCCAAGTCTTATCTTAACTAATCTTGAATTATCTCGAGTTAAATTGAGCTATATTAAGTTATCTTGACATATATTGACTTAACTTACCTATCAATCTTAACTCATCTAAATTTATCTTAGCTTATCTTCGCCTTTCTTAACAATCTTAACTTATCTTCGCTTTTCTTAACTTATCTTATCTTAACTCATCTAAATTTATCTTAGCTTATCTTCGCTTTTTTTAACCTATCTTAACTTATCTTCGCTTTTCTTAACCTATCTTAACTTATCTTATCTTCGCTTTTCTTATCTTAACTTATCTAAACTCATATTAACTCATCTTAACTTATCTTATCTTCGCTTTTATTATCTTAACTTATCTTAACTCATCTTAACTCATCTTAACTCTTCTTAACTCATCTTAACTCATCTTAAATAATCTTAACTCATCTTAACTCATCTCAACTCATCTCAACTCAACTCATCTTAACTCATCTTAACTCATCTTAACTCATCTTAACTCATCTTAACTCATCTTAACTCATCTTAACTCATCTTAACTCATCTTAACTCATCTTAACTCATCTTAACTCATCTTAACTTATCTTATCTTCGCTTTTCTTAACTTATCTTCGCTTTTCTTAACTTATCTTATCTTCGCTTTTCTTATCTTAACTCTCTTAACTCATCTTAACTCATCTTAACTCATCTTAACTCATCTTAACTCATCTTAACTCATCTTAACTCATATCTCCTCTGAGGAGAGCAGACTGCTCGCGGCAGAGAACGCTCACCTCAAGGGAGAGGCGAAGGCAGCCCGGAGGAGGCGAGGAGCCTCCATGGAGAAATGGCCCTCCTCCGAAGGGAGATGGAGGAGCTCCGGACGATTGCTCGGTCTGGAGCCCCCTCTGCCCTCAACTTGGAGGAGGTCAAACGCGACATGATGGTCCAGTTTGGGACCATGTTAAACGCGCGACTGGAGGCCCTGGACGAGCACCTCCTCCCGGCCCAGCGACCTCGGCCGTCCTTGGCGGCAGACAGAGCCCCCTCGGCTCCAGTGCCTCGAGCGGCCCCGGCCACTCGAGCTACCCCGGCGCCCAGAGCGGCTCCAGCCCCGAAGACCCGAGCGCCAGCCTACCGCCTGGCAACCAGAGGCGGGCACTTCTTCTGCCCCCCACGTCCCTCTTCCCACTGGTCCGGCCAATGATGACGGCTGGACCCTGGTGACGGGGGCCGGAAGGGGCAAAAAGAAGAAAAAGAAGAGGAAGAGGAACAGGGACAAGGAGCGGGCTGCTCCAGTCCCGGCTGCCCCTACTCCAGGGCCGAAGCAGACGGCCTTGGAAAAGTCCAAGGCAGCAGCCAAGAAGCTGCGCACTCCCCGCACTGCGGCGGTGGTGGTCAGCCTTGGCCCGGTGGCTGTGCAGGGAGGTCTCACCTATGCTCAGGTGATCTCCGCTGCAAAAGGGAGTCTCGACCTGGCAGGTCTGGGCATCGATAGCATCCGCTTCCGTGCGGCTGCAACCGGTGCCCGCCTGCTAGAGATCTCCGGGCCTCCAGAAGAAGCCAGGGCCAAGGCAGACGCCTTAGCCCAGAAACTAAGGGAGGTGTTGCCCAAAGACACGGTGAGGGTCTCCAGACCCATGAGGAGGGTGGGGCGCATCGTCAACGAGAGGGGCCTCGGCGCAGTGTGGGTACGCTGCCCAACAGATGTGGCGCGGACGATCGCACTCGCCGGAAAACTCAAGCTCGGATGGAGCATTGTCCGGTCTAGGCTCCTCCCGCGGCGTACGAGGCGCTGCTTCCGGTGTCTGGAGACGGGGCACCTCCGGGCAGACTGCACCTCGCAGAACGACCGCAGTGGCCTCTGCTACACTGCTGCGGTCGACCAGGGCACATTGCCGGAAACTGCGAGGCTGAGGTGAGCTGCCCGCTCCGCCAGGCGAGCGGCCAGCTTGCCTCACACAGTCTGGGCAGCTGCGGCAAGACCAGCCAAGGGGCCAAAGGAAAGGGGAAGGGAAAAGGAAAGGGAAAGGGGCCCGGTGCTCCCCCTAGGCCTGCCACCGCCGATAGCCAATTCGCGGTGGCCATTGATGTCGTTTCGCCTCAGGACCAGTAATGGCCACCCGGATCCTGCAGGCAAACTTGAACCACTGCGCCATAGCCATGGACCTGTTCATGAAGAGTCTTGGCGCAGTGGCAAATTCACGTCGCAGTGGTGGCAGAGCCCTACTATTTCGGAGGATTTGTGCCCAACGGATGGATCTCGGACCGCTCAGGCCTCGCAGCCATAGCCGTCCGTCCCTCCGCGGACCACGTGCTCCGGCCGGAGAGTATAACGCGGGGAGAGGGTTTCGTGTCCAGCATGCTGGGGGAGATGCTGTTACTCAGCGCGTACTTCTCCCCTAGCCGCCCATTGCGGCACTCAGAGGCAGAGTTGGCAGCGACGGCAGCGGTTCGTTGAAGCCGGAGGCGTTGGAGATTCGGCTCCGCAGCCTGTTCTCCACCTGTATGGAACAAGGTGTGTTCCCTCTGCAGTGGAATACGGGCAAGCTGGTCCTCATCAGAAAAGAGGGCCGGCTCGCCGACTCTGTCGCTCCGTCAGATTTCCGGCCTATCGTCCTTTTGGACGAGGCGGGCAAGCTGCTCGAGGGAGTCATAGCTGCCCGCATCAACCGACATCTTCAGTCGGTTGGGCTGAAATACAGGAGTGGGTCTTCGTCTTTATTAGGCAGCTCAGCGACGATATTTCGTCGATCTGATCGGGCTGTATTTTTGTGTCCAGCCAAAACAACATATGACTAAATTGTCGCGGCAAACGCGAGTATACCAGACGAATTGGTAAGTGTATGATTGTTAAGATAGAATTAATGTGTGTATGTCTGACCGGAAATAAAGACGAACGAACCAAGAGAAAGAATGAGACGTTAGAGAGAGAAAGGTAGATAAAGAGGCGAAATGAGGTTAGGAAAAGTGTGGTCGGCAGACGCTAACGAAAAACGTGGGAAGCTGGTGACTTTGATACACTTGGGGGGAGAAAAGTAACGTACAAACGCGTTAACTATGGAGGTGAGTCCGTTTACAGAATAATTACTAATCTGATCCCTCAATGTGTTGTTAATCAGACCTGGATGCGATTTAACCCGAGATCATGATCATAAAGTAATATGTTAGAACCTTTCGAGGAGTTGAGATAAGAAGAGAGAGATTAGGGTAGTGCTGGTGTTGGATACAGCTCTCTGGGCGAGAGAGGGGAGAGTTGGCACTGGCACAGGCCCGCCGATGAGAGAAAAGGGTAGTGCTGGTGTTGGATACAGCTCTCTGGGCGAGAGAGGGGAGAGTTGGCACTGGCACAGGCCCGCCGATGAGAGAAAAGGGTAGTGCTGGTGTTGGATACAGCTCTCTGGGCGAGAGAGGGGAGAGTTGGCACTGGCACAGGCCCGCCGATGAGAGAATAGGGTAGTGCTGGTGTTGGATACAGCTCTCTGGGCGAGAGAGGGGAGAGTTGGCACTGGCACTGGCCCGCTGATGAGAGAATAGGGTAGTGCTGGTGTTGGATACAGCTCTCTGGGCGAGAGAGGGGAGAGTTGGCACTGGCACTGGCCCGCCGATGATAAGAGAGTAAAGACTAAGAATAATCCTGGTGGCTTGGGTTGGACTATAAGGGGTGTTGTGGAGGTCCATCCAAGGGACTACATGTCCCGCTCAACTTCCTGATGATAATGAAAAGTAAAGTTACAATGAATAAAGAATAGTATGAAGTAATATTGATCATGGGTTGGTCGCAATCAGATCATGTTAAAAGATTGCCCAAATTATGAGTTATATCCCTTAGCAGAGACTTTGTCGCAGAATAGTTATTAGGTATTTAACCTAGGCTGAAGCAGATCATAAAGAATCCTCGCGACAAATTTGGTGAAGGTGCTGGGATATGATTTTCAAGAAAATAATTTCTTGAAACTCATTGTTGTCTAGTCAAACAGAGAAATATTTTAAAAAATTATAACGAGAAAATTTTTTTTTGGGGGGAGCCTCCTCGATACTACTTTATTACGTTGGTTCTTATAAACTTGTTCATTGCATTGCATATAGATTAGTTTCAGTGATTAACTCAATCGAACGTGATTTTACCAACCATAAGTAATAATTAAGTTGGCATAATGGGCTCTATAGCCTTGGGGAAACAAACAAAAAAAAAAAAAAAAAAGAGCATGGGTTATGGTTCCGGTTTTAGTCTGTAGTAACGTGCCGCAACTTTTGCTTTATCTCGTAGAAATACGAATCTCGTGCAAGGTGTTATAAAATAAAAAGATGAAAATGACCAATGCATGTGTTTTATTTATTTTAAAGAGAACCTTGTTTTATTTACTTGTTCTGTTGCGTCATGATTTATTTTGTATTTCGCATGTGCTTAATAAATAAGAAATTTGTAAAACCTATTAAATTTTGGAATATTTCGAGTAAAATATTGGTTATTGTATTTCTGTATTTAATTCAGGTACGCAATATAACTAAATAGTATATAATAAATATTTTTAATTTTAATTGGATTCCTAGTCAAGTACGCGATTTACACGTACCGAGATGTCACGTCACTATTATAAGATCGGAAATTCGAATGAACGGAACTATTGTCTCTGACCGAAGAATTTCCCTTTTCTTTGAACCCACGCCACGCCGCCATTTCCTTTTTCAATTTCTTTGAAAGCCGGCCGGGGTTTTTGTTTTCACCGTATTTCCAAAAAAGATCACAGTGCTAAGAGTGATTTTTAAGTTGCTAAGGCAGTGCGGCGTGTCCTGAATAGAGTGCGTGCACGGAGGATTGTGGAAATACGGTTTAAGGTATGTAGCTAATTCAATCGTAAGATTTGTAAGCAGGGATATTTTTTTCTTTTCTCCTAAACTAAAACGACCCACCGACCAAAGACGTTTATATCTTGAAATTGCCAACAGCTGGGCGAAAGCGGCTGGGCACCGACTTTGCCTGCCACTTGTTTGAAGAAACGAGACAGCCACACGTGGAAATTTTCTTTACCCACCTAGCTGTGGAGTGAGGAAAGACCTTGTAAATTGACCCATACAGCGGCAGGAGCAGCACCCGGCTGACAGGTTTATCTTCCTACCTACCTATTGTTGAAATAGAAGCCCAGATCAGGTATGTTATATCTTTTTTTTTGTTAGACAGGATGGAAGAGATCATGATGTCCCAGCTGGGCCGTAGGCGTACAAACCTGATGAATTTTATACAAGAAGCTGATGCGTTACAACAGTCTAGCGAAGTTGGAATCTCTTATGAGAATCTGATAAGGGTATCTTTAGGCCTCAAATCCTCACTGAATACTTTAAAAGAAGAAGTTCGGTTTGTGTTAGGTTATAAAAATTTAAATCTCAGTCCATTCTTAGCAGAGATAGCTCTCTGCAACGAAGCCCAAGAGAAAGGTGAAGAAAGTGTTAACATTCTCGAAACTATTACTATCATGTCGGAAAAAACCACGTCTTCTCTTGAACATAACAACATTACAAGCAGGCTGCCAAAACTAGAATTAAAAAAGTTTAACGGAGACATCTTAAAATGGAATGAGTTCATAGCCATTTTCAATGCAAATGTTGATAGTCGGAACATTTCAAATGTTGAAAAGCTGTCATATCTGATAGCATCACTTCAGGGGTCACCCTTACAAACTATTGAAGGCTTATCTATCACAAATGATAATTACAAGATCGCACTAGAGCTGTTGAAATCAAGATATGGCAAAAAGGATAAAGTTGTTGAAGCTCACTTTAACGCTCTCAACCAACTGCCAAGGTGCACTGACAGTCCAAACAACTGTAGAGACACACTTAACACAATAGAAACTCACTTAAGAATACTAGAATCATTAGGCGAAGTAACAGATAACGGGCAGATAAAGACGATAATGATGCAAAAATTTCCTCCATCATTGGTGTACCAAGTGAACCTCAATGCACCAGAAGAAACAAGTGTCATTAACCTGAGAAAGATTTTAGATCAAATTATATCAGCCAAGGAGAAATCTATACAGTTAGATATGAGTCAAAGCTGTGGAGTATCAACAACAGAGATGCTACATGTGAGGGAAAGCACAGGAACTGATAAAACGAATGGACGACCCAATAATCTGGGAAGGGCAGTTGATGACCAACGTTGGGATAGAAAGAGAAACTACAATAAAGGAAGAGACTTTAACCATAACCGAGGTGGCAGTAATTTAATAAATAATAGAAAGCGAACTAGAGACTGGACGGTTAGAGGTCAGGCCTCTTCACAGGATAGTGAGCCAGCAGAAAAGAGGAGGACATTCAAGTGTATCTTCTGTGATGGCAACCACTACAACGATGAGTGTCAGAAATATAAAGAAATTAAAGAAAAACAAAAAGCTCTAAGAGGAAGATGCTTCCTCTGTTTTAGGAGAAATCATCAAGCTAATTCATGCCAAAGAAATACATCTTGTGTCTATTGCAAGAAAAAACACAATAGAGCCCTCTGTCCTGAGAGACACACTTCTCTGAAGCCAACAAAAATTGACGGCCACAACAGAAGTCACCAGTAGAGGTGGCAACAGAGTGTGGTGTAGACTGCTCTTGGATTGTGGCAGCCAGAGGAGCTACATCACGCACAAATTAGCAAGTAAATTAGAATTAAGCAATGATAAAGAAGAGATTTTGATGATTTACACATTTGGAACCTTGACACCTGTGGCAACAAAGACTGCCCATACTGAAATTACACTAGAGACGCGACGAGGCTTCACCAGAAAGATAAACGTAAACGTAGTTCAGCATATTACAAACAGATTACCCAAAGTAGCAACAGAATTCAAAGACAGGAATGAAATAGACTTGTGGGCTGATGATGATGCTACTGGCGGTGGCATAGACCTTCTTATAGGAAATGATTATTACTACTCAATGATTAAGGACAACAAAATTAGAATCCATGACAATCTGTATCTGGTAGATTCAGTATTTGGATGGTTAGTTTCTGGAAACATAACAGACCAAAGCAGATCCAATGCTCTTACAGTGATAACATATTGTCGAGATCCTGGCTGCTCATACTACACTCAACCAGACTTACCGTTGAGAGACTCCGACTTGTCTTTCCTCTGGGCACTAGAAAATCTTGGAATAACTGATTCGCCGAAGACGACGCGAGATGAAGAAGCAGTAAAGGGATTTAATGAGTCAGTACGTTTTGAAGGAGGTAGGTACCAGGTGAGATGGCCTTGGATAGAATACCCACCTGACCTGCCAACCAACTTCGGCTTAGCCTTCGGAAGGCTGAAAGGTATTCACCAACGAATGAGTACAGAAATACAGAATGAATATGAAAATATCTTAAAGGAACAAGTGGAAGCGAATATAATAGAACAAGTCGAACCAAGCCCAAGATATGACCAAGTAGCCGATCGCCCTGTGCATTATTTACCCCATCATATGGTGAAACAAGAACAAAAAAGGGGAAGAATTGTATATGACGCCTCTGCAAAGCTAAAAGGCGAAAAGAGTCTCAATGAGTGCCAATACCGAGGCCCATCTATGATAGAAGATCTTACAGCCCTCCTCATAAACTTCAGAATAAAAAAGATTGGGATTACAGCAGACATTGAGAAAGCATTTCTAATGGTGGGTTTGCAAGAGCAGGAGAGGGATGTGACGCGATTCTTGTGGCTGAAAGATCCTTCTAAAGAACCCTCGATAGACAACCTCTTGCACTTCAGATTTTGTAGGGTACCATTTGGAGTTATCTCCAGCCCATTCTTGTTGACGGCAACGATTCGCTATCACATGGCAAAGAAAGACCCCTCGCTCCTAAAAGAGGTAGCTGATAACTGCTATGTTGATAATTTGGTTACGAGCGAAGGTACCATAGCAGAAGCGCAGCGACTGTTTAAAAGAACAAACGAGACATTTAGTGAAATATCGATGAATATTCGAGACTGGACGTCGAACAACCAGGAATTTCTAGATAGCATACCACAGAGTAAAAAGTTGGAGACTCAGGGTCCAATGAAGGTTCTGGGTTTGATGTGGAACCAGAAGGATGACACACTTCAACTGAAAAAGCTACGAGTTACATTAAGTGAAATACCAGAGGATGAGAAACCTACAAAAAGAAGCATTCTACAGAAAACAGCATCTGTTTACGATCCATGTGGATTTGTAGCTCCATTGTTATTACCATGTAAGAGCATTTTTCAAGAGCTTTGTGTGAGAAAGATTAAATGGGATGAGAAAATCCCAGAAGATTTAATAGTGACATGGACGAAGATCCTCGCAAAGCTCCGGGAGGTAGACCTGGTAGAAATACCTAGATATATTGGACTTGACATCCCAAATACAGAAGTAAGACACGAACTTCATTGCTTTACGGACGCAGCGGCTAAGAGCTACGCAGCTGTAGTTTATATTTGCAGCAGAAGCAGGACAACAGTAAGAGTGTCACTACTAATTGCTAAGTCACGAGTGGCTCCGTTGAAGGACAGAGAAAACCTGAAAATACCAAGGCTAGAATTGTTGGGCTATCTGATCGGCAGCAGGTTACTAAAATATGTGAAGGATATACTGAAGATAAAGATAGATGAACAATATCTGTGGACGGATAGCCTAATAGTCCTCAGTTGGATGAGATCGCAGAAGCTGTTACCTCCTTTTGTAGCTCGCAGAGTAAAAGAAATAAAACAGAATAAAGAAGTGGAATACCGATACGTGAACACAGAGCAAAATCCTGCTGACTTGGCGACACGACCTGAGCTATGGGACAAGAAAAAGGATCTGTGGTTTGAAGGACCAAAGTTTCTGCTAAAAAATAAATGTAAATGGCCCACGGATAAAGAAGTTTCTGAAGATTTAACATACCTGGTTGGAGAAGACTCTTCAAATAACAAAATTAAGGATGTGGTTGAACGACCTACGATACAACAGCAACCTGAAAGAAAAGAGATTACATCAATAAGTAAGAATATGGACATAATAAAGTTACAAGAAAAATACTTTCCAGATGAAGTCACAGGCAAAGAGACGAACCTAAGTCGGAACTTGGGTCTATACCTAGATGTCGATGGTGTGCTTCGATGTCGGGGACGAATGGCCAATACGTCATGGGCGTATGATATGAAGCACCCTATTCTAATCCCCAAGATTTGTGAGTTCACTGAAAAGATTATAAGAGAAACACATGAGAATAATTATCATGTAGGAGTATCCCATACATTAAGTATTATTAGGCAAAAATTTTGGATTCCCCAAGGGCGAGCTCAGGTGCAGAAAGTTCTAAGAAGATGTGCGAGATGCGTGAAACACGGTGGCGGCCCGTTCAAGCTACCGCCGCCTCCAGCGCTACCTGCTGAGAGAGTAAGCTACAGTGCACCCTTCACTTACACTGGCGTAGATTATTTTGGCCCTGTATACGTACGAACTATGAACGGGAAAGAGAAGCGATGGGTATGTCTGTTCACTTGTCTCGCGGTGCGTGCTATACACTTAGAAGTAGTGGAAAACTTGACAGCGGAAGAATGTCTCCTGGCCATCCGAAGATTTGTTTCATGCAGAGGCCTTCCGGCGCTAATCGTGTCGGATAATGGAACTCAGTTTAAGTTGACAGGAGAAGTACTTAATAGCCCGCTCTGCACCGAGAACAACGTACGCTGGAAATTCATAACTCAGTTGGCGCCGTGGCAGGGTGGATTTTATGAACGTCTTGTAGGACTAGTAAAACACTGCATGAAACGTACACTAGAAAAGCATTTGCTCACCGACAGTCAACTGGCCACGGTGATGAAAGAGATCGAAGCTGTGGTGAACAGTCGCCCACTAACATGCATTGGGTCAGAGCCTGAACACATACTCAAGCCTTCAGACTTCCTTTCTTTAGGAAAATGCGTTACTGCTAAACCCGTCGAGACACAGACTGGATTGGAAATGTCAGTGACCAAACGCTACCTTTTAGAAGGCTGGAAAAGAGGTCACAAGATAGCAGAGGAAATAAAAAATATGTTCATTGGTCAGTACTTACCGAGTTTGAGAGAGAGATATAAACATTTGCCCAAGCAGCCGAGGGTCAAAACCATTATACCACCGCAGGTGGGAGACGTAGTTCAGATCAAAGGAGAGTTGAGCAATCGCGAAACCTGGAAAGTTGGCAAGATTGCGTCACTCATAGAAAGTTCTGATGGAGAAGTCAGAGTTGCAAAAGTTAGAGTAGGTGATGTCGAATTCACGAGGTCGGTTGGACATCTATACCCCCTGGAAGTCGAGGAGCAACATGTGCAACCTCCGCAAGAACAAAAAGAGTGCGAAGAACATCCAATAGTATCGAATAGAAATAGTTCTTCACAAGAGAAAGTAACACTAGAAAGTGAAGAAGGAGAGGTGTCTGACCACGAACAGAGTGAACAAGTAGAGGCAAATCGTAAGAGTCCAGCAGAGGAGATGGACGACATAGAAGCGACTCAGCAAAAAGATAAAGATGAGTCAGAGACTTTAAGAGCAGAAGACCAGGTAGCCGGACGAAGCAGAAGAATTGCTGCATTGAGAGCCAGACAGAAGATTGCCGAGTGGTCTCGGCATTTACTTGCCCTCCTGTAACAGCTTTGCCCCGGGGAGTGTCGCGGCAAACGCGAGTATACCAGACGAATTGGTAAGTGTATGATTGTTAAGATAGAATTAATGTGTGTATGTCTGACCGGAAATAAAGACGAACGAACCAAGAGAAAGAATGAGACGTTAGAGAGAGAAAGGTAGATAAAGAGGCGAAATGAGGTTAGGAAAAGTGTGGTCGGCAGACGCTAACGAAAAACGTGGGAAGCTGGTGACTTTGATACACTTGGGGGGAGAAAAGTAACGTACAAACGCGTTAACTATGGAGGTGAGTCCGTTTACAGAATAATTACTAATCTGATCCCTCAATGTGTTGTTAATCAGACCTGGATGCGATTTAACCCGAGATCATGATCATAAAGTAATATGTTAGAACCTTTCGAGGAGTTGAGATAAGAAGAGAGAGATTAGGGTAGTGCTGGTGTTGGATACAGCTCTCTGGGCGAGAGAGGGGAGAGTTGGCACTGGCACAGGCCCGCCGATGAGAGAAAAGGGTAGTGCTGGTGTTGGATACAGCTCTCTGGGCGAGAGAGGGGAGAGTTGGCACTGGCACAGGCCCGCCGATGAGAGAAAAGGGTAGTGCTGGTGTTGGATACAGCTCTCTGGGCGAGAGAGGGGAGAGTTGGCACTGGCACAGGCCCGCCGATGAGAGAATAGGGTAGTGCTGGTGTTGGATACAGCTCTCTGGGCGAGAGAGGGGAGAGTTGGCACTGGCACTGGCCCGCTGATGAGAGAATAGGGTAGTGCTGGTGTTGGATACAGCTCTCTGGGCGAGAGAGGGGAGAGTTGGCACTGGCACTGGCCCGCCGATGATAAGAGAGTAAAGACTAAGAATAATCCTGGTGGCTTGGGTTGGACTATAAGGGGTGTTGTGGAGGTCCATCCAAGGGACTACATGTCCCGCTCAACTTCCTGATGATAATGAAAAGTAAAGTTACAATGAATAAAGAATAGTATGAAGTAATATTGATCATGGGTTGGTCGCAATCAGATCATGTTAAAAGATTGCCCAAATTATGAGTTATATCCCTTAGCAGAGACTTTGTCGCAGAATAGTTATTAGGTATTTAACCTAGGCTGAAGCAGATCATAAAGAATCCTCGCGACATAAATTGTCTACCCCGTGCGAAGCCGGGACGGGCTGCTAGTGTTATCATAAAAGTCGACCCTTTCCTTGAGTGTAAACACGTACAAAAGCAATGTACCAAGGTGACAAGTTGACATGAAAAATTATTTCAGTACTAGGTCGAATCAAAAAGCTAAGTTCACAATATAGGAAAGAATTTTGATTAAATTGAAATGAATAATATAACATGCCCGGCCGTAGTCAAGTCAAAATGGCCCTTGGGTGCCCTTAACACAGCTTGTGGCACTGTGCTGCCGCAGTTCCAGCGGAAGGCAACAGGCCTGTGACGGAACAACGTAACTCTTTTGATCTTGGCGTAAAAACAGGTCTACGGTATGCCCTGCCTGTCGTACGAGGCAACTAGACAAAGTCATCAGAGTCGTGGGTATGAAGGGCGGAGACCTGACACGCTCATCAAACGGCTCCGAGATGGATACAGCTTGTGGCACTATGCTGCCGCAGCTCCAGAGGCAAGCAGGGGAGGGAGCAATATGACATCCCCGAGAGAAGCAGCTAGGCGTGTGAACGACCTCGGATGTCGATCTATGATTTCCGGGGTCCTTCTAGCAATCACTGTGGCTGCCACTGGAGAGGAGAGTGGATGTAAGCCAGTGATGCATTGGCATTGGAAGTGGAAAAGGCGTACATCCTTCTCTTTCCTTGTTGCAAAAAAAACGCTGACCCGCTGCGGAGTACTTACCTAAATAAGACCGCAAGCCCCACAAAGCCCCTAGCTGTGGGAATTCCGATGGGCATTCCTCTTCGTTCCTCATTTTAAAAAAAGGCCGACAAAACTGACAAATATCTAGATCTACTCTCGATCTAGGCTCCTGCATTCACGTACAAAACTAGTAACAAGCGGTTGTTGGCGGTTATTTCTATACATTTTTCGAATAAGCGCCAAGAAGCGCTTGTTACCTGCTTTTTACGTAACCCACACAGTTCACATAGCAAGTCCTAGCTTTCCTTGTGTGTGTACCAGGCCTATTAGCCAGCTCTAAACATTTTCTAGTACCTGCCGATCTCTATATTCCACGCCCGTCGCTCCGAACTACGCGAGATCGATTGATAAGAGGCGTCCATAAGTCCAATAAAACACATCCAAAATACTTGCTAGTAGTGAATTAATTATTAATTCGATACGTTTTTATCGAACTTATATCTTGAGAAGGGTCTTTTTTTAAGATTCTGTCGATGTCGTTAGTTTACCTAACACATGTAACGAAGCTCAAAGTCAAAAGTATTTAATACGAGCTTTCCCGGCTTACTTGGTTACGCCATAGAATATAAGATGCTACAAAAGACTTGGCTCTATAGACTATGTTCTTTTGACTGCCCAGAATGGCTGAATAAAAAACAAACAACAACAACAAACCACCTGTCAAAATATGTAAACATCGGCAAAAATATTGCACCTTGGGTTATATTATTTGAGTTTAGGTAAGGATCCCTAATTTTTTTGAAAATCTAATATAGCCTATGACACTCGGGGTTAATGTAGCTTCCTACCAGTGAAAGAATTTTTGAAATCGGTTCAGTATTTCCGGAGCCTATTCGTTACAAACAAACAAACAAATCTTTCCTCTTTATAATATTGGTATAGATAGATAGTATTACAAGATATCACTTATGGAAGGTCATTTTTTTTTTTTTTTTTTTAATGTCTTAATAAAAGCATAAAACTCGGCTAAACGTGGGTCCGGCTCTTGAGCTGGTACCTCTGCCTAACCCTTCGGGGAATAAAAGGCGTGAGATTATGTTTTAGATTATGAAGATCAATTAGACTATTGACACTAATTGGTATTGGTACCTTATTTGGTAAAGTATCCTATACTGCGAGAGGCGAGGTAGTTCAGGGTGCCAACCAAGCGGCTCAGGCAAACAATTATTTGCCTTGCCTTACGACAATGGTCGCCTGGAGAAGCTCCCAATAATTGCTCAAATCTAAGTCACTGTAACCAAATACGTTCAGGATTGTATTACTTATTATTAATGTATGTTGAAAGGTAGGTAAATTTTGGGCTGAAATATCAATAACGGTTCAAGCATAATATATAAACTTAAGTACTTAAATTTCATAGGAACTGCTGAACGGTTGAGGTTACGGTGGAAACTTTTTTATTCCAAACAAAGCAGCAGGTATTCATATTCATTGCTTATTAAAAACCGGTAAAAACTATTTAAAATCCATTGAGTAAATTTTAGATAAAAAATAAACTCATTCCCACCTAACACAAATTGAGTTAAAAACCGATTGATTTAACTGAGTATTGAAGATTTCTTGAAGGCAATATGGCTAATTCCAGCTATTGCCTTGGCCAAAACTATAATGTCCCTCAAGATATCCCTAAGACTTGCTTGGAGGGTCAGTTAAGAAAAAGTGGGCATGGTATTTAGGAGAATATGAAGAGGGAGTTAATACTACTGCTAAATCATACTTTAACCTTACTTAAGCAATTGGGATTTAATAGGGTTTTCCAGATTCCTTAACTAAGGTTTCGCGATATCTTGAAGTTTAAGTTAAGGCAGCAAAATAGATTTAAATGCAAAATTAAAACTGTTTTATAATCTAAATCACTAAGGCAATTTTTGCTAAGCGAAGAAAAAATTAAAACGTTTTCAATTTAAGAAATCATAATAAAGAAAATATGGTGAACATTTTATGCTACAACACAAGAACTTTACTTAGTGTTAAGAATTTGTAAACTATAAGTAAATATGACAATTAGAAATCCGTTTTATTTCGTCGTAAGCATTAAAAATCTTAAACGCATGATCATTTATCGTGTAAAATCGATAGAAAGAGCCATAAAACAAACGGGCTCTCGAAATAGCTTGAAATAATAATAAAAGAAGGAATAATTGTATATGGAATAAAAATAAAGTTATCATTTATGTCATTATTATTACCTTTTCTCATCACGTAATCACTTATTTCTTCAGTAAAAACTATTACACTAGTCACATTTAACTGAAATCCACACTTTTTTCACGATATCACTTCGATTTTGTTTTGTTGTTTTGTTTTCTAAAAGTTCAAAATGGCGTATAATCTTGTTTTACTTGACGAAATCTGAATTTAGAAAAGTAAGGATTCAAAAGGGTAGTTGAGTATCAATTAAATCAAAGATTTATAAGTTCGATTTGAAATAATGCTATTTAAGAAATGTTTTACTCAAAAACGATTTCCTCAAATCTCACTTAATACTAAATCGTTTTACTAAATCAAACGTAAGTAACATTTAAATCTCACAGTATTAAGTGATCCTTTAGTTTGATTAAGTAAATCCTCAACGATTTAAGTGATACTTCCGGTTGATTTCATGAATACTATTCTGATTTATTTGATCCTTTACTTTGATTTCTTAAATCAAGATTTCTTATCGCCGCCTCCGTGCTTGAATGTTCAACTTCCATTTGTACACTGTTCAGGAGAAGGTTTTTTTACTTATTATCAAACGAGATGTTTAGTTTCAGGAATGATAAATGCAAATTTATAGTTTTTAGTCTAATATATGGAATTGTCAATAAATTTGTTTACGATGCTGTGATTTTACGTATTTTATCATACTTTTAAAATGGAGGTTGAACAAAACTGCGAATAAAAATGTTCGTTCATGGAAATACAACACTCCTGCCATGGAGATAGCACAGTGTTCCTTAAAATTGTTGCGTGCTTGTTTGTCCAACCTCCTAATACCATATACAGGATGATTAAATTACTTCGTAAAAAAAAATGTTTTTAGATGATAAAAGGTATAAGAAATTAAAATCAAGAAATAATAAAAAAAAAAATTTAGACTCAAGTAATTATAACATAAACATAACGAAATGATAAAATATACCTACTTAATTATTGTTAAAAATTTGGTTGTTGTGTTGAACCATTGTGAAAGACAGACAAAAGGACTATCAAACAGAATTAACATAATAATATACTTAATTCTCAACCGTTTTATTACAAAGTGAATTTATTAACATCCTGTATCAGTACGTTTAAGTTTCTATTCGAAAATAAACATTATTAAAAAGTACTTATTGCTCGAAAGTCGCCAAAGTACGCCTTTTGCTTGTTTTGAAATTGGTACTCGCCATCCTGCTGCAGCTTTTAACGTTACTCGCAGTTAGTTTTCTTAGTTTTGAACACAATTAAACTAATTTATTAGGTTTTTGCAAGCAAACTAAAGGAGCAACCAAGTTCATCACAGAAAAAACAAAATGGCCGGGTAGCGTGACGTACTGTGCTGTGATTGGTCGGCCGGCTGGAGTTTGAACACTCAAGCACGCAACAAATATTTCGATGCGGGTCTTTGGGTAATGCTGTGGAGGTTGGCTAAACAAGCACGGAATTTTTGTTACGATGATGTGGGCTTCAAAATTTAAAACGTGAAATTTATTGTATTTTTTCTAGGAAAAGCCTTTTTTTACTTGACCTTCTGGACCTGAATTACATCGTTAATAATCCTGCATCAAAAAGTCATTTTCGACCAAAATGAAGTTTGAACACTTAAGCACGGAGCCGACGTTATCTCACAGTATTAAGTGATCCTTTAGTTTGATTAAGTAAATCCTCAACGATTTAAGTGATACTTCCAATTGATTTCATGAATACTATTCTGATTTATTTGATCCTTTACTTTGATTTCTTAAATCAAGATTTCTTTGTTTTGCAACAGAGTTAGTTTTTCTAATACCAAGTGTAAGTGTTGAAAGTGATAGACGTATGCAATATTATTAGACACATAAATTAGATGTTTATGTACAATTGTGTTTATCAGAATGCATTACAAGGTTGTTCAAACGAATTAATATGATCTATGTTTGTGGCTGGCATGTTGGCGATTCGGTTAGGAAGTGACGTGACTTGGCTATGTCTATATGGCAGAATTTAAAAGGATAATTTCGAATTCAAGCTTTTGTAAGTATTCATCACTTCCGCTTATAGTTCCTTTCGCAAAATGTCTTTTTTTAATAGTGTCCCTTTTGTACATGTAAACTTGAGCTAGTGGAGAAATGGTCATTTTTCGAACGGGTCATTTTGCGAAAAGCACATTTTGCGAAAAGGACGTTTTGAGAATTCTTTAAAAGCGTTATTGTTTTCAAAGAAAGTTATTATGTTTTTTTGGTGTTTTAGCAATAAAGTGCATTTAAACAACAGCAGAGCTTGCATATAAAGTCAAGTGTGTGTGGCAAGTCTTTCTATCAGACCATTTTGCTCACACTTGTGGCAAAACAAAATCTGTTGTAATAATTTATTTCACTGCCTTTTGCTGCTTTTTAAGAACCACAAAAGTACATACCATAAGAAAATCAGCAATGGTTTTCAATGCTGTCATATCATCGAGTTATCATATTTTGTTTAGCTAAGAAAGCTGTGTTAGAGCTAGTTCGGAAAATATATATAAACTACCTGCATTGGCAACCTAATACTTTTAACTTATTTAAGTGTATCAAATACTTATTCAAAGACTAATCATACAAAATGTATTATGCTAAACGAGTCCGTGACCGTAACTACCTACCTACTTTGCATCGATTAAGAGTGAAAGGCCCTACAATTTAGACCCATAATGCACCGTTCGCAAATATTTCTTCGAAACTGTCTACAAAAAATAAAAGCAAAAGGGACATTACGACAAAGGTTTTTTCGATGTGGTACTTTTATAGAAAGGGTCATTTTGGGAAAATACAATTTTAGAAAGGGACATTATGTAAAAGGAAAATTATGGGAAAGGGACATTTCTGTGTTAAAGGTTATTTTTTTAATTTTTCAACGTCTTTGCTAATTTAATTTTTCTCCATCTTGTACAAACCGTCCCTCTAAATCAATTATTACTTATAAAATAATAATTAATACAACATTGATTTGTGTTTTGCCTAGCAAAAACTGATTTGAGGACAAACGTCTTAATATGGCTTTTAGTTTGGATAGCAAAATCTTTTTTGCATTAGTGCGACTGTATAAGTCGAACAACTATCCCTTATTGATTTAATTCAGTTTAAAAATAATGAGAGTTGAGTGAAAAGAGAGTTTTATGGTTTATCTGAAACCTTAATTAATACTGAATAGGTTTAAGATGATTTAACTACGATTTGTATAATCTTTATTTTCTCAAAAAGCGGTATTGGAATACTATATAGTCTTTAAGAAATATGTGACTATATGAAATCGTTTTTTATTTAGTTAAATCACAATACAGGCACTGTTAAGATATATGCGATTTAAACAAAATTTTTCAGTGCTACTTGGGCGTTGTCTAAATAACTGAGACAAGTTTTTAACCGACTCCAAAAAAGGAGGTTATCAGTTTGACCTGTATGTATGTATGTTTGTCCGCGATTATCTCGCGTTTGGCTGAAACGGGTTTGATGCGGTTTTCAGACAAGTATTTGCTACTAGATAAGGTTTTAGTACCTATTTTAACCGACTTTGAAAAAGAGAAAGTGCTCAGTTTATATATGTGTCAGTTTATTTTAGGCGGGTTCCTTTTAACAAACTCAAATTATCAAGTTTACAAAAAAGAACATAGTAAGTAGGTACAATGTACCTATAGTTTATTAAGAAATTCATTGAAAGTGTAAATGCAAGCTGTAATTACCGACCTCGTAGGATATTAACATGCCGACAGACGCTACTAGACTTTTATCAGTTAACTTATGGATTAGAAAGATGGATACGTAATATTATCAATGGGACGGCTGACCAACACCGAGGAGCTAGAGATGCAGCCTAAATGCTAAATCTATATGCCGGCATATCTTCTAAACTAAGGCACTCTCTCACTCTCAATTCGGAGGGGGACCTGGTGGCCTAAAATACAGGTTTTACCTAGCTTGGGCAACCAGATCTTCCTCTAAACAAAGAATAAATTAATCAAATTAACCTAAAAAGCTTACTTTACAACCTTGCTAAATTAATATTGTCATAGTTCTTTTTTATTATTATGTATCTTTATGTATTTTTTGGAAGATAAATAAAGTTTTTTATTATTATTTATTATTAAATATCAAAAATATGGAACAGTATTCCTCTAGATAATGTAGCCTAGTATTTTTATGGCACTGTGTTGTATATATATTTTAGGTTAAAAACCAAAGAAAGCTACAAAGTGTTGCTAAAACGGTCACTTTGAATGTTTTGCCAAAGAAAAAGAGCTATTTTGCAATACAGAATAACCGGAAGTGTTACGCCGACCTATACCGCCAACTGTACATACTCACAGACAGAGGGAAACGCAATTACTCTACTTTAGTCTTTGACTGCTCCGTGGCTCAGTTGGTAGTGATGTGGACTGAGTAAACGTGTACACCCGGGTTCGATTCCCGGGCGGGGCGAATATTGATATGACGAATATCGATGTTAGTTTCTGGTCTGGGTGGCTGGTGATGTTCGTCTCTGTGTGTGTTTCGGGCACCTTAGATACAGGTTCTTCCTAGTTAGGGGCTATGAGTGTGATGTGTTAATACTTAATTACAAGTCCATAAGTTCCCTAGTCTAAAGCAGGATCTATTAATAAATTCCTCAGTACGGCAGGCCACTGTTAGATGACGATCGCTCCCGTCGATTGCCGTTTGATAGCCCATCGAGGTGCCTTGACTGCGTGGGGCTATGTTATGTCGATAGGGCAGGTCAATTGGATTTAGGTGAACTTTGGTATTTAGGTACCCTACCTACCATAAGCTAAGGCAGGAGAAACAATACGTTTTGTGATAATTTTTTATACTTTAAAATCTACCTATGTATAAGTAAGTATCCAAATTGAGAAATCGCTTTCAGTTATAAGTCCGAAGGCCGCCTATTGCATTGTTCGCTGTTCTCAATTTATTGTAGGTAATTAGTTTTCAAAATAAACGTTCTTGTTTTTTTTGTTTTTTTTTTTTGTTTCAATAAAGTGGTATCTTTGATGAGATTAGGGGGTTACAGGATTTGTCTGCACATTTCCATTTTGCAATTCTTTGTGTTTCTTTGGGTGACTTTAGTTCTTCTGCGGATCTCTTAATTTCTAAATAGGGTAAATAATAATCAATATATATAAAACTCTTCCGTTACTGACTGACTGACTGACAGACAACGCAGAGCCGAAACTACTGGGCGTAGCGGGCTGAAATTTTGCAGGTAGGTTCCTTGGTAGGTGAGCACTAAGAAGGGATTTCCCGAAATTCCCACGGGAACGGGAAAAAACGGGATTTTTGTGTTATGAGAAATCTGCGTGGGTGAGACCGCGGGGCAGCCTCTAGTCTTAAATAATAGGGTAATAAATCACACAGGGTAACTTCAAGCATGACCTTTTCCTTAGAGTGACTTTGAGCTTTATGATAAGTCTCATAGTTAGCAAAAATGTCTTGTTTCCGTAAGTCATTACTGGCAACAAGCTGGCAACACACATTGAATACCTAAATTATTTATATAACCCATCTATATAAATAAAACTAAACGATTCCATTTCAGAAACGTATTACTGAAGCGATCCCCTGAAAAATTGCCACAACTTATAGCCGTCAGACAAATGTTTCGACCTATAATTTATGGACGTTGGAAACGATCGTATTATTTCTCCAAATTGCAATTATTGGTTGGGGAAATGGGATTGGTTGCCTTGATAATAGACCAGTCTACTTAGCGCTATGCAGGAAATACCGTCTTATAGGGTTTTATAATGAAACTAGTCGACCCGGCGAACTTCGTACCGCCTAACCTATTACTATGCTGTGCATGTTTTATACTTATAAACCTTCTTCTTGAATCACTCTATCTATAAAAGAAAATAAACCTCATCAAAATCCGTTCCGTAGTTTTAAAGATTTAAGCATACATGGGGACAGACACGGGAAGCGACTTTATTTTATACTATGTTTTGATATTGATGATTACTTTGGAATTAACTGCATTAAATTCGGTAGTTCTGTTCGTTTTATTTATTAAAATTAAGAAGTTGTGGTGGAAGACAAAAAACAGGCTTGATTATTTTAAACAAATTTATGATAATGGATCGAAAAAAGCGAACAAAATGGTTCCAGAACCTACTAATTACATTTCTATTTTAACTGACGAAGGCTTGAATTACTTAATGTCCTATGTCCCCTAGAGGGGGCAGAGGGCGTCCACAGTACGTCGCCATCCCGAACGGTCTTGAGCTTCGCGTTTTACTTCGCTCCAGGTCATTTTAATCTAATTGCTTAGGGCGGCCACGTTTCCGCTTTCCTTGGGGATTCCAGGCGACGAAGACCAAGGCTAAATACATAAATAATGTATCACAATCAGAGCGTGTTAGTAGGTATAGAACCTATGGTTAGGGTAGTCGAAACACATAAACTCATTGGACCTTATCGCTCAAATAAATCTGACTACTTATCAGTAGGTCATGTCATGACTATGATAGTTTTCTAGAACCATTGTTGCTTTTCTCAGGGCATGTAAAACTACTGTTGTGGGCCTTAAGGTGGTAACTCTCGCTATGGCGCGAAATTCAAATTTTTTCGTGTTTTTTATTTATTCTGGCGAAAGTATACATTTTTAATAAAGTTTAAATGAATTCGCGTATGCAAAAAACCATCTCCCACATTGCAACACAACGTTTTTGGAAGACAGACCTACAGATTTTGTGTCTAAGGGGTAAAAGGCCAAAAAACAAGTTCCTTGAATATACACACAATCGGTAACTCTGTCTTTCAAAAACTATATATCATAATGTGGGAAATAGGTTTTTACGTACGCGAATTTATTTAAATTTTATTAAAAATGAATACTTTCGCCAAAATAATTAAAGAACGTGAAAAAATTTGAATTTCGCGCCATACCGTGAGTTACCGCCTTAAAAAGCAGCAATAGTTTTCGAATAATGTTATTGTCTTCGAATATTCATTGTTAATTTGGTTAAGAAACTTGACTCCCTGGCCAGGAATAGAACCATGACCTTCGACGTCACAGTCGGAACTCGGAACACTGCACATTGTGCCACGGAGGCAGACAAGGTAGCATTGTGCATTTGTGCTTATAAAACTTAATAAGATAAAAAAAACAAGATATCATAAATTACTGTACTACATCTCATTTTACAAATGTGAATGCAATAAATAATTTGAATTTGAATTGTCGATTGTAACTTTTTGTGACCCACGTGCCCCCACTGTGAATCGAATTCCCGAAGGAAATCTAGGTAATGTAAAAAACAAAATGTCTCCAAAAAGCATTAAAACTCAATCAACACCGTAATTTTATTTATTTTATTTTTAATTTTATTTCCTTGGGTTAACAAACAGTTACACATTCAATAGTAGACTTATTAAATATAAGTAATCTAAGTAGTAGATATCAATGCATAACCAACACCGGAAACCACAGAGTTCCAAAAAAAAAGCATACATTGACTAAAAAATTACAACAAAAACAAACAAAAAACATTATTTAATTTTTATAAACTAAGCAATGTGAGAAGAGCATCAATGAGCAAAAGTTGGTATAGGTACTAGGTACCTATTTATTAATCGATTGAAGGAGCTTGGATCGTACTTGGCATCTGAAAGAGCAGGAGGAAGATGTAATCATGTCGATCTCCTGAAAGTTCGAATTATACTCGTTTACCAATCTAACTAAAGGCGATCTTTTTCCGGAAATAGCACTAATAAATGGTGATGGCACTTGTAAACATACAAAAAATGTCTCAGTATTACAGAGCACGTTAGTATGTTTGTACATTTGTACCTTGTGCCCGTTCGATGTAAAGCGAATTAATTTCCGGCTTCGAAACGTGCTGGTAAATACGTAAATAAGAGATAGGGGGCTCGGTGACGAGAAGTAAGAGAGCTCACGAAAAGTGACAGTTTGAAAATGTAATGCACATCGACGGATGTTGGTGACCCAGCAAACCCTTTTTTATATCCACCTATGTTTTTCTAACCAGTCTTTTTCTAAATTGTCTGTTATAATATTCAGCGTTTACACTGAAGACCTACTAAGGTATCTATTCTATGTAGCCTTCATACTTTTTATAGCCATGCTTAGCAGGCGGGTTTGGTTTACAATTTTAAATAAGTTTAAGGTTAACTGTTTTAAAATCAAGCTTTTATTTCGTTTAGTTATTTTACGAGTTATTCTCAGTAAGGCCTTTTATTTGATATTGTAGTACTACACTAAAAACAACTCGTCCGCCATCTTGATTTTTCTGCCATGTTGCATTTTTAATGACGTCACATTAGCACATTTTATATGCATTGTTAGGATTCCTGAACGTGTATACAAAATTTCAGCTCAAGGTTAAAGAAATCTGCTTTAAAATTGAATTTCAAGATTTCACCAGAACATCATTCATACATACGACATTGCAAGTTAAATAAAAGTTTTAATAAAGAACGCTATTGTCCATCCTCAAATTTTCCCTTTGTAATTTTTTTCGACACCTGGGGAACAGATGGGCTGGTGTGGATTCCTGGTGGTAGATGTGATTCTGTGCCACTAACACCAGTTCCTTTATTTTTGGAAGAGCAGTAGAAAACACTTTTAAAATCGGTTATCTTATGCACAGTGAACAAACCGTATCAAAATCAGATTTCAAATAAATTTGTCCATATTATGCAGAAGTTGGATACTTTTGGAGCAAAAGGACATAGCGTTTTTGGGTTAAATTTGCTTCGTATTAAGCCGTGGTTCATGTATCTTTAGCTCCTCGTCAGTCGTGTCGGTCAGCCGTCCCATTGACACTAAGGAGCTAGAGAACAGAGATTGAGGTTTGTGGTAAGCGCAGCTCTGCTTTCCCACCCCCCTAGATGAGGTTCTATGAGGCTGGGTCGCGGAGAATTCCACAGGCTTACCCGCGGCCCCCCTGCTATCAGCCGAGAAGGACACCGGTGGGGTTTTAGTGGCTGCGAACTCCACATAATCCTGCGGCTCCCCCCGGGGCTGCCGGGTACTAGTTAGTAGTTTCCCCGCCAAAAAATTAAAGCTGCTTTCCCACTATAATCCGCATCTTACGTTACGACACAAAATCGTCCTAATGATGAATAAGCTCGCCATTGTCGAATAAAATGATTACGACGACGTTATTTCAACAGTGGATACACACAAACGCTATATAAAATTCTCAAGCTTCAAAAACCAATTCCAGAACTGAAATCTTTGAAAAATCTGGCTTTAGCCTAAACATTTAGGTCAATGAACGTCCCAAAATCCCTCGTTAATATTAAATGGCTGCCGACCTTCATCCGAATGAAGGTCAGGGAGGCAATTTCTATCGCTGACACGTTTTAAAATTCTGTGGCTGGATGAGTCAACAGTCAACACACTCTGAGACATGGCTCTGGTTTAAAAATAGGGAAAGCGCGTGTCCCGTGAGCTTAAGCTTGTAGACACGTTTTTTTTTCTCTTAGTTTTATGTATTGATGTAATTTTATGCATGTTTAATCTAATGGTAAAAATTTGTTTGAGGGATCTGGATTTTGGATATGTCGAGGATTTTGAAAAATAAAAAACTTTTTCAATTTAAAATCTTTGAACAGTATCGCTTTGGATTGTAAATGTTTTTCAGATTCTGCAAAAATTATTAAATAGGGTAAAACGTCCTATTACCGCGGTAGTCAAAATCACGTCCTATTACGGCTCTATTTTATCTTTTGCAATTTATGATTCGTTGTGACTGTGTATGGTAAAGGTGACTACATAGTGTCCAAGGGAAACTAACACGTAACTTATTACTCAGCACTCGTGCGTTTAAAATCGTTTAAAATTACTTAAATTAATTATTTTGTGTAACGTCACCAAAGCGAGAAGCTGTTTCATACAAACGCAGACAGACTCGCGGTAGAACATTGAATTTTCAGACTTCGTTTTTAGTTCAAACAAACACTTTAAGATTATGTTACTATATTTGAATACTTTTTACATTCAAGTAGTCTTAGTTATTCAAGTTGGTTTCTGTTTAAAATCAAATAAAACAAGTAAATATGAGTAAACAAAAGTCCGCCGTATTAGGAAGGCTATTTGAGGGTACCGCCTATTACGGAGGGTACCATCGGTAATAGGAAAAACGCAGTGTCGATAATTTATAAATTTAGTGGTATAATAAATATAATTTTTGAACATTTCGTTATTTAAGTGTAAATTTTATTAGTTCTCAAGTATAAAACCAATTTTGGAGGTACATGTTTTTTAACCAGAATCTTTGTTTTTTACGCTTAAAGTTGACAGTAAAATTTAAGTTTATTAGAATACTGTGAAACCTAACGTATGAGTTTTAATGAAGAAAAATGGTCTAATACAACGATTACTAACGATTTGAGAGTTTTATGGTAAAGTCAGAGTGCTCTTATTTGTAAGTAATAACTTACATCACTGAAATATCTTAACATTATATTTCAGAATTTGGATATAAAAACTAATTAGATATTTTAGTACCTACCGTATTAGGCTGTGAGGAATCCTAACACGGTGTATGGAAATTACAGAGCTAATAATTTAACCGTATTATTCATAAAGATACCGTACATTTGAAAAAAACTTTACTGCAGGTCTACTTATTTGGTTTGTTGTATGGTAAATACGTGACATCCTGTCTAAATTGACATATGTTAAATAACTAAAATGCACTTTAACTTTTTATGAATAACAGGGTAAGTAAATAATTAAAAAACTTACACAAAAATGTATACTAAGGTTAGGTTTATCGTATTTTCCCATCAATATAATTATTTACTACTAGATTTTACCGCAACTTTGACACACCATACAAAACTGATTATGATTCGATGGTTGTTTTATTTATTATTGTATTTTGGTTTACTGTTTGGTTGTTGTTTTTTTTTTGCATGTTTCCATTTTATTGCATGTTTGTGTCAATTTTGCTGTAAAAAAATGTATATTTCCTTTCTCCGCTTGGGTAGAAATCCATTTTCCATATTTTTTTACCGTTTAACTAAACCTTCACTGACTGCACCCCACTGCTTCGCCAGTTAAATTTTCCTTCAAAAATGTTTTATTTGTAAGGTTTCATTAAAATCTATTTCGTAGATTTTACGTGAAAGAGATACAGATATCCTTTATTACAAACTTTGTCGTTTATAATATTAGTAAGTAGGATTATTAAAACCCTCGTCTGGGCCTTTTTCAAATTAAAGTTGGAGAAAAACGAACAGCAATTGTTTTATAACTAGGTTAAAGAGGTTATCAATTCGACCTGTTTGTATGCATGTTTGTCCGCGATTATTTCGATTTTGTCAAAACCGATTTTCACAAAAGTATTTTTTAAATTCAGAAGAAGGGTTTTAGTACCTATTTTTAACCGATTTTAGAAAAGAGGAAGTTCTCAGTTTAGGTTTGTATCATTTTATTGATTAAGGTTTCGGGTACACAACTTAATGTAGATTAACAACTAATATTAAAAATAATGTTAATAAGCTAGCCAAATTCGCATAAATTACGCTTTTATAGGTATCACCTGCGCACATAAAAACGATCTCAAAATGGCGGCCGTTGTATAAGCTGTCTCTCTTCTCAACTCTTCCCTCATACTACATACGCGAGATCGCATTTGTTCGGCCGCCATTTTGAAATCGTTTCTTTATCAGCGCGGCTTATAAAAATAAAATCGTCCCCATATTTAATTCAATCCGTTCCGTTGTGCAGAGAGATGGGAGAACGTAACAATGCCGTAGATTGATTGATTGATTGTTGTTTTGTTATTCGCTCGTTCAGGTCAGGCAAAGGAACATAGTAGCCCATACAGCCAAATATTCATTATTCGTGTTTCCTAAACTAATTATATTACTGGAAACTTCTTAGCGCGAGGCCGTTTATTAAATTTTTGATACACAAAATATTATCAAAATAGTCCCTTACTGAAGAAGAAGAACCGGAAGAACCTGTATTTATGTACAGTGCCAGACACAATTACACCCATTGTACAATTTTCTGATTGCACGGAACCATGAGCAAAATGTTTCATCGTGCGTGTGTTGTCATCCCATACTCCGTAATAGGCTGTGATTACCGCCGTAATGGGCTTCAACCTTTTTTTTGCCGCCGTAATAGGAATTCCGAATTGTCAGAAAAAATATTTTTTTAAAATGAATTATCACTCTAAAATAAATAAAACGACAACTGAAATAGAAAATATAATTATCATGAGTGTCAAATAAAATTTCAAATATCTGCTAACATATTTAGAAAAGCTTAATTTCTTACCCTACTTTAAAATGTCGTCAAAACGCGCCGTAATAGGGCATGTTACCCTACTCAGTAAAACGTTTAACAATGTTGTATGTTCGCCAAGGGACTATACCGTAAATAAAAATAAAAGGCGATGTCAAAAGGAATTTGTAATCTTTAAAAATATCAAGCGAATAAAATTTTAATATTTTTTCCGTTTCAACTTCAACTGACTACTTGCCTCATTATAGGTTATTTAGTTTTACTTTTTTACGTTTTTACTTTTCCGCGCAGAAAAGTGATTTTTTTTTATATTTTCTCACTGTTTATACCTACCCTGGACTCTACGCCAACCATTTCAAAACCAAAATCAGCTAAATCGGCCCAGCCGTTCTTGAGTTTTAGCGAGAAAAACGAACAGTAATAGATTTTTCTATCTAAAAGCCTTGATTATAATGTTTGCCACTAGTGCGGGTTTGCACGGCAATGTGAGGTGAGGGGATGGTATAAAAGCATTAGACATACAATTTAAAAGTAAGATAATTCCGTGCTTCGGAAGGCACGTTAAGCCGTTGGTACCGGCCGCAGTAGTGGTCGTTATAACCGCGGCGACAAGCTGGCCCCTTGTCACGTTGGTAATAAAGCATCAACTCGGCTAAATGTGGGTCCGGCCCTTGGCCTGGTGCCTCTGCCTAACCCTGCGGGGAATAACAGGCGTGAGATTATGTTTACATACAATTTCGCTACGCTCAAAGATAAAAGTAATTTCGAATCGGGGTCAACAAGTCATACATAAGTCAGAGCGTCTCGTAAAACAAATCTTTGGGTTGTTGAAACTGTAACAAGTTCATATGTTGACTCAGGATCTCGGGTCCTAAGCAAACGTTTAGAACAGACGTAACAAATATTATTATATTACAATGTGACGAATATTATTTACAACTAGTCGACCCGGCGCACTTCGTACCGCCTAATCTATTACTATATTGTACATGAATAATACTTATAAACCTTCCTCTTGAATCACTCTATCTATTAAAAAAACCGCATCAAAATCCGTTGAATAGTTTTAAAGATTTAACCATACATAGGGACAGACGCGGGAAACGACTTTGTTTTATACTATGTATAAAATAAAACAAAGTCAAAGTGTATGTTTTTTATTTTATTTTATTATTATTGTTATTTTTATTATTTATGTTGTAATCTGTAACTTTTCCATTGAATAAATGTTATAATCAATCAATCAATCAATCAATCATGTGTTGATGATTGATTATAATGTCTTTTTCTTCTAACTATACCACCGTTTAACTTTTGTGAGAAGGTAGTAAAAACCCAAAACTTGCCTGAATTTCAATCAATTTCTTAGTAACTATACTTACGGCTTCTTTATGACAGCAAAACGAATATATGGAGAAAACTCCGTCGAGTATGATACTCGGACAAGTCGTGCCCGAGTATGGATTTTCCTAGCTTGAGCCGTTTTATACTCCGTCGAATGTATGCTTCACTTTCTTGAAGTCAAAACTTGACTGCATGTATCAATTTAGAGTGGATAACGATATAAGGTTTCAGTAAAGTTAAGTAAAGTAAAGTAAATAATTATTTATTCAATATAGGATACGAGCTTTCCCGGCTTACTTCGTTACGCCATAGAATATAAGATACTACAAAAGACTTGGCTCTATAGACTATGTTCTTTTACCTGCCCAGAATGGCCGAATAAAAAACAAACAACAACAACAAACCACCTGTCAAAATATGTAAACAACGGAAAGAATATTGCACCTTGGGTTATATTATTTGAGTTTAGGTAAGGATCCCTAATTTTTTTGAAAATCTAATATAGCCTATGACACTCGGGGTTAATGGAGCTTCCTACCAGTGAAAGAATTTTTTAAATCGGTTCAGTATTTCCGGAGCCTATTCGTTACAAACAAACAAACAAATCTTTCCTCTTTATAATATTGGTATAGACAAGATATCGCTTATTGAAAGCCAATTAGACTAATCTAGTTAATATTGATTCCTAATTTCGTAAAGTATCCTATACTGCTAGCGGCGAGGTAGTTCAGGGTGTAAAAACGGGATTTATGTGTTTAATCTGCGCGGGTGAAACCGCTGGGCAGCCCTAGTGTGTTAAAAAAATGCGGGACAAAAATAGCGCACAAAAAATAGCTATGCGGTCAGAGCCTTACAAAGTATTGTGCTTACTTTACACTTACACGAAGAGTGGTTTATACCAATGTACTTACGACCTTGTTTACACAAACAAACAACAAACAATCATAAAACTACCCTTGACATGGTCTAAACAAAAACATTTAACACACAATGGAAACTAATTTAACAATAACGTAAGAAGTATGCTTGTATTAACGGTCAAGTGCCAATACTTATGTTATGACACATGTTTTTATACTCGGTTACTTTTTGTCGAAATTCATATGTTCGATTAACGAAACGTCGACTGAAATTTTCTTCGAATGAAATTTGTTTTAAGGAAAACAGTACCAGGCTTACATGAAATAATAGAAGGTTATTAAGCAAGAAGCCCAACACACAAAATCTATCTTAAATCTATGCTAATATGGTTTATAATATTATATCTCGAAATATAGATTCAGAGCAGCACATCTGCTGTCACCATACCTAACATCTTTCTCAAAGCAAAATGGGTCTAATTCTCTAAACGAATATCAGCATTTTTTTATTTTGACCCAATGTTGCATTGTGAAAGTTGTTAGATATATGGTGAGTTGAATCACTATGATGAACGAAACCACTTCAATCAATTTAATAGTTTATAACCATTGTCTGTCTGTCCCTATGTATGCTAATATCTTTAAAACTATGCAACGGATTTTGATTCGGTTTTTTTTAAATAGAAATAGTAATTCAATAAAAATATGTTGGAAAGTAACCCTGTTATTCATAAAAAAGTTAAAGAGCATTTTTAGTTATTTGACATATGTCAATTTAGACTGGATGTCATGTATCATCAATCATCAATACATAGTATAAAACAAAGTCGCTTCCCGCGTCTGTCCCTATGTATGCTTATATCTTTAAAACTATGCAACGGATTTTGTTGCGGTTTTCGTTAGTAGATACAGGGATTCAAGAGGAAGGTTTATAAGCTTGATACATGCACAAAATAGTAATAGCTAAGGCGTTACAAAGTTCACCGGGTCGACTATTAAAAAATAAAGAAAAGTAAAACATCAAACCACAGTCGAGTAAAAACCTAGACATATATATAATTAGGGTACATGCACAGGTAGTTGCCTCGGTGGCCGCAGCCGGAACCACCACCGGTGCGGTATCAGTAGGAAGCTCGGGCGCTATGTGCTTACCGCTTATCTGACTACGACATGAGCGAATGGAGTCAGGGATGCGCTTTTTGGTCACTTTTTTCACGGAAATTTTCAGGACTAAGGGTGCATTCACGTACTAAGATGGTAAGAATCACTTGTTCCAGCGCGAATGTCCGCGCAGGTATTTTCTATGAATTTTTCGAACCAGCGCCAACAAGCGCTTGTTACCAGCTTTGTACGTCAATGCACCCTGAGTATTTGCATGATACATATTATGACTCTTTGCAGAAGACTCAATTAAATTATATAAAAAAAAATATTTTTACTATATTTTTTTTGAATTTAAAAAAATTAAAATCGCATTGAAGGCCGATGGACCCCTTTTGCATCCCTCGCGCATTTCTCTCCATCCCCTGTCTTGTCTGGTGCCAGCTAAGCCATCGTAGGTCATTGCTTCGATGGTGCACATAATTTTTAGTTTTGTTTTTCCCGCGGGAAAATTGAAAATTTGATGTTTGAAGGGATAATGCGATGGCGAAGCCGCGGGGCGGCCACTAGTATTATTAACATTATCTTTCGATAGAGCTATTTTGCCGCATGGTTCACACCACATAATCAATAATATAAAACTGTTCCGTTACTGACAGACTGACTGACAGACAACGCAGAGGCTAAACTACTGGGCGTAGAACGAACGGGCACTGCATGCACTGGCACGTGGGTTCCTTGGGGAGTTTAGGTGAGCACTAAGAAGTGATTTCCCGAAATTCCCACGGGAACAACAAGTTAAGAAAATAATGAAAAACTATATACGCGCATCCCGCACCGTTACACACGGTTCCCCATTTGACACAGTTTTCTGGGAGCGCAGGATGCGAGCTCATTTCGCCGTATCGGCGTATGTGGGGTGTAATTGTTGCTGCTGTACGCTGTACTATGAGGGGGGAAAGGGGTGGAAAGACCTTCTCTTTTAGGTCATTTACATATGTTAAGTACGTACGCTTTGAGGCATGTATTTGTCTCTCTTATTTATTTATTTATTTAATAAGGACTGCCAACAGGAAGCACAACAATATTCTTATTCTAATAAAAAAAGCCGTTAATACATTCTGGCCGCCTTCCCAATTACAGGCAATCTCAACATTTACAAATGAATATGGCGAGCATTGAATTGAAATTAAAATTAATATAAATTAAATTAATAAAAAAGTTTTAATTCATATTATTGTCAATTAATTAAATCGTGACTGATTGTGCGAACGTGCGAGTTAAACTAACATATTTACTGAATGAACAATAAATACGTTTTCTTAAATTAAAACTATACTAGGCATGCATTATTTTTTTTTTACATTTTTTAGTTTTTGTAAAACATGCAAAACTTAGTAATTTAAAACTTATAATCACTAAAGAATTTATAAATTATAATAAAAGTTTGTTCTCTCTTGATCTTAACTGTGCGATCCTATATTGATTGGGTTGGTTGGTACAGGTGGTCGTCTAGTTTGGCGTAACAGATATGTCTATGGTCTCGTGTTCGTTAGACTGTAATACCAAATAACAAGAGCTATTTTGCAATACAGAAAAACCGGAAGTGTTACGCGGTGTTAGACCGCCACTGTACGTATAATAATAATAATAATAATCTTTATTTTAAAGTAATAAACCTAACTTAAGGTTCCGCAGAGTTAGTATGGTTCTTAATAAATGTATGAAAAAAGTTTTTTTTAACTTACAAAAACCTCATATACCTAGTTTCTTAAGCGAAAAAAAAACCATAATTAAAAAACAAAAATAATACGAACTAAAAGGTTCACATGTTCTCATATTTTTTTTCAATCATGGAAATTCTTTTTGTTTTTATAATCAGACTAGTCGACTCGGCGAACTTCGTACCGCCTAACCTATTACTATATTGTGCATGTGCATGTATTATACTTATAAACCTTCCTCTTGAATCTCTCTATAAAAATAAAAAAAAAACCGCATCAAAATCCGTTGCGTAGTTTAAAAGATTTAAGCATACATAGGGACAGACGCGGGAAGCGACTTTATTTTATACTAGGTATGTATTGATGATGATGAAGGCAGACAGGTTGAATGAACATTGCCTGTATTTCAAGTAAGTATACGGGGGTTAGTTTAAAATAAGACAAATAGAAAACTTTTACAATTATTCTTTAATAGCGAGAATACATAATTTTCTGTGCATTCTATTTAAACAATAAAAAAAGAACATCATTATTTTTTACTTAATATTTAATGACTAGAATAAAAATTAACTTTTACCCTCGGAGCCTACATCTAGGCCCTAGGTTCTAGGGTGTCCAAAACAAAGACATAAACTATACAGACGAGTGCATTCACGTACAAAGCTGGTAAAAATCGCTTGTTGGCGCTTGTTCGAAAAATTTATAGAAAATACCTGCGCGGACATAGACGCTTGTTCCAGCGCGAATGTCCGCGCAGGTATTTTCTATACATTTTTCGAACCAGCGCCAAAAAGCGCTTTTTACCAGCTTTGTACGTGAATGCACTCGTCTGTATAGTTTATGTCTTTGTTTTGTACGTGCATGCACCCTATGAAGTAACACTGATTTACATTTATAACAATATAAATCCCCGCCGGGAATCAAACCTGATCATATCGTGCAGTAATTTAGAAATCATTAAAATAAAAGTAACATGGAAGACAGTCACCATTTAAAATTGAACTACTGTGTAAATTAGTAATTTTTATAAGATTTTTAGAAATTATTTTAATAACATAAAGTTTACATGATTAATCCGTAGTTTGATTTGCAGTTGTTGTTAATAATACATTTTTAAATAAAGTGCTTTACCTTTTTTTTTTAATTTAACACTAGGTTAACACCGTTTTACATCTGCGTATGCAATAGGAATCCATGTCTCGTGTTTTTCACAGAGACTATCTGTCTATTATTATACAGCTTCAAAAATATTAGAATTTTGTTACTAGTACACAGTAGCGCTCTAGGGCGGCGTAACAGATTTGTCTATGGTCTCGTGCGCCATAGAATGCGTATTACTAAAGAACAAATGCTATTTTGCAATACAGAAAAACCGGAAGTGTTACGTCGTCCTAGACCGCCACTATACTTACTACATTGTTGTTGATTGTTATAAAAAAATCCACGAACTACAGTGCCCTTAAGGTAAACAGCAAATTCATTCAATGTTTTCTTATTAAAAGCTTAAAGTGTTTAGTAAAATATTACCAACAGACAAAAACAGGTTTAATCCGATAACCCGACCCGTCCCGAGAGATCAAAGTTACCTGCAACACAAAACAGTCTAATTACTTACAGTTAACTTGTTTTCAAAGTTTCAGAACAAAAGTTGTAAAAGATTTACCGTTTTGTAGGAGTGAGATTTAACCGTTCTCTTTTGTTCTGAATTATTGAACCAAACGCTTTAAATCTTCTAAATACAAATAATAATAATTACGCATTACACTCCCCTAACTAGGTAGAACTTGTATTAATGATGCCTAAAAAAACCATCTTTATCCATAATTAAAAATTTTGGCGGGAATTAACCGGACCTTATATTAGCCATGAAATATTATTATTTTCAGAAATCATTAATTAAGTTAATAATTTAATTTTTATTCCATTGCATATTAAAATTATTTTAATAAAACTTGTGCAATATTTTAATGAAGTGTATTATTTATGAAATACATTTTAATGAAGTATTATTAATATAGAATTACATTTAAAATTTAATATCTATTTTAACTATCCTCTTAAAATTTATTTTTCTGTAGTTTATCGCAATAACTTAGGTAAGTTTTTTTTTGATCTAATTTACAATAGTATAGTATAGTATATAAATAGTTTTATCTAAAAAATAAATAAATAAAAATTATAATACAAATGGTCCATTAACTATTAAATAGCTTATTTATAGTTTTCTTGGAGTTTATACATATAATAAATTTCTACACAGAACACATTATTTTCTATGAATGAAAAAATCATTCTTTTTTATTTTATGAAATTGATTTATCTACTTAGAAGTAAAGAAATATGTTTTTATTTTACAATAATATCGTTGCTCTTCTTAAATTTATGAACAGGTAAGGTAAACTTAAAATTATACATCACCAGCTAAATATATTTTTTTAATTATCCACAGAAACGAGTTATAGGGAGTTAGTAACATGACATGCCTACTGGCCGTTTTGTGTGTCTTTGTCTTTTGTAACTTTTTTAAACTCTCCATTGGAATTTTCTAAAGCCATATTATTTTGGTTATTCGCCATGACAATTTTTGAGCTAATGGCACTTTTATAACGTAACGCTGAATGATATAAGGCTTTCAATTTGACCACCTTTTTAACCCCCGACGAAAAAATCAGAGGGGTGATATTTCAAATAATATTAGTAATCCAGCAGTTAAATAAGGCTGACATTCCTAGTCAATGTTTTGAGTTTGTTAGCTGAAGTTTGCACTCGGAAAGATCGATCTCAAGTAAAGATTGACCTGGCTCGGGCCGACTCATACTGCTTCGAGCGTATACTCAATGTCGTCGTATGTCGTATGTGTTAAAGTCGGAGAAAAAGTTTAGGTTTAAGTTAAATTTGACAGTTTTGAATTAAAGCTCAAACTCCGACTCGACTGTAAATGTGAGCCTTATGTCTTTCTTATATCGAAATATATATCAATCAATATAATATATAAAACTCTTCGTTACTGACTGACTGGCAGACAACGCAGTGCCAAAACTACTGGGTGTAGCGGGCTGAAATTTTGCACGTGGTTTCCTTGGGGAGTGTAGGGGAGCACAAAGGAATAAATTCCCAAAATTCTCATGGGAACAAGAACAAACATTATTTTGGTGTTTATGAGAAATCTGCGCGGGTGTAAATAGCGGGGCAGCCTCAAGTTTTTTATAGAATTCTTTGGATGCAGTGATGAGTAGCCGGAGGGTTAAATAAATCATTTCGGTTGACAGTGTAGTACATAGGATCCTAGGTCAGTAAGTATTACGCTAGATTGATATTGACGCCCACGCCCGTCACAAACTCGTCTCGTATGAGCGGCAGCAACGCTGGGTGCCTGCGGAAATAAAATAATATTATTACTTAATTAGATTAGATAACGTAGTTTCCACAGTCCATCCATGGTAGCATGCATGACCGACCATTTGTCGCATCGTTCCGTCATTTTTAATCGCTTTTGACATTTGACTGCTCCGTAGCTCAGTTGGCAGTGATGTGGACTGAGAAACGTGTGCACCCGGGTTCGATTCCCGGGCGGGGCGAATATTGATATGATGAATATCAATGTTTGTTTCCGGTCTGGGTGTGATGTTTGTCTCTGTGTGTGTTTCGGGCACCCTAGATACAGGTTCTTCCTAGTTAGGGGCTCTGAGTGTGATGTGTTATTATTATTATTATTATTATTTAAATGAAAAATGAAATGTCAAAAGCGATTGAAAGTGACCGAAAGATTCGACAAATGGTCCGTCGTGCTACGGGGGCTGGGCATATTCAGCCGAATACGTCTACTGCTGGACAAAAGTCTCTTTGGAGGGAATTTGCCATAATCGACACTATGTATGAAGCGCAGTTTTATTTTATATAGTCAAGTTAATGTCCCACTGCTGGGCAAAGGCCTCCTCCCCATTTCGCCAAGTCTCCAATCTTGTGCCACCTCCGGCCATATTCGAGGTGAGAGTCGAGAACGTCCCGCCATCTCCTCTATGGAGCGCAGTTACTCACTCTTAAAGTTTTTCAACAAAGGACGATGCTGCGCGTCCTTCGACTTTTACGACAATACACGGCAATTCTAGTTTTTATAACGCTAACCAAACAACAATGTAGCAAGTACTTTTGACGTGCTTGTACTTTGAGAAAATTAGCATTAACTTAATGACTTCAAGTTAACTTGCCGTACGCAGAGTGTACCTACAAATGTGTGGTTTACGACTTGTACAGTCACCAGAACATCAACTTATTCACCCCCTATACTCTGTTTCAAACCAATGAGGAGCATAATGCTATGACAATGGGTAGCTTAGGCTGCTTGTGACTGTAGCAATAGCAAATATCTACTCACTCATGTTGTGCAGGCCAGGTCGGCGCGTGTTTGTGCGTGGCAGCCCTAGCTCGAGCCAGCAGGGTCATCACAGCTCGCTTAGTTGGTGATATTGCTGCCCGAGCTTCTCCGAGTAGGGGCCGCTTGCGGGCCGCGCTCGCAGTTGCCCCCCCACCCGCACCTGCATATACACAAACAGGTCTACATGCGTTTTGTTGTACGAAGTCTGTTTTGTTGGACGAAGTCTGTTTTGTTGTTCGAAGTCTTATTTGATGTAAGTCAGTTTTATGCGAGAATGGGCGGGTCACTTAGACAGAAGAATAGATAGTCACACAACTAGAGTAGCTACCCGAGTGGAAGGTGCATAGTAGGCAGACCCCCACGAGGTCAAGTCAAGACGACCTGGGTAAAGGTTGCAGGTTACACTTGAAGGGTAAGGGTCGGTATGGCGATGTGTGGGGGAGGCCTCTTCTATGGGCGTTTTTGCGGCGGAAATGATGATGAAAGCCTGTAGGAAGTATGTTTGTTGAAGTAAGTTGGTTTTTGTACGAAATCTATACTGGGCAGTAGAAAGTCTGTTTTGTTGTACGAAATCTGTTGAAAAAAGACTGTTATTTAAGGAGTCTATTTGTAAGAAGTCGGTTAAGTTTTTGGAAGTTATAAGTTGTCAATCCGTGATTCTGTTGTTTTTTTTCGAAGTCTGGTTTATTAAACTTTTTTTTATCAATTTGAACTAAGTATCTATAAATTCTATAATTTATTTTCCATTAATATTAAAGAAAGGCAGGCTAATCAACAAACAAAAGTTTAACAATTTAAATAACTCAAAGCTAAAAGAATACACCAATTTATCCACATTTTCAAGTGTTTCGTTCAAAAGCAATTCCAATCTACAAAACCAATCAGAAAAGTGTCAATAAATGTTGATAAAGAAACAAATTCAGTTCCCCAATCAATGAATGCCATTTTCAAACGTTAAAATTGATTAACAAAGGCCGTAGCAAAGCTCTGTCAGTATAAATTTACCAATGAAGCTGGCACAAAGGAAACCAATTAGTTTAGTTTTGAAACATACCACAATTGATTTGTTTCTACTTCCGTCCTGTTTAGATTGAACCTCAGAAAAGTTGACTTGATGACGGTTCATCGCCTTCGATGATTGTTTTCTGTCACGATATTTTAACGACCGATAGTATTTAAGAATCCCATAGGAACGTTTTTTAGTCGTGTCGTCCGTCAGCCGTCTCATTGTCACTGGATACAGTATAATAAATAGTACCCATAACAGTATGGGCACTCCCTGCCTCCCTCAGCAAGTGCGGCTCCCCCCGTGTCGGTTACCTCTCAGTTACCGCTCAGTTACAAATAAAGCAGCGTCGCACGACTCATCTCACTCACACAAGCATGGTACGCGTGCACGTACACGAGTTTCGGCTGTGAGCGAAGCCACGCATTTTTTTTTATGAAGTGTCCGAGGTGTACTAAGGAGCCAGAGTGGGTTGGTGGCCAACGCAACTGCTTCCCCACTAAATATAAAAATCCAAATCACGCGACATAACTATGATGACCTGATCATCATCCTAATGATGTTGATGGTCACCGTTGTAGATTACGATGGAAGGTTGATATTTTCGATATTATGTTGTTTAAACAATCGTTTACAGTTTGCGATAAGTAAGTAGGTACTTTTTGTTTGAACTAAAATGCACTTCATTTAAAGTAATACTCAACTACCTAGTAAATAAGATCAATTATAAAACTAGGTTAAACTCTCTTTACCTAGTTCGTACGAACATGGTTCGTAGTTCGCACCCACAATATTTACTTTAGAGAGGAAAACAAAACTGTTTACTGAAGAGTTCCCACTTTGAGACCAAGAACTAACTACAAGGTGCTTTCAACAAGAAATAAAACAGCTAAGAAAAATACTGTAACCGATCACTGATACTGAAACTATAAAAAGTTCTGTTTTGCAGGCAATACTGTATTTTTTTACCACAATATCGACTTTCTTCTCTTAGTATCTTAGCGTCTCGCTCGAAAGATATGCGCTGTGCCTGTTTTTATGTAAATTGTAATATTCTATGTAATTAACTTGTCGAAAGGGATGACTGAAGAAGATGCAAAAGAAGTATGTCAGAATCGTTGCACGTTTCAATCAATTCACTCTGCCTACCCCGATGGGAAACAGGCTTGACGTTTTGTGTGTATGTATGTAGAATTCTTCATTATCCCTAATAAAAAAGACTACGAATTAATAGTAAAGTGGTACGAAGTTTTTCGTTTCAGGTAGTTAAATAATTAGAATATGATCAAGCACTAGCTATAAAGGTGTACTAGCTGTAAAGGGTATACTGTGAAGGGCGGGGGCCCGACTCACTCATCAAACGGCCCCGAGATGGGCGGTGGCACAGCTTATGTGGCACTGTGCCGCCGTAGCTCTAAAGGCGAGCCGGGGACGGAACAACATGCCCTCCCCAAGCACGAAGCTGATAGCAGCTGAGCGTGGGGAGAACTTCGGACGCCAATAATGCGTGGTTCCCGGTGTCCTTCCCAAAAGCGCCAAGACGGCCGCCGGGGGGTTTTAGTGGGTGCGAGCCCCACATACCCCCGACGCTCCCCCGAGCTTCAGGAAATGCGAAAGGCATTTCCCTCCGTTCCAAAAAAAGGGCGTTTATAGCTTACTAGGGTTCAGCTAGCCTCACGTGGGCTGAGTCGATGAGCTGGCACCTCTGCCTATCCCTTCGGGGAATGTAGTCGAGAGATTATGTTATGTTTTGTTGTTAAATTATAAAGCAATGACGTACCGACCTTGCGTGGCGAGGGCATGCATGGCGGCTGGCTTGACGCCTCTCAGAGCGGGGTGGGTGTGAAGGACTCCGCCCAACACTGGGCTGCTCAGGCTCAGGATGTCGCCTCCGCCTGGTTAGAACATGGAGTGTTAGTTGGCTTCTACTGGGTTGAAGTATTAAGTATAAGAAAAACCTGGTGTTTATGAAGTTTTCTGTATTAAGAGTCTTTGCTAAATACGCTATAGGAAAGATAACGAAGAAAGAAGAAACATAATTATGAGTTAGTAATTATGTATGTAGATATTGTAGATACAACTGCGACTTGACTGTTCGTAGCTCAGTTGGTAGTGATGTGGACTGAGTATGCGTGTGCACCTGGGTTCGACTCCAGGCGGGGTGAACATTGTTATGATGATATCGATGTTTGTTTCCGGTTTGGGTGTAATGTTCGTCTCTGTACCCTAGATACAGGTTCTTCCTAGTTAGGAGTTCTTAGTGTGATGTGTTATTATTATTATTAATAACACATCACACTAAAAAGTGCTTGCAAAATACACTATAGGAAAGATAAGGAAGAAAGAAGAAACAAACATAATAATGAGCTAGATAATTATGTATACACCTTTTATTACCATATATATATACATTTATTAGGCTGTATAATACAAAAACACACAAAATACTATTTGAACACGACGAAACAATTATACATTTAAAAAAAAAACAATTGGGAACTTTTGACCACAACTGTGGTTTAGTGGGCTGTGTAATGATTGTGTTCGAGAGATTGTGTCGATTCCCGGCGGAGCCATGTTCGTTTCCTGGTATGCTGGGTAGGGTATGTTCGTATGTCTTTTTAGGTATATTAGTGTTTCAGGCACCCCACCGAGCAGAGCTTCGGCAGGAACATTATGCCATTGGTCCCGGCCACAGTAGTGGTCTTTATAACCGCGGCGACAAGCTGGCCCCTTGTCCTGATAGTATAAAAACATAAACTCGGCTAAACGTGGCTTGAGTTGGTGCCTCTGCCTAACCTTTGACGGAATAAAAAGCGTGAGATTATGTTATGTCGTTATTAAATTATTATTTTAAGAACTATTGCGTAAGCGGAGTAACTATATGAACGTTATATAGGTCAAGCAAGTAATACAATAAACCTTACCAAGTATCGAGTTCTGTGTGAGGAGGTGGTGCGTGGGCTGCTGGAGCACTCCCCCGCCCACCAGAATACCCTGGCCTGCGTGGCCTAGCTGAAAATATCAACCAATTAGATCACCAAGTTTTTAAAACAACACTAAATGAAAATGAAATGGAAAAAATATTTATTTAAAATATTAAATCCTTAAACTAAGTAATTTTAACAATAGCTTCCACACTAAGCGTGTGCCTGTATTGTGGCAACTAATAGATCAAGTTTTAAAAAGTATACAAAATTGTTGTTAGCGGGGCGCTGCTAAAATTTTTAATTTTTTTAAAAGTATAGAATTTACACTTTAAGAATGTATATAAAATATATATTTTATATATATAATTATAGGGCTTATATTAAAATACTTAAACTGTGATGACTTTATATAGATACGAGCTTTCCCGGCTTACTTCGTTACGCCATACAATATAAGATACTACAAAAGATTTGGCTCTATAAACTATGTTCTTTTGACTGCCCTGAATGGCCGAATAAAAAACAAACAACAACAACAAACCACCTGTCAAAATATGTAAACAACGGAAAAAATATTGCACCTTGGGTTATTTTATTTGAGTTAAGGTAAGGCTCCTAATTTTTTGAAAATGTAATATAGCCTATGACACTCGGGGTTAATGTAGCTTCCTACCAGTAAAAGAATTTTTCAAATCGGATCAGTATTTCCGGAGCCTATTCGTTACAAACAAACAAATAAACAAACAAATCTTTCCTCTTTATAATATTGGTATAGATATATGTAGAGATAATTATTATTTTAACTTATTTAGTAATACACAAATAATCTTCTGTATCATCATAATTAAAATTGTATAAATAGATTTTAAGTTAACTAGGGAAATAAAGAAGATTTTGAGATTTGGCTGCAGTAATGACTTAAAACCGTTGGCCACCAGCTGTGCCGCCGCCCTTCTCCGGGCCGATTGATGAGTGTGTTGGGCCCCCGCCACGAACACCCACGAACCCAAACACATTTTAGTCGCCTCGTACGACAGGCAGGGCATACCGTAGACCTATTCTTACGCCCGGACCTACAGGAAAACTACGTGGCAATATTTGCCTTTGTGGCCTTCTGTAGGGGAAGCCTATTGTAATAATAAAATTGTCAGTAATCAATAGCTGATTGAATCTGATTTGCTATGAGGCCTATCCTATATCCAAAATCGCAAACGATGATGAAGAAGAAATCCTCTAAAATCCATCATCTTCTCCGAAGGTAACAAACCTGATGATGAGCAGACAGGTGGTCAGGGGCGAGCGTGGGAGCTGGTGGGGAGAAGTCGCGAGGGTTGGCCCCAGGTGTCTGCGGCATCATGCCCAGGGGTGCCTGCGCTGGCGCCGCTACTTGAACCTGTGTAGTTAGAGATGGGTGATTGAGTTTTGTCTTCGGGTCTGTTAATAATAATTTCTTTTTTACCAAAAGAGACCCGCCTTCAACAAACTGACACTTTCATAATCTGAGAACTTCCTCTTTTTCGAAGTCGGTTAAAATAGGTACTAAAACCTTCTCCTGAATGTAACAAATACATTTCTGAAAACCACATCAAAATCGCTTTAGCCAAACGCGAGATAATCGCGGACAAACATACATACATACTCGTTTTTGAAGTCAGTTAAAAATGGTAGCAGAGCGTGGTTCTTTCGAGATTCTGTGCAGCAATAAAAAACAGTTTTCAAAAGTACATATCCATAGATTTGTGTGCTAATAAAATCTGAGGCTACGTAACCGCGTTTCGACCAATGTATTCAATAATGAATTGATGCCGTGAAGAAATTTTCATTTTATTTGTTTTAGCTCTTTATAATCATAATTTAACTTTCGACGATATTAAAGAGAGTTGAGATAAGATTTTACGAAACAAAGATTTTTATTGCCTATTTATATTAATATATTTATTTAAGGTTTACAAAACAGATCTAGACAAAGACATTAAAATTCACTTAATATAAATTAGTTTCGAGCTCACTACTCAAAGGCCAAACATATAAAGCTGCGTTTACAAGTGAGTTGTTATGAAAACTGATCACATTTGTTTCATTCAACTTGTATAGATTGCGCGCCAGATAAGTCTGCGAGCGAATGGTGGCGCTACTGTATACGTAGGTTATCAATACATTAATATATTATATTTTGAGGTCTTCAGCAGCTGCGGCTGCCGCGCCCGCGCCAGCTGCCATGTGTTTGACGTGACATTGATCATTGAAAGCTCAAAATAAAATTGAAACTCGTCACGCGTACTTAAGTCAAAACAGTCTTTGATTAGTTTTGTTATAAACTTGAGACTGTGAATGTCAACCTAAAAGAGTATGTATAGTTATACTATAGAGTAGAGTTATACTTTAGTATGTCGTAGGAAGATTTGATATTTAGGTTTTTTGCAAAAAAAACTTGGAATTTTGCGAAAACTCGAATAACTTTGATATAAGGATTATTTTCTTCCAATCATCCTGTCAAAAAGGAGTTTTTTTGCAAAAAAAACCTAGTATAATTGAAAAATTTGAAACCTTTCTTAACTCTGATTAATAATAATAATAATAACACATCACACTCAGAGCCCCTAACTAGGAAGAATCTGTATCTAGGGTGCCCGAAACACACACAGAAACGAAATCACACCCAGACCGGAAACAAACATCGATATTCATCATATCAATATTCGCCCCGCCCGGGAATCGAACCCGGGTGCACACGCTTACTCAGTCCACAGCACTGCCAACTGAGCCACGGAGCAGTCATTGGCTAGATTATATTGTTTGCTGTCCACTCTTATTCTGATTGGTTCTCTGTAGCGTCAAAGGTATTTTAACGAACAAATCAGAATAAGAGTTAACTAGTCAGCAATAATCTAGCCAATCAGAGTTAAGGAAGGTTTCACATTTTTCAATTATACTAGGTTTTTTTGCAAAAAAAACTGCTTTTTGTCAGGATGATTTAAAAAAAGTAATGCTTATATCAAATTATCCGTGTTTTCGCAAAATCCCTAGTTTTTTTTGCAAAAAAACCTAATTATCAAATCTTACTAAAACATATATTACCAGCTATTACAACAAATTGCTAATTGGTATATTTTTGACCTGCGTAGACTCATCTGGCATGCACTCTTCTAGTAATATCTGGTAATAATCTCTGGTCTAGTAATCTCTTCCTCTCCTAGACCGTCGTCAGATAATCTTGACCCAATCAACACTGAGCGTCTCAGTCAAATCAGTCCAGTGCAATTTACTATCGAGGGCTTATTCTGTCTTGGTTTTAATTAACAGCTCAGGGATTGTGGTCCAATCACAGTTTGTGGCCAGTTGGTTGCCAGTGGCGAAGTTTAGTTGCTATTTATGAAACTACATAGGTACTACTATTATAATCAATATACCGGGTTTTTCTGAAAAGGCGGTTATAAATCAAAGGAGGGCTTCAGCTCACCATACCTAACAACTTTCCCAAAGCAACATGGGTCGAAATATCAAAACAAAAATCAGCTGTCCCGTATATTGACCCCGCAAGCTGATCGAACCATTTTAGGGAACAGCTGTTATTTTTTTTGAGATTTCGACCCATGTTGCTTTGGGAAAGTTGTTTGTTATGGTGAGCAGAAGCCCTTATTTGATTTATTACCACCTTGTCAGAAACTCCCGGTATATAAAACTCTTCCGGTTACTGATGACTGACTGACAGACAACGCAGAGCCGAAACTACTGGGCGTAGCGGGCTAAAATTTTGCAAGTGGGTGCCTTGGGGAGTGTAGGGGACCACCAAGAAAGGATTTCCCGAAATTCCCACGGGAATGGGAAAAAACGGGATTTTTGCGTTTATGAGAAATCTGCGCGGGTAAAACCGAGGGGCAGCTTCTAGTACTAAATAAAATAGTAACCGCCTCTGTGGTTTAGTGCTAGTAATGTTGACGGTGAAGTCCGATATTTGTAGAATAGCTTCAATATCAATAGATAGTAGGTATAAAACAAATTCGCTTCCCAAAGTCTGTCCCTATGTATGCTTAAATCTTTTAAACTATGCATTGGATTTTGATGAGTTTTTTTTAGTACCATAGAGTGATTGATTCAAGAGGAAGGTTTATAGTATAACTTGTCGACCCGGCGACTTCGTACCGCCTTACCTATTACTATGTTGTGCATGTATTAAACATATAAACCTTCCTCTTGAATCACTTTATCTATAAAAAAACCGCATCAAAATCCGATGGATAGTTTTAAAGATTTATAGACGCGGGAAGCGACTTTATTTTATACTATGTTTTGATATATGCACGATAAGTAAGGTAAGGCGGTACGAAGTTCGCCGGGTCGACTAGTTAATTAAAATGCAACACAGATATACCTTTAATATCGATGATAATTAGTAACGTAGAGTTCCTTACTAGGTAGAGTTTATATCTAGGGTGTCCCAAACACATACAAGACACTCAGGCCACTCAGGCCAGGAATCAATTATCAATCAACGTTCGCTCCCACCGGGAATCGAAATCGTACTTTCAAAGTAATAGCCAAACAGTTATGTCATCAGACTTTTTGTATAATTTACATCAGTAATTTGTATAAAGTCAGCTAGCTACCCTATCCTTTTAAGGCTCCTAAAAGGGCCCCATAAAATAATTTAACAACAAGTCGTATTTCTTACTCTTTTCCCTATCCCTTGCTTACTCGAGTCGACTACTCGTTAAGTCTGTCCCTTTGATAGCTTAAGTGCAGGATTAAGCACTTTGTTCACTAGTTGCCAACTTAATTAAGCCGTTAAGCGATTTAATGCCGGACTTAACGAGTGGGGATAAATAAGTAATTACTATGTTTCCTGTCCGTGCCCTAAGAATATAAACTTGAAGTTCATGTTAAAATTAAAATTTAGACAAACAGCTAGTCAAAGCGCGGCTTGCGCTACTGCATTAGGTCTCCGTATCACTTTCGGTTTTTCTGTATTGAAAAATAGCTCTTGTTCTTTGGCAATACAGTCTAGGGCTGAGGAAACCATAGACAAATCTGTTACAGCTTCCTAGACCGCCATTGTACTTCACCCGACATTTAAAGCAAATTATTGGTTCATATTTTGACCGCGCGCAGACGCACGCACTCTAGTTAGTTTGGGAGGTCCTAACTCCTTGTCATTATCACAGCTGAGATAAGTTTACTGTTAGACATAGGCCTCCCATTCGAATTGCCACAAGGAGAAACATTTTGAGGTTATCAAAATCGCTTCGCTGGTATAGCGTTTCAACGAAGAACGCTGCTGCTCATCCTTCGGATGTTCCTTTCAATCGCCTTTTAAGATGGACCATGGAGGAGATAAGGTTGTTGTATTCTAGGCAAAATAAATATATTTTTTTAAATGTAGAAATTGTCTAGCACTATGAACAAAACTCCAGTTTTAAAATGACCTAGTCGGGAGTATCGTGGGCACGTAGCCTTATTAAAACAGGTTCAGTTTCAATTTATTAACGGAAATGAAATGTTTCCCAAATGAGCAATTTGTCGTTTAATCAGGGCGCATTATGATCCCGCGCACACGTTTCATTACGCACAGAGCATTTAAATTTAAAGGCAATGAGATGAAATATTAAAGCAGTTCGTGCCTCAAACAGTAAAAAGAAATAAATCAAAAAAATTAAGGATTATTTTTATGGATTGTAATACATATATTTATGCAATTTATAAATCAAGTTTTAGCTTACCAGCTGCCGCAGAGAAATAATACTTACCAACGTACAAAGTACCAGTACGTTTTATACTACTAGCCCTAGAACATACATTAACCAAAAATACTAGGTTTTATCATATATTTAATACTAAAGGCTGCCCCGCGGTTTCACTCGCGCTGATTTCTCATAAACTTAAAAATCTAGTTTTTTCCCGTTCCCATAGGAATTTCGGGAAATCCTTTCTTAGTGCTCACCTACACTCCCTAAGGAACCTACATGCAAAATTTCAGCCCGCTACGCCCAGTAGTTTCGGCTCTACGTTGTCTGTCAGTCAGTCAGTCAGTCGGTAACGGAAGAGTTTTATATATATTGATTATAAGTTTAATATTAGGTAGGTACTCGTCAAGTTTATGACTGAGCACCTTATGATATAGATTTTTATTCAGATTAACGTTACGGAAATACCACAAGTCAAATATATACTGTACCTCTAACTCTATTTTTTTCGCTTAAAACATAGTAGATTTATAGAGGTAGCAGTCTCACCCTTGGTTTGTGGGCCTCTCTGACGGGCGTGTCCTCGCGCGAGCAGTGGGGCGGGCTGAGGCGGCGACTCTGCTCCGTCAGTATCTGCATCTCCAGCATTTGCTCCTGTCTAATATCGTCGTTGTAGTCCTGGGGACATGAAGGGTAGATAAGCTCAAATATCTGAATGATCGGAATTAATTTATTCTCCTGACATTAATTTTGTTTAAACTTCTATCAAAATCATATCATAATTTTTTCAGGAGTCGTCACGATCAGCTGTTTCATTGACACTAAGAAGCTATTAGAGTGGGGGTTTGTGATTAGCCAATTGGATTTTCTACTCTCCACTTCACGCGATTGCTCTTTACTTTTTAGATGAATGCAAATGAAATGAAATTTATTAAGTCACGCGTTGCTGTCCATGCCACATGCTTGTATACTATAAAGTGGTGCGTTAGCGTATTAGTTTGAGCCGCATACTAAAATAATAATGCGTGCGGTAGTTGCGATCTTGCGCCCGCATTGCGAATACGCACTCTATAATCATACAAAAACAACTGAGCATCGGATCCTATCAAATAATAGATCGGCATCTCGTACAAACAAACAAACAACGCATTAATCGAATCACGCGATGATGGATGGCGCCCGCGGAATTGGATGGTTCACAACGTTTCCCCCATTTCGATTATAGGAAGGTTAATGCTGTTTCAATTCTTACATTGTGTTTTTTAGAAAATGAAATATCGCTTCTTGTTTTTTGCTTCCATAAAAAAATGAGTTTTTTTTATGTTTTTACATTAGAACTCTCCCGTCTTATCCAATATTATTCTATATTTGAAACTTGATAAGTAAGTTATTTGGAGATTCGTTCCTGAAAAATAAGCTCAGGCGTAGTTGCGAAATATAAACTCGCGATCAGTAAAGTAAAGTTGCCCATCCTACTATTGACCTTAGCTAACGTTGCTCATTATTGGTAATTGCTCGGCTATAGAACATGCACCTTAACACGTCTGTAATCACTATAGAAGAACACAATTGGCACAAATGTTTGTTAAAACAACACAAACATCGTAGTTTCAGCTAACACAAACACATTTTGTTAGCGAACCAATCTGCTTGGGCTCCTTCGTAATTATAAGATCGATTCACATTTCACAAACCATATAATATATCGAGATATATAGACGATTTAAGAGAGCGTCAAGAACAGCGCAGATATGGCGAGGCGCAGCGAATGTACTGAGAGGATAATAATGTTATCTCTAACGTCTTTGACACAGGGTTGAAGATAAATCGCATGCTTTTTCGGTAGATTAGAATAAATTTAAATTGAAAACCTGACAACTTTGACCTTTAATTACAAAAATCGAGACAGTTTTATTTTCAATATACGTTAAGTATACTGCGACAGTTATAAATCATGGCATAAAAAAAGAAGGAATTGCTATTGAAATTAAAGTAACGGTGAACAGTAATTCGGAGTCTGTCTGTTCTTACGCGGTGGCCAACTTTAGCGATCTGGATGCGAACGCGAAGCATAGAAAACAATAGACAGACGATACCTACCTATTCAAGTCAAGAAAATTCAGGTGGGTGCGGCGCGGGTCGGCATAATACGAAGCACAAACCACACACCACAATAATTAGCATTGTATCGATTCGCAATGTCTACGTATTGAATCGCCACATAAGATGACCTACCGGTACTAAAAACCTCCGCAGCTCGGCTAGTGCGTAAGCGATCCGCGCATGCGCCTCGGCGGGCGTTGCGAAAGCGCTGATCTCGACGTGCAGCTCGTCCGCCAAATGAGAGAATTTTGGGTCGCCGGAGACACGAAGTTCTTCTTCCTGTACAGATCAATATTGTATAGATAAATCATTATTACAATCAGTTGATTTTGAACCACCAAGGAAATTAATTAGGTTTGGTAACCTGAAAAAATACGTAAAGCGTGCGTCAGCCCGCCAGCAAACCGATGATAAAAGAGGGGGCTACGGTATTACCTCTGAAAGCGATTTCTTAAAGGCAATCCACAAATAATTAACAGTAAAAAATTCAAGCTGGGCCAATTTGACTAATTTTGATTTTGAAATGTTTGTCGTAGTCCAGGAATGGTTTGAACATTCAGAAAATATGTAAAAATTTCAAGGAAGATAGCATAACAACAATTTAACTCTCCCGTAGCGAAAGAAGTGTGTCAGGGTCGTAGCAAGTGGAAATCATTGTCTCTGCTTACCCTGAAGGGATACAGGCGTGACGTTTATGTATGTAATTCTCCCGTAGCAAATTTCAGGCGCCACAAAGTTCGCAGGGTCAGCTTCAGCTAGTGTTATATTAAAATGTGTTGTACCTTTTGACGATCCTTCATGGAGCCGCGACCTAGCACGGCCATCTTGCACATCGTGTCCTCCTGAAGACGCTTTAGGGAGTTTCCTTTGGGCCCCAGCAGCTTGCCCACGAAGTTGAACTGTGGAAAAATTCATGTTGCAGATTTTTCCAGAAAAAAAATACATACTCGGAAAAGATCGATTCTAATATACTGGCTATTAAGAGGCATAGCACAGCAAAAGTAGCGCCACCCGCAAAAAAAAAACCTTCTAAACTAAGGCAAATATCATAAATGTGAAACAGTATTCCACTAGATAATGCAGCGTCCTATTTTTAGGGCACTGTTATATAGTTTTTAGGTTAAAGATCTGAGAAAGCTACTGATTGTTGCCAGGTGGCCGTTTTTAGCAACAATCAGTAGCTTTCTTAGATCTTTAACCGGATCGCGGGTGGCGCTACTTTAGCTGTACTAATGGCTTAGGAAAAAACCTTTTTTCACAGCAAGTTGTGCCGGTGAGCAAGGCTTTAATTAAATCAGGGTTCTGTAGCAAAGTTGGGAACAAAGAGGAGTGGACAGGTCAAGAGCAGAGTAAACAGATGTCAGAGGGTTCTGCACACATTGAGGGCTTGGCTTGATGCTAGCATTTAAATAGGTTTGCCTTTACGGCATTGATTACAAAGTGAAAAATAATATAACCACATTAGTAATCTTATATTTTAGTAGAAGCTTCCCCGCGCAGATTTTTCATAATCACAAAAAATCCCGTTTTTCCCGTTCCCATGGAAATGTCGGAAAATATTATTCCTTTGTGCTTCCCTACATTCCCCAAGGAACCCACGTGCAAAATTTCAGCCCGCTACGCCTAGTAGTTTCAGCTCTACGTTGTCTGTCATTCAGTCAGTAACGGAAGAGTTTTTTATATATTGATTTATATACTAGTCAACCCGGTGATCTTCGTACTATCTAACCTACTTTTATCTTGTGCATGTATTATACATATAAACCTTCCTCTTGAATCACTCTATCTATTAAAAATACCACATCAAAAAAGATTTGGGCATATACAGCGGCAGACAGAGAAAGGGACTTTGTTTTAAAATATGTATTGATTAGTGCATTTTTTTGTTTTTTCCTTGAAAAAGATTTGTTAATTGATGTATCTTATCATCATCTCAGCTGAACAATTAGGTCTTGAGTGACCCTCATCCAGTGTTCTGAATCAGGTCATCTAGCCCTTTTGACTGCCTACTCTGCGTCTTAAGGTCGCCATGCGATGTCTCGCATATATCTATGTCCGTAAAATCAGGAATTTCTGCTGTTATTAAGCAAGATTTTTCTCTTTTGCTCGTCCTTTACTTTTAGTACATAATTTCATTATTTGTACTTTTAGTACATAATTTCATTTTATTAACCTAAGAACCTTTGTTGCATCATTTTGTGGACCATTATCATCATGAATGCAATTATTTTGACGAGATATGTAACATTATTATTTCCCGAGCGTGAGTTGCTAAGTATTAGTAACGAGCTTTCCCGGCTTACTTCGTTACGCAATAGAATATAAGATACTACAAAAGACTTGGCTCTATAGACTATGTTCTTTTGCCCGCCCAGAATGGCCGAATAAAAAATAAACAACAACAACAAACCACCTGTCAAAATATGTAAACAACGGAAAAAATATTGCACCTTGGGTTACATTATTTAAGTTTAGGTAAGGATCCCTTATTTTTTTGTAAATCTAATATAGCCTATGACACTCGGGGTTAATGTAGCTTCCTACCAGTGAAAGAATTTTTCAAATCGGTTCAGTATTTCCGGAGCCTATTCGTTACAAACAAACAAACAAACAAACAAACAAATCTTTCCTCTTTATAATCTATATTGGTATAGATGGCAGGACAGAGGGGCTAATTTAGTCGTGTAAAAATAAACACTTTTCCTTCCTTTCTTTCTGAAAGAAGAATCTTAGGCCTAGCACACATCTTAGTAGACGCGGCGAAGAATCTAAGTGGATAAAAACTCAACATTTCATGGCACAGGCTATTTTGTTACTTAAAAAAAAACTATTTGATGTCTCGAAGCTTCAAAGATGTTTGTACAGTCAAGGACTAGGAGGCCGTAACAGATTTGTCTATGGTTTTGTCAGGCCTAGACTGTATTACCAAAGAACAAGAGCTATTTTGCAATACAGAAAAACCGGAAGTGTTACGCCGACCGTGTCCGTGACTGTACATTAAAAATAAAAGTATTACAATTTTTTTTAAATTAAATTTCTATATAGCAGTAGATGATGAAATGAAAATCGGTTGCCTTTCAGCGTAACAGAATAATAATAATAACGCATCACAATCAACGCCCCTAACTAAGAAGAACCCGAATTTAGGGTGCCCGAAACATAGAACATTACACCCAGACCGGAAACAAACATCGATATTCTAATAATGTTCGCCTCGCCGGGAATCGAACCCAAGTGCACACGCATCTCAGTCCACATCACTGCCCACTGAGCTGCGGAGCAGCCTGAGTAACGGAATAGAAGTATATGAGAAGGTGTGGTATTTTCAGAAGTACCTTGGGGTGGTCCCGCACGGGCACGACGACCCGCACGCACACCTTGACCGGCTTGTCCCGGGTGATGTCCAGCATTCTGCGATCGCTGCGCCATTCACCTGAAACAATTTATTTAGAATATTAATAATTATTTTGCCTTTTTAGACCAATACGGTCGGTCGGCTTGCAAACGCTCCATTAATAACTATTACCTAATCCTTTTTTTTTACTTTCGAGACGGATTGCAGACGCCCAGATTGAAACAGCGCAGATTACAGTTTTATGAAAAAAAAAAAAGAAATGCTTTCAACGGTAATCTAGAAGACTACATGTTTCATACGCTTTTTAAGAAATTAAGCTGCTATTATTTACTGTACTCATTAATTCATTATATATTATTTGCGTAAGACTTCAAAGTCTCGGTCCATTTCATAGTCAAATTATCAAAAAAAAAAATTGTTAAGATTCAAGATTCAAATCTTTAAATATCTGCATGCATATTACAGTTTTTTTTGTGTAATTACATTTTTTCAATGTATTTCTGGTATATTATTTAACATTTTAAGTTTAAGTTAACTTTGTGTTTGGATAGTATCAATATATAACTCTTCCGTTACTGATTGACTGACTGACAGACAACGCAGAGCCATTTCTTTGCTAATTACGAACTTCATATTAAAATAAAAATCTTAACCAATGCAACTACGTTCCATTTCCACGTAATATCAAAGATGACCTCCTCAGATTACCTAAGGCTAAGTGCACACTCGACGTCGGCGGAGCTAAACGGTTTGCTCATTACAGAGATAAGTGTCGGCGCGCGCTGTGTGCAGACGGCTTTATGTTTACTACGTGTTGGATCTAAGGGTTATCAGCTGTTGTTTTTTTTTAATTTTACTAAAATACAACAATATAATAATTATTATTATTTATATTATCCCCAACACACGGGATGGGGAACGGTTGGGAAACGTGAAATATTTTCATAGTTAAACTACATCTTAGTTTTTTTTTAACCTTCCTGTACTCAAAGGTTTAAAAATCCTCACTAACCGGAATTCCCCACTAGCCAGGAAATTTCAGAAATTCCTGACGGGCATTCCTCTGGGAAATTTTCCGGAAACGAACCAGGTAATTTTCCTTGTTAGGGAATTCCCGAGCATGAGGAATTTCCCTTCAGCACGTCTAACACATTTAAATATTTTTTTATGTCTATCTATATAAAACTTTGGCTTATTCCAGAAGAATCTTAATCGTTTGTTCGATGCAGTACAGATAAACTGATAAGTGCTTTAGTCCGTGGGTCCGGCTATTAAACTGGTGCCCCTGCCTAATCCTTCGTGGAATAAAAGGCGTGAGATTATGTATGTTTGTATGTATACAATTAGAAAAATATGAATGTGGCAACCCTGTCGTTATCCGCGGACAGAGCACCTGCTCTCTGCTCTCGCATTTCATTCGCGTACCGCTTTTTTGAGTCTCAAAGAGCTCTCTCATATTTCCTGAGGTAAGAAAAATGCAGCCCCACAAACATATGGTGAACTTTATGTTTTAACTTTTTTTAAAGATTTCTTAATGGTTTCTGAGGAAATCGATGTTAAAATTTAACGAAATCTGGGAAAATTTTAAGGAATTTAAGTTTAGAGGTAGCAACACCGGACAAGGCTTAATATGGTAAAGCCACATAAATCAAATGATTATTGATTTGAATTGATTATTAAATGAACTACAAAATAATAAATTATAGTACAGTGGCGATCTCGGAGGGTGTAACAGATTTGGTCTATGTCTCGTACGCCCTAGACTGTATTGCCAAAGAACAAGAGCTATTTTCCAATACAGAAAAATCGGAAGTGTTACGCTTACCTAGACCTCCACTGTACGATGAATTAGCACACCGTGCTAACTTCGTACCGCTAGAAATGTGGTTATTTATCGATCCCTGACAAGTTGCAAATATACTTCCCATTATAATCTATGTTCATCAGTGATAATGTAAGATCCCAATGGTGGAAGAAGTTTTCAAATCGGTTCAGTAGTTTTCATGCAAACAAACAAACAATCAAATTGTAGATCCGTTATTTATGTAATTTTTTGCATATTACAAAAAAAATAAACTTTTTTTTTGTTTTTGAGAAACCTACCTTTAAACTTAACATTTTTTTTGATATGCTGATTACAAAAACATTAGAATAGCGCTGCTCTTTGATTGATGCCAGTCTAATGGGAGAGGCCCCTCTAAATGTGTTAATCAGTAAATACATACATTATTTGCTAGATTTCACGGATCGTGAGTTTGCGCATGCATGAACTCTGATACTAAATACGTTTTGATATTCCAAACAGCGCTCGGACTATCGGTTGCTCTTTATTAACGATTGTGAAAATAGCATAGCATGTACTATCTATCTATTATCTTATTATTATAAAGAGGAAAGATTGGTTTGTTTGTTTGTTTGTAACGAATAGGCTCTGAAAATACTGAACCGATTTGAAAAATTCTTTCACTGGTAGGAAGCTACATTAACCCCGAGTGTCATAGGCTATATTAGATTTTCAAAAATATTAGGGATCCTTACCTAAACTCAAATAATGTAACCCAAGGTGCAATTTTTTTTCCGTTGTTTACATATTTTGACAGGTGGTTTGTTGCTGTTGTTTGTTTTTTATTCGGCCATTCTGGGCAGTCAAAGAACATAGTCTATAGAGCCAAGTCTTTTGTAGTATCTTTTATTCTATGGCGTAACGAAGTGAGCCGGGAAAGCTCGTTATAAATATAAAAATGAATCGTGGTTCGTTAGTCTCGCTAAAACTCGAGAACGGCCTGGCCAATTTAGCTGATTTTGGTTTTGAAGTGTTCGTTGTAGTCCAGGGAAGGTTTTAAAGTTGAGAAAATATGGCAAAATGGAGGGAAAGTTATTAAAAACAGCAGTAATTTTTTTCTTTATAAAATTTCAAGGCGCGATACGAAGTTTGCCCGGACAGCTAGTAGAAACATAAAAATCTCAGCTGTGAGACTTTCATTTTGCAAATGGAAATAAAAATACATAGTTTGCATAGGAAAGAAAGAGAGCAATAAGCGGACTAATCGCTTAAAGATTAATACCCCATTTTTGATTCTAACAAAATTTGTTAGAATCAAAAATGGGGTATTAATGGCTCGTGTTTCTTTACTATTTAATTTTAACTTTCTACATTTATAAATGAAGAAGCCATAACAATTTAATAAAAATCATTGAAGAATAGAAAAGAATAAAAAAAAGATAACGTTCTAGTTTTTATAATATATATAATATATAAGATTTTATAATATATAAGATTTTATAATATATAAGATAACCTAGTATTTTTAGGGCATTGTTGTATAGCTTTTAGGTTAAAGACCACAGAATGAAACTGATTGTTGCCAAAAGTGGCCGTTTTTACAAGAGTACATTATTAATTACAAGATTGAATTTGCATGCAGTGGGCGGCCTTATCGCTAAAAGCGATTTCTTCCAGGTAACCCACTAGGAACCTTATTCAGATGGGTACGTAAGAAAAATTTCTAAAAGTAGGCGATTCTGCTAAGTACATAGAATAATTTACAATCACACAGCAATTGATACTTATAAAGTACTTATATAAATATTCAAATAAACATACATTCAATAAAAGTAATAAATATAAAAACGTAAGTACATAAACAGTAAATAAACATAAATAAATACACAATACACACAAATAATAAAATGAACGACATCATGACTTGATATAATTCGTCTCTATTCGTGAGACTACGTGAGACCCGTCGTAATTTCGTAGCAGTTTCAAGTCCTGCTATGCTACGCGCCGCCGTAGCATGGGACTACTACGCGTAGCGTAGTGTTGTGTATGTGCGCTACGACACCGTAGTAGTATAGGACTACTACGACGTAGCGCAGCGCTATATAAATCTTATTATGAGTTTGGTCAGTATCTATCGATATCGTGATTTACTAGACAACTCAAATGTTTCAAGCTCGTATAAACATAGAAACCCATCTAAACTGTACGTATAATTGAATTCCCTAACACAATCAACGTCACTCTCAGAGTAAATCAATCGCACACAGGCGGGTCGACCGGCTGCACCTTCCCACGGTAACTGCGGGACCGCGGCTAACTAGTTGCAACTAGTTCTATCCAGTTAGAACAGGAAGGAACCGGATATGGCCCGGTTGAAACCAGTCCCGGTAAGGTGGGCGAATTGGATACACTTTGCAGTTTGCAGGAGTTAGGGTTGCGTGAGACCCTAGAAGTCAAACTTTCCTGGTGTGCACTCTCGCATCTTAAATTTAATGAAATTTTAATAAACCCATAAAATTACTCACAACCAAAAGACATCCACTGTTGGACATAGGTGTCCTCAACAGATTGCTATAAAAGCTTGCTATATTGCTATAATATTATGAAAGGGTTTTGCCGTAATAGCCACACTTGGGAGGCGGTTGGCGATCGCAGTATGACTTTTCAAGTTTTTCCAACAAAGACGCTGCTGCCCGTCCTTCGAGTGATGCACTGCTGCACTGAGTAAGTGTGAGCACCCGGGTTCGATTCCCGGGCGGGGCGAATATTGATATAATGAATATCGATGTTTGTTTCCGGTCTGGGTGTGATGTTCGTCTCTGTGTGTGTTTCGGGCGCCCTAGATACAGGTATTCTTCCTAGTTAGGGGCTCTGAGTGTGATGTGTTATTATTATTATTACTAACACAAGTTTCGGCTGTGCGCGAGGCAACGCGCTTTTTTCTATGAAGTGGCCAAGGTACAAACGGTCACCTTGAACTTAAATCTGTTATTGAGGTCTCCTTTTTTTTTTAAACAAGAAGTTAATGTAAAATCATAAATAAGAGGTCCCCTCGCACAGCGGTCAGTTGCAATGCAACTATGTACTTTGTTCTTTCTAACTGACAACACTGTTACAGGATGATAGTTAGTTACTTCCTTTTCATGGCGTTGATAATAATAGTAGGAAATGTATGTAGACCTGTTAGTCGTTAGTCATAAAAAATTAAATAGCAATTTAGTCATTTGACGTACCTATGTCAATTTGGACTATCTGGATGTCACGTATTTACCATACAACAAACCGGAGAAGTAGATCTCCAGAAAAACTACTTATAACCTACTGTATTTCTTTGTATCATACGGTTAGGATTTGATATACAAAAAGTTTATGTAAAGTTTTAAGCTAACCACAAATAAAATTAAGAATGTTTTGAGACCAAATAAGAACCCTGTGATTGCGGCAAAAGTAGATAGATAGACTCCCTATTATTCACAAAATGTTAAAGAGCATTTTAGTTATTTGAAATATGTCAATTTAGACTGGATGTCACGTATTTACTATACAACAAACCAGAGAAGTAGACCTCCAGTAAATGTACTTAAATGTACTGTATCTTTATGAATAAGACGCTTTTATTACAATCAATCAACTTAAAATATATTAAAATATCCTTAAATTAAAACATTGAACAAAAGTAAAACCTAATTTGGGGCGTTGAATGCAGGAATGCTTTATTCTTGCTTTATATGGTATCACTTATTGCAAAAAAAAAACGCTTTTTAAGATAACAACAATTTTTAAGTTTTATCTCGGGAATAGTTAAAGTTGTTTGTAATTCTGTATTATTGAATGGTGGATTCTGATTTTTAAAAGAGTTTGTTTATATCTGAAAAGATACTAGGTAGGTAATATTTAACCGTTAATTAAATCACTAAACCAGAGGCGGTACTAAAAGCAATTTTTGTTGTTAATGTTCATTCGACGCTGAATTATCGGCAAAATAACAAAATACAAGCGCGAGATAATAATTTTACACGATACTCGGACCGTGGCGTCGCGGCCACGTATTGCAATTAAAAATTTAAAGAAAGTATTTTAGAAATTATTAAATTTAGTTTTTTCTTGCTCTTTATTACTAAGAATATCATATAACAAAACTTAGATAGCCATATAGTGGCCGAATAGATGATGATAAAGATCAAAATCGCAATAGTGTCAGCTAAAAGAGTATTCTTTACCAGTGTCACCATATTATCCGTTTTATTTAAATTGGATTACTCATAAAAATCCTTTAGCAAATTTAATGCTGAGTTAGTGCCATTTTGCACCAACTGCGACACATCATACGCTACCATACCTGGGTTTTTTAATTAAAAAAATTGTGAATTTTGTGTTTCATTTAATTTGTTTTGTTTTTTTTTTTTTATGTGGTATTTTATTGTTTATTTAAGGGCGGGGCGTGTAGTAGCTGATATTATTTTATTTCATTTCCAGAGTTAAGTAAATTAATATTCGTAATCACCGAACAATAGGAAATTACTGAAAATTTGCAATCACATTTGACTGATTAATTTAAATTCATGAAACTGAAATTTCATTTGCCGAAGATAATTAAAATTTATTTATTTAGTCTATTATTATCTGTTTCTGTTATAAATACAATCCCGTTTATTAAGCTCCAAGAGATTGGGATCTAATCTACGACTAATTTTAGACAGCTCCGTGGCTCAGTTGGCAGTGATGTGGACTGAGTAAGCGTGTGCATCCGGGTTCGATTCCCGGGCGGGGCGAATATTGATATGATGAATATCGATGTTGGTTTCCGGTCTGGGTGTGATGTTCGTCTCTGTGTGTGTTTCGGGCACCCTAGATACAGGTTCTTCCTAGTTAGGGGCTCTGAGTGTGTGATGTGTTATTTGTTATCTAACAATATTTTAGAGCTTCGTGGCTATAACTCTGCAAAACGTGGGTCTAGTTTGATGCACTGTTGCCACTCATGATCGTGACTGTATTACCAAAGAACAAGAGCTATTTGACAATACAGAAAAACCGAAAGTGTTACGCCGTCCTAGACTGCCACTGGTACCTTTGCTTAAATGTAGGTATTTTAAACATAATGACAATAACTTGTTGAAGCTCTAATGTAATTGTTATTAGCTTACCTCTATTCTGCTAAATGTTGAGACTTATACAAATCAACAATTTTTGACGAGAAAACGTCTTATAATTCGATTAAAAGTTTGAAAAACTGAGCCTGATCGTGCAAGCCAGAGCGCAGAAAAAGCAGTAGGAAAGCACAATGTGCCCAAGTAGTGGCTTGTGACTTATTCATCCTTCTTCTAGTGTTACGTCTGAGCTAGCAGCTAAAATAGTTTTGTTCATCAATAAGAATAATAATAATAACACATCACACTCAGAGCCCCTAACTAGGAAGAACCTGTATCTAGGGAGCCCGAGACACACTACACACCCAGAGACGAACATCACACCCAGACCGGAAACAAACATCGATATTCATCATATCAGTCAATGTAATGTAAGTTTTATTAAAAAGAAATCATTGTAATGTTTCTTTTACGTGATGTAAAATTATCGTCCGCAAACCGACTTTACAGACATTTTCTTTACAAAAACTCGTTGTTATTATCATTTAAGTTTAAACCATTGAGCTCTAATACACAAGCATACGAAAAAGAACTTCTTCTCTCCGCTACCCGCCCCGCTATCCTCATCGCTAGTTCCCTGCTTTGAAACAAGCCATTCAGTCGCAGGTGTGCTTCTTTCTAATAAACGATAAAACGGTTGACAGCTCGACTCCTTTGTCGCCGAGATTAACAGCGGAAACCTATGATTGGCTGGCTCCCGTAATGGTGGGACGGTTGCATTTTGTTGTGATTATTTTTTCATGTTTGTTTTGGCTGAATAGGTTGTCCTTTGCCCGCCGTTGCCAGTGCAATACGCGGTGTTTAGCGGACGTTAAGGATTGATCAAAATACAAAATATTATGAAAATACTAGAGGCTGCCCGACGGTTTCACTCGCGCAGATTTCTCATAAACACAAAAATCCAGTTTTTTCCCGTTCCCATGGGAATTTCGGGAAATCCTTTCTTAGTGCTGACTTACACTCCCAATGGAACCTACATGCACAATTTCAGCCCGCTACGCCCAGTAGTTTCGGCTCTGCGTTGTCTGTCAGTCAGTCAGTAACGGAAGAGTTTTAAATATATTGATTAAAATGAGTATGCAATGATTTGATTGTTGGTTTGAATTGAATAAGCTCCGAAATTACCAGTTGGACTGATTTGAAATAAAACTTTTTATCAAAAAATAAAACCGCCGAAAAAAAAACTGAAAAGCATAAAATAATAATCGAATTACAAAGTTCTTAAAGTAATGTAGGGTATATACCAAGTAATTTTAAGTCGGCGCGCCACACAAGCAAATTCCATAATTACGTAAAGATTGATGCGCGGCAGCGCACGAATTTTGGTTATTTCTTTAAATTTAAGGTACCTAATTTAATGATCTTTGTACGAGGAATCTGTGGCGCCGACTCAAAATCACTTGGTATACCCTACATTACTTTAAGAACTTAGTAATTCGATTATTATTTTATGCTTTTCAGTTTTTTTTTCGGCGGTTTTATTTTTTGATAAAAAGTTTTATTTTATGCTTTTCAGTTCTTTCAGAGTTTTATTATTTTCTTCTCCCACAAGGTGGTCAGTGGTCACACCGCATAAGGTGATCAGACGACATGGTTGACAGGGACGACAAGACCGGTCGGTATGGCGATTTGTGAGGGAGGCCTATGTCCAGCAGTGGACGTCTTTCGGCTGATTTTATTTCATTTCAAAAGATATTGTAAGTAGGTAACAAAATGTATAGTGTTACTCGTAAAATGCAACTTGTGAGTTGATAAATCGACCCGCCGACCAAAAAGTCACCCCTATTTTCCCACCCTTAGGGTAGGAATTTTATTTCCAAATTTTTATGGGACCAACTTCAAGGTATGCCCTGCCAATGTATGATTAAAAAAAGAATTATCAAAATTGAACTACTCTGTAAAAAGTTATGCGTGATCATACATTAAAAAATATATATATATATATACGTGTCGAATTGAGTACCTCCCCCTTTTTTTTTCGTCGGTCAAAAAAAAAAACTTAGTATTTACTTAAAATCTTACAATAATCCTAATTTTGACGATCACATTATACTTTGACATTTTATAATACAATTTTGTATTTAATATGAATATGATAGTGTGAAATAAATGAATCTTATCTAATCTAATGAACATATTGGATTCAAAGTTAGTTATATAGCACATAGCAAAATACTTGTGTCAACTTATATTACAACGCAAGGCGGTACGGAGAACGCTTTATCAGCTGGTATTATAATATACTATTCGACCCGGCGAACTTCGTACCGCCTCACCTATTACTATATTGTGCATGTATTCTTTTGAATCACTATATCTTAAAAAAAAACCTGTTGCACCAAAATCTGTTGCATAGTATTCAAGATATAAGCATACATAGGGACAGACGCGGGAAGCGACTTTATTTTATACTATGTACTAGCTGACCCGGCAAACGTTGCTTTGCCATATAAATAATGTTTAAGGGGTATGAGAAATAGATGTTAGTCGATTCTCAGATCTACTCAATATGCTCACAAAATTTCATGAGAATCGATCTAGCCGTTTAAGAGGAGTAAGGAAACGAACATTGTGACACGAGAATTTTATATATAAGATTGCTATATACCTGGGCCAGCGCATCAGCCTGGCCATTCAACGTGGCAATGCAGCCAACCTGATCCACCGTGATCTGGAAGCAGTGTTCTATTTATAATTAAGTATGTGTTTTATTATTTTTTGTAAATACTTGTATATGAATGTTAATAAAAAGTTACCTAAGTCAAGATTGCTATTGATTGGAACATATTTAATCAAATTTAAGCTATCATCGCGTGGGTAGGAATAATAATAATATTTTCCAGTACATGGTCATCAGTTCTACCAAGTAAACATAAACCCATTACATGCAAATGCAACGTGTATTATTTGATGAGTAATGCGCGCTCTAACGGATGCATTATTGCTTGTGCCTGGTACATAAATTGTGCTAATAACTGCTGCTAGTTTAATGTACTGTTAACAGATTTAGTTATTGCATCAAGGTGTATTAGGCTTAAGATGTAATCTGCAATTATTTTCAAAGTTAGAAAGAAATAATAGATGAATTCTTGGAAAAGTTGAAATTCAAGCACTAAGTAACTAAAAAACATAATCTCACGCCTTTAGAGTTAGGCAGAGGCACCAGCTCATCAGAACCGGACCCACGTTTAGCCGAGTTTATGTTTTATATCATCGTGTTAAGGGGTCAGCTTGTCGCCGCGGTTATAACGACAACAATTGTGGCCGGGACCAATAGCTTAACGTGCTTTCCGAAGCATGGAATTACAATTCTTAGGAAGAAAAAGAAGCCAGAAAATTCGCATTAGTGCTACAATATTGCGCTACAAAACCGGTGCATCAGAAGTCACTCAGTCAGAGTGGGTTTCCAAATAAATGATGGACGGCAAAAACGTGGTCGGGCGAGGCATTTGTCAAGCAGTGGACGTCTTTCCGGCTGAGAAGAAGGAGTATATAGATGGTTGAACCGTGTATACTCCTTTTCCTTATAAAGCTACACCTTCTTCAATATCAATAGATACATAGTATAAAATAAAGTCGCTTCCCGCGTCTGTTCCTATGTGTGCTTAAATCTTTCAAACTTCGCATCTTTTTTAAAGATAGACTGATTCAAGAGAAAGGTTTATAAGTGTAATATATGCAAGATACAAGATACAAGATACAAGATATTTATTGCGCTAAGTGTGTACAGGTCTTAAATTAAGTTACAAAACAAAATATGTACTGAAAAGTTAGGCGATACGAAGTTCGCCGAGTCGGCTAGTTATCTTATATCTCTGCTAGAAGCCGGAAGAGATATAGAGGCTCTAAATCTACTCTAAATACTCATTGAGGCAGGAAAAGGACAACAACAGAGTTAAAATGAGATACAAAGTTTCAAAGCTAGATCCACCGGTGTTTATCCGAAGTCCCAAACAACTGGATTCAATTTTGTTCAATACATTTTATTTTCCCTTCAGGAGTGTGGAATGAGATAAGGCGGGGAAAACTGGGACGCCCGACGCCTTAGGTGGTTGGGGGAAGTAACTGAAAACTTAAGTTTACTTTGCATATTGTAAACTCTTCTTGAATATTTTATCCGTGTTAGGATAGAACGCGCGTTGTTTTTGTTTTAGATGGAAATATATTTATGGCTTCACTGCAATTGCAAGGTGGCAATAACCTGTCGCGGAGTTGAACATAACGATCGAAAGATCACCCGTGACCCCTTTGCCAACAGCCGAGATGGACACCGGCGGGGTTTTAGTGGGTGCGAACCCCACATAACCCTGCGACTCCCCCCGGGGTCGCAGGGTACTCGTTAGGAGTTTCCCCGCCTAAAAAAAAAAAAAAAAAAAAAGGTGGCAATAACCTACAAAGGGAAAAAACGAAGAAAAGGCAGCAGAGTCCTACATTGACCCAATCAAAGACCCAATACCAATACCATAACAATCTAACAATATTTAGTTTGTTAAAACTAAATGTTAGATATTTTAAGCAGATCAAATTTTGTACTATATATTTAAGTTTAAGCTTTTGTTTTCTGCAGACAAACGAATTGTGGGTTTTGCAGAAATAATTTTGATTTGATTTGATTTTTTTGAATTGGATATCGATGTTCGTTTGTTGTATGTTTGCATGTGTTTCTGGAACGTAGATACAATCATGTTCAACCTCGTTGGGGAGTGCGAGCGATTCGTTATTATAGCGTTATTACCTATTTTACTACTGTAAAATGTTCCTCGACATTTTTATTCATCACAAACACCAATTAATTTATTTGCTCATCAATTAAACAAACTCAAAAGTTGATACAATAATGCTTCAATAAATAATTTAATTACTCGTAATGTCATCAAGTAATTAACTGCCAATAATTTTATCAGTGGCATCGTTGGATGTATCATTTTGTTTGTTTATACTGTGCTAGTTCGTTGGTTATCAAGTAATTAGTTAGTAGTAATAATTATTATTTTAATAACGAATCACACTCAGATCGCGTTAATAGGTAGAGCCGTATCTAGGGTGTCCGAAACACATACGAAGTAAGACAGACATCCAGGCGAGCATTTGTCGCTTATGGAAGGCAAAATTTTTGCCGGGGCCGTTTTGTAGGCGCCCCTGAAATACCTCGCCTCTCGCAGTATATCAATACCTTCAATAGTCTAATTGACCTACATTATGTGATACTTTGTATCATATATATTTACTAAATATTTTTTGACTTTTTAACTTTTTTCGACTGACAAACACCCCCACACCCAGGAAACAAACATCGATATCCGGGAATCGAACCTGAACCACCAGGATTACATTCAATGTTAAGGGGGCTTTAGAGCGTAGCGATGTGTGCAATGGACTTTGAATGAATTTGTATCTGTTTATAATTTGGCGAATATTGTGCAGATTATATAATATTTCAGACGTTAAAAGATAAAACCCGAGGGAGATCTAGGCTTATCGTGCGTTCTGTGGCTTACCTTCAAACCGCAAAATCATAATTTTCTGTTCCCGTTAGATTTTCGGTATAAAGTCCAATGTCCGTCTTGTGGCCAAGAGTTCCAGTTATCTTCCTACCAATTTTCAGCCATATCGGTTTATTAGTTAAGAGCCAGTTTACAGCGATGCTAGCGCCATTCTCGAAAAAATATTAAATCTCCTAAACTAAGGCAAATATTAAAAATGTGGCACAGTAGGACTCTAGTAATCTTTCTTATTTTTTGAGCACAGTAAAGTAGTCTTAACTTAAAAGAACAAAATTATACACAGATTGTTGCTAAAAGTGGCCACTTTTAGCAACACTTTGTAGCTTTCTTTGGTCTGTAATTTAAAAGCTATACAACAGTGCCCTAAAATACTAGGCTACATTATCTAGTGTCATACTGTGCCAAATTTAAGATATATTCCTTAGTTAAGAAGATTTTTTTTTCTTGAATGGCGCTAGCATCGCTGTAAACTGGCTCTTAAGAATAATAGACTATCCTTCATACTGTCTAAGTACAAACGAAGCCACAATATGGCTATTAAAAACCGTTGGCGCGGTACCAAATCGGTTCAATCTATTTAGAGATTCTCTCAAGACACAGACGAGCTGCGTCTGTTATGAGTAGTTATGACTTACTGAAGTACCTACCATTTAACTAAATGTTATACTTAATCTATTTAAATAGAAATGAATGCTCTCTTACTGAGAATTCATTTAATACTTAAAGGAAAAGAGAATTGCTAAATATCTCTAGCTTGGAACGAAGCCGAGATCTTACATCTTACATCTTCTTTCTTATCAGCTTGATATTTACTAAATAGAACATACATACATAGAACATAGAAGTGCACCACAGATCAGTGCCATTAATAGCCTTTTCTGCGCCCTGTGTGAGTTGTATAACTGCGCCCTGTGCCAGCTTTTTAACTACGCCCTTGTTTTTTTTTTGTCTTTGTCGGTGACAAATTATGACACATAATGTAAAAGCAGTTGTTATTGTGTTTCATGTGTATTATATAAGGTTATGTAAGTAAGTATGTGTGTAATTATTAATGTCCTTTTGTATCTTAGGTACTATATGCAATAAAGTGTTTTCTATTCTATTCTATTCTATGTGTGTCACAATGCTAATCAGATCAACAGTAAATGCATGTTTTCTCTGTCTATCTTTATTCTTTATTTCTAACCTAACAGATCCGGGTGCATTTCACAAGCATTTGCATGTAGCGATCTCTGAATATGGCATAACTCGGCATAACTGGGCGACTGGTCGCTGTGAAGTATGAATTATTCACTCAAAAGGAGAATTCAAAAATACCTTCTGCCGGTACAGGAATGGGCGTAAATTTTTGAAGAATGTATTAAAGAGGCTGCCCTGATGTTTCACCCGCGCAGATTTATCTTAAACGCAAAATCCCGTTTTTCCGTTCCCATGGTTATTATTCCCTAGTGCTTCCCTACACTTTCCAAGGAATCCCCGTGCAAAATTTCAGCCTGCTACGCCCAGGTGTTTTAGCTCTGCGTTGTCTGTCTATATTTAAGAATTTTTAATACATATATTGATAAATTTATTATGTTCTATTAAATTTTTTAAGATATCTAGTGTCATCATTACAACTGCAAGATTTCCACTGTAGGACATAGGTCTCCCCATAGATCGCCACAAAGACAAACATTGTGAGGGGCTTTGCCTTAATTGCCACTCTTGGAAGGCGGGTTGGCGATCGCAGAATTGCTCTCCATGTAAAAAATCTAATCAAGATTACCTAGAGTGTCAAAGACGCATATTTTTGATTTCGGCCATGGTTTAGAAGATATTAATTATTTATTTTCGCCCCTTAATTATTCAACCTAGACTTGATTCCATTTCAGTGGAGTATTTTTCCAATGTTAGTTTGCAAGGTATCTCCTTCCTCCTGGTTAAAGTGTGGTAATAAAGCCCTGCAACGTTGTATATGTTTATTATAAA